>VZRO01005377.1:0-43741 GCA_013397915.1 Daphoenositta chrysoptera
ACTAGTTATTTTTTTCATACTCAGATTTCTCTATTTTTTCTTCCAATAAGCCCATCTTGACCTCACTTATGGAAAACTCCCTTTTCAAAGACTAAGGACTATCACAGTAGGTTACCTTTGTTTTATGGACTCTTGCTGTTATTTTCATTATCATTCTATTAGTCAGTTGTCAAAAAAATTATCTTGCTAAAGCCATTTTAACCACCCCTACCCCAGTCCATCAACCATCGCAGCAGGACAAAAACCAGAATGGTGGGCCGAAGCAAAAGAAACAACAGTCTGAACAAACGTTTTCCTTCCTCCTCTTTTCTAAAAAGAAAAGGGGAAGATGTTGTGGTGTGAGTTTTAATTTTACTGTTAATTGCTCTTTCTTCCCCAAATGGTTTGTCCCCTGTTTTGCCCCATAAATGTTAGTTCGTCCTGGGACTTGGTACCCTGCCCCATTCCCTGGGGCACACCCAGTATGCTAGGTCTCCTCCCCTGAGCTTTGTACTACCCCTTACTCTAGAAAGTTCTCTACTACTCTGTGTCTCATTGGATATTTTAAATTACTCCACTCCCTTCTCTTTCCCCACTAAGCCCGTGTTATGCCAACCCTCCCAAGTTGTAATTCTACTGGTTACCCTGTCGGCACCACCCTTGGTACCACCCCCCCTGAAAAACCCCTGCACACCTTAAGCACATGGTCTTTGTCCCTGGACCCTCCCTGGGACAAAACCTTCTTTGGCACTCATACAAAGACCTCTCTCTCATCCTTTGCCCTCACCTGCTCCTTCACTACCTGGCTCGCCACGGTTTAACCCGCAGGCAGATCGCAGCACAGCTCTGCCTTGCGGAGTCTCTTGGGGACACTTGCTTGCCACATGCAGCAAAGGGTCTCAGTCCAGGCTGACCCTGAGCTGTGCAGAGAGGAACACAAGTCACAGGTAGCAAAGAAATGCAAACCAGGTACAGAACTGCTGTCACCAGCCACACAAGGGCAGTGATGGCATCTACAGCCAGGTACAGCAGCTGTAATACCTAAAGGAAACTGATTAACAATCATTGCCCCCAGATTCACTTTCTGAAGCTGCATAGACCCATTTCTCACTTTAAAATTAACAAGGTAATTACTATTCCTGCTTTTAAAAAATTGGCATTCCCAGACGCTCAGTGAAGCTTTATCCTAAGGAATGTGTTTTTGAGAGGAATATAAAAAATTTGAACCTCTTGTTACTTCTCCAGCCAAGGAGACAGGGCCTATCTATTTCATAGTCATACAATTTCTTATGTTCATTTTGAGGGTAGCACGGTTCATTGTGGCAGAATCACAGAATCTAGCAGCAGGAGGAGGATGCTAAACCCAAGTATCAACTGAACATCAATGTAACCATGCAAGTGTTTGAAGTTTTTTTGACTGAACTCCACCTACCTTGATTTAAAAGATTCAAAATCTGAAGCTTTCACCACTTTTTTTGGGAAAGTGTTATTGCACCCTGATGGAAGCGACATCAATTATCTAAATATGTCATAGGATGTTAGAATATTTGGGAAAGAAACAGAACCACAAAAACCACAGAGATTTTTGTAGCCAAGTACTTAAGTACTTGTAGCCAAGTACTTAAAGTCTGCAAACCATCTGTGCAGCTACTTTTTCAAAGAATGTAAGTCCCAGAGGTATAACCTGGCTCATGTGAAAAAACACATCTAGCATGTTATTAAACTGAATTCTCCTCTTCGTTAACATAATTCAAAGAGCAAGGGCACGCATTTAAACAATTCTGATTTCTTATTGCTGCTTGCCTCTCTATTGCCATGCCTGTGACACTGCAGCCAGTATGTTAGGCATTGTGGAAAGGACTCTCTTAATGACATAAAAAATATATCTGTTAAATGGTTCCCAAAGGCAGAGCATTAGGTTTGCATAACTTAATTTTGGGCATCTAAACCAATTTTATTCTTACAGCTTGTCTAAGACTAAAGTAGCACAGTATTTTACTCTTGTGTACTTTATATTAAGACTGGTTTGTTCTAGGTAATGGTTCACCCTCCCTATAAACACAGGAGCCAGTAGGAGGAACTATAGTTTCTTGAATCTCAAGAGATGAGTTTGAAAGCATTCTATGGCTTGAAAATCTCCCTGTTGAGTTGATGAATTGCTTAAAACTTGGCACAGAGGGTTGTTACCACTTTAGCTAGAGCCGTCTGCTGGTACGTGCCACACACACACATGTGTATATACACATAAACACCCGCAAAGGAAAGTAAAAGAAATTCACTATTGAGCAAAGGCAACATGAAATCATGTTTTAACATTTTAAGTCAAGAATAATCATTTGTAGACTGATTGTCAGAGTGGATATTTTGAAGCAAATTCCTGAATTCGCCGGGTTTTTTTCTGATAGCTTTGACTCATCCAGACTCAGATGTGAATTACTGGCCCAAGATACAAACGGAGACATTGCTGAACATACTGGACTAGCAATTAAAGCAGACTGGGACACTGAACTTACACATGGGGTTTCCTGACCTCATATGAAATGATTTTTACAAACAAAGTCATACATTCAAGAGTTTCACACAGCATTGCAGTAGATGCAATTCCCATATCTGCTGATATAGGGGATAAAGTCTGGGCTTCAAGCTAAATTATTCACTGCTATCTTATTACATCATGTAGAGATTAAAAAAAAAAAGTAGAAAAGCATCATGTAAACCTTGGAATAAATTAAGTTTCTTTCTACATCATATCTTATACTCTATCACGACATGCTGCTTTTAGCACTGCTGAATTAAATGTAACCCAGTCTGTCCAGGACTGCTGGTAGAAGCATGTGCCCTTGAGGGAAGTTGTCCCAGTTCCTGGCTGGGTTGCAGCAGGGGGAACAGTTTCCTGTCTGAATGGAGATTCCAACTTTGCAGGTGTCTGCTGTTCACTGAACAGAGCATGAGGGGTTTCCAAGACCACATGGCCCAGGACCTGTTATAAGGATCTTCACCAAGCTGCTGACAACACTTACAGGTTGGTGGCCTTCCAGGAAGATGGTCTGCAGATGCAGAGGAAGAAATCAGGTCCCCACTGTAGGGACACCCAATGCACAGGCACTGATGTGGTGGCAGCAGCCAGGCTGGGCTCCCACATGGCAATGGCAGTGTTCTACTGAGTGTAAATACACCACAGGACCTCTGATGCCAGAGTGTTAGAAGCTAATTACCATAAACCAAAGTAAATGTTCTAATGTGGACAGCAATCAGTTCTCCATAACTGATAACAGCAGACTCTTTCCATCCAATAAATCCCATCTGTTGAACATTATAGACCAACCACTGCACTGTGATTGATATTTATGATAGAGACTAACTTTTCCAAAGGTCATATCTCCAACAGAATCTGAGCATGTCAAACATTTTTCTTTCTGAATGCTTGAAGAAAGCATCAATAATAAGAAGTCTGGTCCTGCCACCACTGAAATCAAAAGCCAAAACTCTCCAACATTTCAACAGAAGGGAGAACGTGAGGTTCTTTGACTAAAAAGAAAAAAAAAACCCCAAAACAACAATTAATAATTAATACCTGGCATAAATCTGCTGAACATAATGATCTTTATAACTGACATTCAAAAGGTCATTCTGTATTTTTAAAAATTTTATATACAAAACCAGCCAACTAAATTTAAAATGTATTTTTGAACTTTAGAGAAATAGGTTGCCATTTTCAGTGATATAGTTTTTAAAAAATAGGTTTAAAACATTTTCATAGGTGGACATTAATTTCAATGTCCTAATATCAACCCAGCTTGGTGGTGTCAAAGCAAGTACTTCTGTACAAAAGGAAAATATATTTGTGCACTGAACAAGAATAATTGGCATTTCTCAGTTAAACTACTTATGTGTTTTTTATGACCCATACCCTATTTTCTGCGTGCTGGCTAATACCTGTCTGGCTGAACATAAGGGGCTAAAAATTTGAAAGTGATTTGCTGCTCAGCCTGCTGATTAGATTTGGCTATATAAAGGTGGGTTAAGACTCAGAAAACATCTTAGCAACTCTTTTTTTGGCAGGAGGGCCTATGTAAATGTAAACATTGATGGGGAGAGACCTTACAAATATGGAAAGAAATTACATAGCACACTATTATCAAAGCAAGCTGGAAGACTATGAGCCTCAAAATTCCTGACAAGAATTGAGACATCTCGAATCTCTGGTATTCTACAGAGCTACACCATGAATGGAAGTAACTTCTCAAAATTTTGCCCCATCTTATTGGTAACTATCACATTAAAGTCAGGAAACAAAGGGACAAGGATGACTCCAACACAGGCATCAGTTTTGGATTCCTGTGCCATATCTTCCGCAGCTGCAAGAAAGGGTTCAGCACTTAAGGGGGTCTTGCTGGTAGTTCTTGGCAATTTTGCACTTGCATGGGTTTATAGATTACCTGCTTTAAGAATAAATGCTAGTGGTGGATTTATGGACGTCACCTTTCTTTGAAAGTTTTTGAAAGTCAAGAGAAGCCAGTGTAGATACCTTTATTTTTCCATTCAGATTACTGTGTTTCATTCATTCCTTCAATTCTACACTTACCAAAATTTACAGGTTTTGAAACACCTGCTTTAATTTACTGTGTTTTTAAGTAGACGAAGCTAAACAATTTGTCAAGCATAGTATCCTGACAGCTTTTGCCAAGTTCAGATATAAGAGCATATCTATCAATTATACATTTTTGCAGACCAGACAGTGAATTTTATTCTTCCATAGCCAGTTTTGAGATACACTGCTTGTACTTATAGAAGGAGGAACTGAATCCTTTCTGGAATAGTTCATTTATTCTTCAATTTAATTGTAGTAATTGCTCAGGAAACATCATCATTCTCATCCTTCAAAGCTGCACTCATGTCTGCACATAGAGGTGCATAATGGATACTCTCCTACATAAGACATGCTAGGAGAATGAGATCAGCAAAAGACACCCTATCATCCTGGAAATTAATATTCTCTTAATGACCACAAAATAAGCTGCCCAGAAGAACAAGTTAACTTTTGCTACACTAAATAGCAATAACACAATTTAGAACTGCCATTCCACAAAGCACAAAATGCATGCAACATGCTGTGGTTTAATTGTAACTCACACAACATTACAAAAATGTTGATAGCTCAAATTCTGATGATTTGTTTGCATCACTACCATGCATTTAGAACCACATAAAACCACCATTTAGAACCACATTCCTGAAACTTACTAGATATACAGCTATATTATCCATGAAATATGAAAGAAAAAATAATTAAACTTAGATGTATTGTTGGTATAAGCCAGACAAAAGGGTCTATTATTTTTAGACAGCAGTACTTGTGTCTAACTTTATTTCAGCTGTAGAACTGAGTTATGGTGCTTTATCTGAACCTTTATGTGTTAATTTTACTCCTTGGAAAAGAGGTTAATGTTTCCAGGCAGCTTTTGGTTCACACTGAAGAACAGTAGAGTAGCTAAAAGCAAAACAAGTGGTTTCACTCAGCAGAACTGCTCCCAGAGTCCCAAGAGCATCTGTACAGAAGAGCTCTGGCACTCACACACTGGGCAGCTCTGCAGCCCAATGGTCCTAGGTAATGTCAGGTGAGCACATCATTCTAGCACAGCACCTTAAAGAAAGGAACACTTATAATGTAGATTTTACTTGGGGCTGTTACTGGATTACAGCAAACTCAAACCACTTCAAACACATTGAGGAATGATAAAAACCCCAGGAATACTTAAGTTTTTCCTGATTGTTGGCAGGACACGTAAGTGTGGAGCTGTTGCTCACTGTGGTAGCTGCCAGTCCAACCACTCACAAGTGTCCCACTTGTGGGCCTAGACACACTATGCCTTTGGAAGGCTGATGGTGACACAACTTTTTAATGTTTGAGGACAGGAAACCTGTCTTCATGCCACACTCATGTCACTCCCTGCTGAGAGGGTTGCTGTGAAACACCTTTGAACTGGAATCACCTTTGCAAGGGCAAAGGAAATTAGGCATCACACCACAGAATAGTTCAGCAGCAGGAGCTGTATCACATTTACCAGCACTGGGCACCGTACAGCTGGGTCTGACCTCCAGACCCCTGCAAGGCCACTTCTTCGCTCCCCTGTGGGGTTTCCTGAGCAGCTCCCACCAGCCCTGCTCCCACACATTCCCGTGCTCAGAGCAACAATGCCAAGCAAGAGTTCTGGGAAACACTGTGGCTGCTCACTGGGTTTGTTTTGCCAGAACAGTCTCCTCTTCCAAAGCCCCTCTGCTTCAGTTCTGCATCCAAGTGTGTAAAACAAGGCACAGGGAACTTGATTGGGCATCCATGAAGTTCAAGGAATGGAAACCAGAGACCAAAAAATGAAGCAAATGACTTAATAAAGGAAAATGTTGATTCCTCCTTTTTTTCTTTAATTTTTTTAAGATTCGATTCTAAAAAGAAAATTTTCAAAGTGCTTTATTTAAATTAGAACCACATAACAACCTCTTTGAATATTTTTGAAACATATTTCATACTAGCATCTAGAAAGACACCTCAGAATGGAAAAAATTTCAAATACTATAGCCAAGGTTGGTCATGGAAGTAGTTAAATAGCCTTGGTTCTGGTTTGTGGATGAGTGGTCTCCTCCAAATTTTCTCCAGAGAGACTAATAAACAAGGAGTACTCTTTTTCTGAGCTGAGCTTTTTCTGGGCGTTGCCAACATTTATGTATTTAGGATAGAGCAAAAATTTACAAAATTCTTTTGAACAAAGAATAAAATTTCATCAAGAAACAAGTGACACAGGTTTATTTATCTTTTCATCCTTCTCTGCCAGTAGGATCACTTTTGGCTTAATGTTTTTTATTAACTAGGAGCTAAATGCTTACCACATATTTCTGCAAATATGTCATAACAACTTTATGGCTGGGGATATGGCAAATATATCATGCACAAAACTATTATTTATATTCCCATACCAGAGGGGTGCCCATGCAATCAGTAGGTAATCTTCCTGTAAAGGCATGTTTTCCTTGAACAGAAAAACAGCTTAAAGGTTCTGATGAACATTTCACATTCCCAAAGTATCATAGTCCATCTCCTAATCCATACACAAAACACACACACACACACAAAAAGCATTATTAATAGTAGCTTATATTCAAGACTATATTTGCAATTATGTATTTTCTAAACTAATTAGAAGAACACCTCAAATGTTTCATCTACTCATTTCCTCCAATTTGACAAAAGATGTTTACAGATATAATGTGAGATACACGTCTCTCTCTAATCCTCAGAATGAGCTTTAACACATGGAGATACATCATGTCATTACAGAAAATTTAAAACACTCAGTCGGTGACAACAGTCTGCTTGACTGTCCTGTGATGTGATTTGAAAGTTACCTAAAATGGGAAATGTAGTACTTTTGCCCCAGTATCATGACTGCCATGTTCTCGATTAATATAAACATGTGACATTCTCAAATGTTCTCCCCACCATAAAGCCATCCATGGCCAGCTGGGTGATGTTAAATAAGAACTAATCATAAACATCTGCTTAGTGTGCATAAATGTTGCCTTTATGCCAGATTTTCCTAAAAGAAAATATACTGTCAAGCTACATATACATATTTTAGTCATCCTTCTTTTTTTTTTCTTCTTAACCACACAACTCCATTAATATACTTCAGTCTATAGAGGAACATACTATTTGATCTGACACAAAGACTAACAAGCATGCTATGTTTGAGTTTTGGTTTCCCTTTTCTAGCACTTAAAGAGGCCAAATCCCTTGTATCAATCTGTCCAGGTTGACAACACGTTTTGTGTTGCTGCCAGTCCTCCCGTGGCATTGCTGTCTGGGGGAGGAACAGCTGACCCACTGCCTGCACCCCCCACACACTTCTCCAGCCCCACTGAAAGTGCTCAATGGTTTTTGAAACTCAGCCTAGGAGTAAAATCTGATGTAGCATGTTACATTGGATACAAATTCCTGATTGCTCTATCTTAAACTTTTCTACTGCAGACTAGACCAGGTTCAGCCTTGGGCTGCTGTAAATCCTGCAGCCATGCAGCAGCCACATCTCAAGGTGCATCAGCCCAGCCAGGAACACATCAGAGACCATACTGGCATAAATCCTACGGGGTTTGACTCTCTTCTCTAACTTTTCATGCCTCTTCTTTAAATTATGAAGAGGAGAGAAAAACTTGCCTAATCTAAATGTGTGTCCTAAAATACACCTAAGTGCAATGAACTACCTTCTGGAGACACAGTCACCCTACAGGAAAGGAGCAGCAGTGCCCTAAAGTCTGTACAATTGTAAGATTCCCTGTTACTCAGAGAGGGACTGGCTGAAGTCCACAGTGCAGTTCAGGTGTAGCTGCAGTGGTAACAGTACAGAAGGTGGGCTTTTACAAAATTGGTTCATCAGCTATTTTTATGCCTCCAAAATTCACATTGAGAAGTATTTATTAATTTTTTACGCTTTCAGAAGCTGGAGTTTTTCCTCCTTTACAGCCAAAGTTAGCATGTGAAAGTGAAATCTAAACCTTCCCGTCACTATTGACCATTTCTCTCACAAAACATGAAAATGTAGTAAAGAGGGAGAAACAGCATCAAGAAGATCCCTTCCAAGCAGCTATCACTCAGCTCAGCTGCAATTCCCTAACAGTGTTACATGATATCTCTCATTAGATTAGAAAAATAAAAACATTTTCATTAAACTGATATGCTGATCTACAAAGCCAAGTTACATTGGTATTATCATTGAAGACCAGGCTGGGGAGAGAGAGAGAGAGAGAGGGCAGGGGGGGAGGCAGACAGACAGACAGAGTCCTGAGGAAATGTGATGCTTGCTAAAATTTTACCAAGGTAAACTCTTAGCCATTGGTTTAGAGTGGGTGAGGTCTACTAAATATCTTTCACCACATCTCATTTGTAAAGATGAAGCTTAACTTCTGTGTTCTGCTTTGAGGGCAAAACTGTCCTTCTTTCCCAAAAAGTGCCTAGGAAGGGATACAGTCTCTGACAGTGAAGGAAAATTTGGTGAGACTGGAGGGAAAAAGCATTTCATGCATCTGAGGGGTAGGTTGGTAGTTTCAGAGCATGATTAGAGGGCCCATAGCTGCTTTTCCAGACTCTACTGCTTTTTTCTTTGCTCTTTAAAACTCTTCTTTACTCAGACCTTGTAACTTTGATTGAGATTAGTAATTAATGCTGATCCTGTTTCACACAGGTTTTGTGCAATCCACACGAGGAAGAGACCAGAGGTTATCCACACGTGTCTGTCTCACCTCTGCAGGCAGAGCAGCAGCAGTATGACAGACTGGGTGTCTCTGGCAGCCACTGTGTGCTCTCACAGGGACATTTCCTAATACCATTGTTCTCCTTAGGCAGTGGTCAGCTTAGTACAGGAAACAGGGCTATGGGCTGGTGTCATTCTCACCTTGTATGGAAAGAATAATAATTATACAATGTCTAAATCTTTCCTGATACTGAAGATTATTTTCATTTACTAGTGAATTGCAGTGAATGCAAAATTTTGCTGGGGGGAAAGGATATTAAACACCACTAGAGGACTTCAGGGCTAGTCAGGATTCTGAATCAGTAAGACCTGCTTCTGCCTATTGACGGCACACAATAAAAGCTCAAACCAAAGAGCTATCGAGGATATATCACAGGCTTTGCCAGCTTTAGGTTGGGGACTTCTAGAAGGAAGCTTGCTTATAGTACAAAAAGGCAGCAAATCTCCTACACCTTTGAAATTTAATGATATCAACTTCCTTTAAAGAGCATAAGCCACACTTTTAAAGCGAGTGTTCTGTCTGAATGACTTAGAAAACTCATTCAACAAGCTTTCTAAAATCAGCCTGTTGACAGGAATTTTATATGTGCAACAACAAAATGTTTCTGATGCACTAGATATCTTCCGAATACCCATTTCTAGTAAAAAATAGTAATAAAAAGTGACAACCTCAAGTCAACAACTTTCAGAGAGGACATCAAGGGCCAAATACCAATCCCCTGAAAGCACAGCAATTCTCCCACAGATATCAACAGGACTAGAATCTGGCCCTCTACAAAATGTATTTCACACTTTCAACAGCTCGGGAACTTTATCTATATTCGGTGAGACAGCACTGTTCATACTCTTCAGTACCACAGTTTGCATGAAATCATCAGCCAAAATTAACTAACAAGACTGTGAAAGAAAGCGAACATGTGTCCAGCTGCTGACTCTTTCCATTTGAACTTTACTTGGTGCATTCTCTTCAGTCAAATCAATTAATCAAGCACTGTAATTTGAACTGCAGGAAAATGTATGGGCATAATTTATACACGGGGTGCCTGCTATCAGAAAGGGCCATTCACAAAATGAGTCTTACTGAACCCATCTCTGTGTAATTCTTAGAAACCAGGGTGTGTGATGATGATTGAGTAAACATCTGTGACTCAGTGTCTAAAGCACGGTTATGACAGCCTCTGGGAGAAGTGTTACTAACTGCACTGCCTCAAGTATTTTCCTGGCCAAAAGATCACATGCTGAGTCAAACACCATGGGAAAAATTAATGATTCTTCATGCTTCTGCAGCTTTTCCTTCACAGTCCCAGCCCACTGGAGCTTGTACACCATTGTTGCAGTTTTCTTTACTGGCAGTTTTAAAAGCTCACACAAGATAACCCAAGTGCAGCAGCGCAGCAGTGTTGCAGAGGTGGAGCACAGAGTGCATCCAGGTTTCCCATGTTTGGAGGAGGTGCGGGGATTTGTCACTGTGCCAGTAACATCTGCCCACTCCTGACACAGGCTCAGCACCACTTCAGGATAAAGCAAACTGTGTATCTTTCTCTAGAGACCAATTACCAGGTGAGGACATATTGTCTTAATCACTCCTGCCCTTTTGCCCTGGCGTATGTTCTACTGCCCTGAGTGTTTACAGGAGAGTATGGGGCTTGCTCTGCCAGTAACATCTGCACAGGTATGTTTGTGCTGAAAAGAAAAAAATCTCCCATTTCAAAAGTGCCCACAGCAGACACCTTTGCAGTCTCTGTTCAGCTTGTACCACTGAGGAGCCAATCTGCTCTGTGCTCCCAATTAAAACACAAGCTAAAGGGAAAACACCACATCATTTAAGGCTAACACATTAGATGCTACAGGTAAGGACATTTAAGAATTCAGAAAGATCAAGTTTTTAAATGAATGAAAGTGCATCTCAAGATAAATATGTAATGAGGATGCTTAAGTACAATCTTTAATTTGATTTAAGATATAATAATAGAGATTTTACTAACAGACCATAGCAGGAGTACTTTTTCCTCCTAGATGCCACACAAGCAGGTCACCATGTTGTATGCAGCAACACCAAAACACCAACTGTCTGTTGCTTTGGACAAGCTGGATGTGGCAGTGACAGTCTCCACAGTTCTGTCATGTAAACAGCAGTGAATCTGAAGATTGCTTACAGCTATACTGTTCTAACTATGACTTGTCAAGCACTGTGCTCATAAACTGAAGTAAAGTCAACACAATCTCACCCTTTGCAAAGAACAAGGTGCCACTTTCTCACCAATACTTTTGGGAAACTGCTGTAGGCATTTCACATGGAAGAGCTGAGCCTGCATCTCTGTGCTTGGCAATGAGCAACACAACCTAAAACTTGCAATTACAGAAATAATCAAGAGGTAGGCAGGGTGAGATCTACATATCTGGAGATAATATTGTTAGCTGGGGAAAGTCAATTTAAATTAAAAGACTGAAATATTAGGTAAATCAAACTGTTACATAGCACACAGTACAAGCATAGCCTGGTTTCCCTCAAATCTGTGCTCTACATCTTTAGTGATTCCCACATTGTCCCCTAATGACTCTTCCCTTTCAAAAGCTGCCACTGTCAAGTGGGTGAGCAAAATGCATGTTGTGGCTTGGACAGGACTGGAAATAACGTGCTTTTTTGCACTTTGTTTCTTTGATAAAGATTGTGCAAGCATCGTCTCAGATCTTCAGCTTTTGTCAGCTTGACCCAAAATGGGCTGGAGGACGCAGACTGGTATGTGGGTTGGAAATGAAGGGAACTGGCAAGGACAGGCAAATGTCACTCTGTTAAAATAAATCTTAAAAAACCTCAAACCAAACAAAACCAACCAAACCAAACCAAAAAAAAAAAAAAAAACCAAAGCCCTTCACAATCACAGAAATGTGGTGGTCTTGTTGTGGTCCTTTTTGGATATTTGCCTATAACATAACTATGCCATACAGTCTGGCATGTGTTTACATGCCAGTCTTTATACAGGAGAGTGAGACTGAGACAGAACAAGCTTCCCTAGAAGGACAGACAGAGGAAAAAATCCCAATAAAAGTTCAGTGCCCAAGAGCATTTGCACTCTGCTCTTTAATGCAAGCAGGAACATGCATGGTTTATGAAAAGGTGAGACAACCGTGCTCATTCCTCAAGCTGTATTTAAACATTTGTATTAAGACTGCCCTTTCATTGTGTGGAAAGAACATTTTCTGAATAACCAACAAGAACATCAACTTATGGCTATGCTGCAACCGCCTTGTTGCAACTCTTTGCAGCACTCAGATGATGTAAAGCAGCTGCAAGCCTGACTTACTTGGAGTGTTAAAACTGAGTTTATGGCTAGACTGCATTACCAGAATTAACCTGCTGGAGCTTACCAGCGAATCTTTCTCTGTTTTCCTTTTCAATGTTGCCCAGTTGTCTCTTGACTTACTATCATTGTCCACTAAACAGTCCTATCCATTTTCTATATCTGATTTTAAAAAAAAAGAAAATGAAACAATTTCTTCCCCCTCTCCCAGTGTTTTTCAGACAGGTCTTATTTACTCATTTTAGGAAACAAGTCCTCTCTTCGCAAATCAGTTGGACTTCTTAATTATTATTAAAATTAGCTCTTTTTAAAAGTGTAAATTGCCAGAAACTCAATACCAGTTTAAAGGGGTGAAGTTGAAATAGAAATCACTAGGTGTGCTTAATATTTCATTCATTAGTCAAGTCTGAAGCAGCATACTGCAACTCTAGTACGTATGACTACTTGTGATCTAAAAATGTTGATAAATAATTGATTGAACAGGACTACTTAATTCTCAGACCTTGGCAGGGAACAGTATTCATTCTTGTGTAATTAAAGAGCTTCTAATTTTTAATAATCAAAGTAAAAGCATATATTTTGGTACATGAGGATACCCTATATGTACTGGAACATATTCTGGTGTTCACTAGACTAGCACAAGTCTTCTCAGCAGCTATTATAGGGGTGGTTTTTTTGGAAATTATGGTATATTTTTGCTTAAACTATTTTTGCTTCCTTAAGTCACAGGTAAAAAGGACCTGTTTCTTCTTTTGAAGTTACAAGTTGTGCAGGAATCTACTGGCCATGCATAACCACAGGAGAGTGGACGGTTAATTAGCTTCGCTTCAGCTTTGAACAGACAGTGTTTAAACTGTCTCTAACATCAATAAGATGATTGCCATGAGGATGATTAGCAGCACACCACAGCAGAAAGCTTTCATCGTTCCTGTTGACCTAGTTCTTTGTTTTTTGTGGACTGTCATCAAAAACTACAGTGAATGCAGAATGACTAAGTATTGCCCTTTCCACCAAAAGTACAATTTGTTCTCTGCTTTGCTGTGTGCTCAGTGGGGAGAAGAAAGCTTACTTGTTTTTGAGAGAAAACAGATCATGAAGTCTTCCTTTACAGACCATAAAGATGGCAGCAGTGCAAGATATCCCAAACTGTTACTCAAAAATGCCTTTGATTTCTCTCTCCTGCAAGGAGACTCCTAGAGTTGAAAGGTTACTTCAGATTTCCCTAGCCAATAGTCAGCCTGACTTGCACTCCTGGCACCCTGAAAGCAACTGGTACTTTGCTTTTGACCAGCAGATCCCAAGGATTTGCCAGTAACTCTGCTGTACCTGTCAAAGTCACCGTACAGTGACAAATTACTTTTAAAAATAGATTGAATTCTCCACTTGCATCAGGCTGAGGTTAAGAGTGTCTAACTAACTAGGGCAAAAACTAAATGCCACCAGTGAGCTGACCTAAGTAACCTCTTGAAAAGATAATAAGAGGTGTTTTTTCCCCATACTGAAACCAGTTAACAAAAAAGACTAATACTGTATAGAGGTACAGATTAGAGAAAAAAGCTAGTATTTAAGGAGAAACATTAAGGAAGTAAAGGCAAACTCAAATGGTCACTCAATTTTTTTTCTACAGGCTATACTAAACTTTCTTATCTAACAAGCTCCTGACCTCTTGCTTTTTTTTTCCTCATTCAGTCTTTTGCAAAGGAGAACAATTAATTGTCCTTTCTTCTTTCCAAGTACACCTTCTTACATCTTTGCAGTCTCTTTGGCAATATTTCCTTCTTCTAAGTCCTGACATAACTTAGTCTTTTAGAAAGTCCAAAAATCTAACTCATTCTTTATCAAGGGAACAAACTGCCTGTTTGGAAAAATCATGCAACTTTTGAGAGCTGTTTTGCTCAAAATTAACAACCCATTCTTCCCCCTCCGTACAGATTCAGATTTTTTTTCTAAAGTGTAACAAATCAGAGATGCCACCCAAATAAGAAGCTGTAGACAGCTGTAGATACTTTGTGCTGCCATCACATAATGCACGGCCATCATTAGCAACATGCTGCAGGTAAGTGGTCAGAAACATAACTACAACTGTTGTTGTGGGAAGAGCATTTACACACACACACACCTGACTTCATATCAGAAAATTTTATTTGCTGCTAAGGCCCAAATCTACAGCATTTGGCTTAGCAATCACTGCTAATTTTAAACTGGAACAAAATAAAATTAGCAGTCACCTGGTAATTAACTGCTCAGTTAATCCCAGGGTAGAGTATTTTAATAAAAGTATTTCAAGTACTAGTATCAGTGGGAAGGGATGTCTCACTACAGTGTTCTTACTTTCTGTTCCTGTCCGTATGATGGACTATGTAATATGCATTTGTACATAAATGAATGTTAAAGATGTTTTCCATCCAAAGGTTTAGGTAATTAAGCACATGAAATAATATCAAAAGCCTCAACAAAAAATAAAATCAGTCACTTTATCTTGAGAGCCTGGGCATGAAAGCCCTACTCGTAAACCACTAATTGCTAATGCTGTGGTAGAGAAATACTGGAAGTATTTAGGGCAAGAGCAGCTATGCCTGGTAGTATTTTTTGTGTGCAAAACCACCCATCAGCAGAAGCTGCTGTGTGTTTTACAGACACCTTTCCATGTTAGTCAATTCTGGCATGTCAGGGAGATGAGGTGCAGGCCTCTTTTCTCTACCAAAACCAGTTAACTATGAATATTTTGTGAATTAAAAAAAGGAGAAAAGGGCTCTCATGGCAGTCTACCTAATCAAGAAATTATATTGATACTATTGAAATTCCTTAAAACCACATGCAGACTTACAAAAATGCCCCAAACTGATAAAAACACAAATTTCAAGATATGATTAGCACCTTATTCAATGACTGAAAAACCTCTGAATACATATGCATCCCTTCATTTGGTTGGTTTTTGGTTGGTTTGTTTTTTTCTTTTGCAATGCATTTTTGAACATTTTGTCATGATCTTGCTTCCCTGGTGAGGTCAGATGATGTAAACAGCTGTGAGGCCTGTTACTCCTCACAGCTTTCAATTCACTGGTGCATTACCTTCCAGTGACACTATTTTAGAACAGCCCCTTTACCTGGCTGTTTAATCTGCATACATCTTCCCACCTTACTAACCCTCCTCCTCAAAAAGCAAGGAGTGCAAAGTGAAAGAATCAGTGATAGGAATGTACATATTTTAGCAGTATCAAAAGGAGAAGTGTCATATTTGCAGAGTAACATTATCTTCCTCCCTAGCATCAGTCTGAAGAACCTGGTGCATTTTTCTGGTGTTTGGTGTTGCAAAATCTACGTGTACAGTTGACAAAAGAAAAATAGACTTTAAGAGAAAAAAAAAAGAGTAAAGATTGCACTTAAAATGGCATGTGAGGATCTGCTGAAACCAGACAATAATAAGGTAACTTTGAAAAAAGGCAGTGGGTAGGACAGTCTCAACATCTGAAGAGTTTAATAAGTTGCCTAGCCCCATTTCTGCTGTTGGTTACACTGGTGTATAAGGGAGATCAGTGCTGTGAACATCCCAGAGCTAACTCCAGATTTATTCCATGTGCAATAAAGAGCAGGATGTAACACAACAAATATGTGGGAAGGAAAGGATATTGCCTTTCTTATCCAATGTCATTTCAAAGTGTATGCTTGAGAGTCCATGGAAGACACTAAAAAAACCCTCTAAAAATCACAGTCCTTGCTTTAGGACTGCAATAGTTGACTTCAGTTATACTGTAAATAAAGAGCATTGAACAGCAAATCTCTTCATAATCAATGGCTTTGTTATATGCCCAAACAAAACCTCCTGACACCTACTTATGTTCAACTGTAATTTTTCCAACAGGTCCCTTCCCCCTCTCCATGCTGGTGATAATGCAGCAGTGGCACGAAGTGCCTACTACACAGCCTGTTGTCGCCTCCAAACCCCAGCAGTAGTCTCAGCATCACAAATGCTTCTCTCATCTTGCAGTAAAGTCAGGCAGCCCCATGCAGCTTTCAAAATGGAGCAAGGTTGTAGGTACTGGTAAAATTACCATGTAGAGAGGTTGAATTCAGGGAGAAACTTCTCAGTCATAGATGTATAAGACATCCATACTTTGCATCAAATGTAACCAAGACCATCTTTCCTGGACTACATGCTCTGACCTTCTGAGGAGGCTAAGGAGGCCCTTTGAAACTGGACTGAGGGGTGCACAAAAAGTCAGATAACAAGGTTTTTTCCTTGGAAATTCGGTGCAGGTAAGGGCATTTTTTTCTGAGGCTAGAATCACAGAAATACACAAACAAGAGATCTAAGTGATGTTAGGTGGCAGATAAACATGTTCTGTGCATGCCTTTCCTCCCTTACTGGAATTCCTGGTAATATTTCCAAAGCCTTTCTTTCCAAAGCCATGCAACAAGCACCTAGGTTAGACATAGATATTTACATGGGCAGGAATTTTGCATTAAAATGATGCTATGAGACCAATATTTTTGTACAGATGTGCAAATACCATTATGAACATAAATTAAGCATGGATTTATTTCAGTGAATTCATTATTTTCTGATCTCCTTGTGTGTTTCTCACTAAACAGGGAACCGCAGCACAACCAATGACCCCAAAGCAGCAGTGGAAAGTGTAAAAGTTGGATGAGTAAATAGCTGTTTTTTGTAAAGAGAAGTTGATTATTACATAATTGCATGCAAGAAAAAACACAGACTGCTTCAAAGGACCAAAACCAACCTTAAAGAAACCACATAAAGATTGGGAAAAATACTCTGTTTATTAATAACTTGTTCTTATTATATACATCTGTTAATAAACTAGTTAGCTAGCACTAACATTTATAACAATAAAATTTACAAGAATTAATTCACATTGTAAATGTAGATGCACATAGCTGTAGGTGGTCAATATGCATTTGCTCACAGAAGAATTTTGTGCCTTCATCGCTTCCATGGATATCTAAGACATCTGTATGTTGATGATTATCTGCAGCTAAGTAACACAATCCCAAACTTTTAGGGACCCAACAATGAACCAGCCAATCTTACTTGTGGTTTGCTGTGTCAAGATTTTTTACTTGAAAATTTAGGTTGGTGTTGCACTGGTAAATGTCTTAAAAAAAAAAAAAAGGGGAATTTTGTCAATACTCTATTAAAAAGGAAAGGACTGTAACAGCCTAAACCACCCATTACTTTATGGTTCCTTTATAACAGGAGTCTGTTTTATCTCAGCACAGCTTTGGTACCCTGTTCATAATTAAAGAGACAGCTCTGTGGGATTCACATAACCATACCAAGAAAACAAGTATCTGATAAATATCAGTATGCCATTATTTGGCTCATTTAACGTTACTGATCAGCCTCACCTTTTTTTAAAGATTATTAACAACATTTATTTTTTACTATTTTTTCAGATTTTGACTAATCTGAAGTGAAATTCTGTCAATATTGTCCCCTGCATTAGAAGAAAAAAAAGGACTTTAACTGAATGAATTATCAGAGCCCAACGCTATCGCAAAACTTTGTCCTTTAAGCACAAACCCTTGCTGCTCTAAGGGCATATCTAACCCTCTCTAGGGTTTCACAGGTTTCAAAGAAATGATGTATATGGGGAGGCACAGGAGTGGGAAGGAAGGAAGGAAATGGTATCTTGGCTCCCGTGGGTTTTGGCCCAGGAGATGTGACCCACACTGGTTGGTGAAAAAACCTTGCTGTTCATTTCTAGTTTTACTACAAGCCATGAAAGACTAATTTTCAGTAGCTTTACTCTCCATCTCCCATCCAAAATATTGTGTGTGAGATTTGAACAGTTGGGGAAACTTTTTGTCAATTACACATAACAAACAGGCTGGCTCAGCTGTCACAATATTTTCTTTCCTTGAAAGGAATTAGTGTACAAAATATTGTTACACTCTGTGAGTTGGAAGTTTGGGAGGAAAACTACAAAGATCATTGATAATTGCATTGAAATAGGGAAACATGCAATTGTGAATCAAAAAACACATATAGAATCACCCTCTACATGATTTGCAAGGTGTTTAGGAAATACAGCTATAGATAGAAATGGATATAGGAAAGGTAGGTACATAGTTATAGCTGCTTTTCACATAAATTGTCCTCTTCAGAGTGATGTGAAAGAGCACAGCTGCTTCACTAGTCCAGTGCCTTTCCCTATTAGGCATTAGGGATAGATAGAAGGATTAAAAAAACAGTGTATCTTACACAGTAGTTTTTCTCTGTTTCCCCTTTCACATTTGATTAAAAAAAAAAATCTGCTTTTAGATGGAAGTTTCTGAGCATAGAGATGTGGTTTGAATGCTTTGAGGACCTTACTGCAATGCACCACAATTTTTTTTGTTATGTTTTCACCCATTTTTGTCACCTTAACCTTCTCTTAACTATATGATATAGTTATCTATATATAACTATATATCACTGAAAACCCCCCAACAAAATAAACCAAAACCAAAATCCCAACACCATGGGACTTTCACAGGTTTATCTCCAATTAGAATTTCTGTGATAAAATTTAGATGTCTGTTTTATATAATACTGCATGAGGTTTTTCACATATACTTTCAATGAATTAAAAGCAGCTTCTGTAGTACAATAGAAGCCCTGCGTGAAACACAGGCAAGTCACCTGAAACATGAAAAAGCTCAAACAGTAATAAAAAGGTCCATTAAGATCAGCTAATAATGCACTGAGGTATTGAGTAATACATCAAGTCATAAGAAGAATAAACACAGATTAAGTATAGCCTTTAAGCCTAATGACATCATGCCTCAAATTATAACACAGATAAACACCAGAGCTCAATCATGGACTACTTCATCATTGCTTAAACTGTAATAAACAAAATATTCCTTGTGTGTAGTAAGGCAGACAGCAGGGATTCCAGGCATAGCCTTGCAGATGTCTCAACAAAAAAGTTGTATTTTACACAAGCCAGCATTCTAGTTTTTTTCAGTTTGCTTTTTGTTGGTTTTAACCTTTCCTAAATATTTTTATATTGATGTAGGAGATTTGGGCTATATACAACCAATCAAGAAACAGAATACTGACAATAATCACACATGACGCTTTATTCCCTGAATAGGAACCCAGATAGCTTTCAGTGTTTCATGAGGAATGCCACTGATATTAAAATAATTGTGTGTATTCAAAAATTTGTTTCTCTTCAATATTAAGTCTTTTTGCTGCATGTGAAGCCATTACAAAAAAACATGAGGGAGGGATTGAGCAGTTCTGCCCTTGATGTCAAAGCAAGTACTCTTATCTAATAGTTTCCACAATGCAGTTAACATAAAAGTGTTTTCCCCTTCATGAAGTCTGCAGGGCAGCAGTCATCTCACATAGTAGAAACATACTATAGGCCAGTTTGATGAAAAAAATCGGTATGATACATCCATAACACAGGGGGAGGGGCCACTGGTGCCCTTTCAGCTGTAGTAAGCCAATGGTAAGGAACAGATCTGGGCCAGTGCAAGCTTCTGCACAAGTTAAAGCGACCCAACAGATCCGAAACCGGCTGAGTAGTAAGGGCTCAAGATAAAATTAAGAAAGGCAGCAAAAGGCTGGCACACCCTGTTAACTGTTTTTTCTTTTCAGGGCTGTCATCTGAACTCTGGCAACTCAAGAGTTTTAAGCACAGAGAGTAATGTTATTTACATTTGGTGCAACACCTAGAGATATTTCCTCATCTATTACCCTCCATGCCAATTGGAAATATTTACCATGTCGGCCCAGATGAGCGCTAAGGAAAGTACACTTTCAATTGGTTCTTAGGGTCTTTTGCACAAATTCCCTTAAAAGTTCATTTCCATCCAGCTTCTCAGCTTTGGTGAGCACTGGGAGCCAGCTTGCTTTGCCAGGCAGAGAAATTCATATTTATTCCATTTTGCTTCCATGAACTTCCAATGAGTGTCATCCCTGCAAGTGTCTCTAAACTTGTACCACTGTTTTCCTTCCAATCCTTCCCCTTTGCCTTAGTGACAATTAAAAAAAGCTTAAGCAAGACTACCCATGGAGGGAGTCCACTTTATTTTACTAATACATGCTATCATTCCAGCTGACAGCCCATCCTTTCTTTACACTAATGGAGGAAGGGACTGCATTATCCTGCTACCAACAGGGCTGCCTTATACCTGCTACCTGAACTCAAGAAACCCCCAAAACAGCAAAGGAAGCCCAGAGGGCCTCACAGTTTTGTTTCATAGATGAAAACCGAGACCAGTATATGTCACTTTAGATTTGTTTTGAAGTATTACAAATGAACACATGTGACCTCCCCCTTACCTGGTGGTGTGGGACATCTCCTGTCTCATCACAGGCAAATAACAAACGAGAAAAGTGAAATACTTTGCTGATTTCATTGCTGAAAAAACAAAAGGCCCTGAACGTTTTAAGTTTTCTCCTCTGACTTTAGCCACAGTTTAGAACATCCTCAGGATGTAAAGAATTAACTAGATGTCACAAATATTAGCCATGTTGCACAGGCCACAGTGTGGTTAAAGGCAATAGGAATTAAAAAAAACCTCTGTAGCAGGTTAAACTCAGTAACCAGGCAGAAACATCAATTAGTGTTGTGGTTTAGTTCACTTATTTGTTTTTGTGAGATATAAATTAGGAGAAAATGACAAAGTAGGCTCAGAAACTTTAAAGAGTATAATGATAGTTTCTTGTTACTAGGTAGGATTAGAAGAAAAAGGAACACTAAGAAAGTAAAAGGAAAAAAACCACATTCCTTTCTTTGCCAGCACCACCCCTCCCCCATCCCCTATCACACCAGGGACATTCAGCCTCCTCACAGGCTGCCTGGGAGAGAGCGAGGAGGGTAACAAAGATGGAATTTCTGGTCAATATTAGAGTTCTTAAAAGGTCTTTCCAAACTCGAGGGAAAAGAAAGAGGTCTCCTCTCTGCTTCCACGTGGTTTCTAAACTGCCACCCCAATAGTCTGTCCGGTCGGGGACAGTCCATTGCACTGAACATCCAAACATGGGGTGTTCTCAATTCCCTCCCACATGTATTTAAATGGATAAATGAACAGTTTATTGTATTACAATTCTGTACCACGTTTTTGCAAAAGGATCGGTTTAAGCTTGGCATGGCTCATGGCTCTGCCCTCTTCTTTCTGCTGCCATCTTCCATTCCATCCCACCTGACTTACTTTCTCCTTCTTCCTCCAACTCTAATGCCACGGTGAACAGCTTCTGTTGAAGGAAAAGCCCTTCTCCTTCGTTGCTGCCAGTTGCTTAATAGTTTCTTCAGTCTGAAAAAACCGAAAATCGCTTTTTTCCAGGTCCACGGGGGACCCTGTGGAGTGGGGGGAGGGGAAGCCCCTCCCGGGTCTTGGGAACCACTCCGGCGATCTTGGCCTTGCAGCCCCATATTGCTCTTTGGCTACCTGCAGCTTTGGGGGGGGCCCTGATGCATGCCAGGGACCCCTTGCCCCCTGGCATTGGGGGAGGGGGCTCAGCTGGGCCCACAGCTTTCTCCCTCCCTCCCCCTTCCAGCCACATGCCGAATTCAAAGAGGCTGTTCCCACGCCTCTCGCAGGTTTAAATATGCAAAATTGGAGAAGCGCCATTGGATTGAGAAACTGTCAATTAACTTCAGCTCCAACCCACAACACCTCCAAAACATACCATGAGATTTTAGACATTTTGAGAACTGCGCTTCAAACAGAACGGTTTTGCTACCCAAGTAGCAAAGTACCAAGTAGCTCCATATCTTCCCATAATTAAATGTTAATACAATACTTAAACAGATATAAGATAAAACAGATTAAAGAAAACAAAAAAACTTTATCCATTCTCCAGCTAGTAGCTGATTCTAGACACTTCAGTTCTGGGTGTGGCTTTGGAAAGATAAGGTAAGGTACTTACTAAGATAAGGTAATTACTTTGTAAGTAACATAGCATCTTTGGAGTGATGAAGATACAAATAGAAATAGTTATAGGGAAAACCTCTCCTTGCAGTTCCAGACCAATCTTTTGGGCAGCTAACCAGCATTTGGACTACAAAACTAGTGAGCTTGGCTCTTAATTATGTAACTAATAAGAAACACACTCAGCATATTCAAGTTCCTTTAATGAACTCAAGGTCATTACCCCGATTCTTCAGAAAAATCTGCAGAGAACTTTTGCTTTTTAAATGAATGGTATTAATTTGTATATTGAGGAAAAACCAGTAACACCTGCTAAAATTGTTCTAATATATGCAGCCTTTATTAATAGTAGAAAAATATTTTTGTAAAGTTATAGACCATTTCTGGGTCTTGTGTGTGTACACACATACCAAGAGACTATAAAGAACTGCTGCTGTTTCTTCAGCTATGCTGTACACTAGTTCAGGAGCCTCATTTGAGAAGACCTTCTCTCGGTGTCTATGGTGTCAGATTGACAAAGGTCCATGAAATAGCATGGATAATTTGCAAACCTGCTTTAAAAACCAGGTTCCACTTTACACACACTGTTCCATGTTTGACTACCAAATGTGTTTGCTTTTTATCTATGTGCAATAATTGACCAACACATCACAAAGAGAGCAGCAGCAGATTTTTTGCAAAATTTCATCACCTCTAACTAAATACATATAAAGTAAATTAAGACACCCAGGAACACATCCAGGCATTGAACAACCTTCCCAGTTTGTATCTTCTAAATTGAAAACTTAAAATTGGCTAAGCCTCTTCAGCAATTGTCCTGTCCCTCTCATAATTTAGTCCCATTTTTCATTTGCTTTCTTTCCCATCTCATGAAAGTATTTTCCTCTTGGTCTTATGACAACTTAATTTCCTTCAGATCTTCTTGGGGTTTCCTTTGTGTTTTGATTTCTTCCCCTTCCATTGACTGGATGAGAAGGCCCCCCTCCCACTCTTCAGTAATTAGAACAGTGCTTAAATGACTTGTCCCAACCCGGGCCTGAAGGCAGGTGACCACTGAGTCTGCCTCCTTGCCTTGGCAAGGTTGGGGTTTGTATTTGACTTCCATGAAAAGGAACTCAAGCATTGGGGCTGGAGACTTGCAAGGATGATCAGCCTGGATTGCTGGGAGATACACCTGCCAGCCTGTAGCAGCCACTATTGCTGGCAGTTTCCAAAAAACCCTATGGGAGTTGTAGTTCATTGTCTTCCTCCTCTAAAGGAGCAATGCTGACTACTAACATATCACATTCAAGGTGATCATAAATTTCCTTATTATAATCATATCAGATATTTTACAGCCAGTCATACTTAAACACCTGCCACCCTGTGGGTAGTGCCTGAACCCTTCCCAGAAGGGTCAGGCTGTGCTCACCACCTTCCTGTCCCTGCTTGCATGGCCAGCCTGAAGCCACTGTTCACAGCTCAAAAAGTTTATGCAGAGTCCCTTTAAACACAGGGTAAGTTCTCTCTGGCCCTGTTAACTTGTAGCACCCATTTTACAGCTTTGATCCAAAATATCTTTTTCTGGCACTTTGACTTAATGTGTAGCCATGAATTTTTCCAATGACAAGAGGCTTCATGTCAGGGCATCACAGAGCGCCTCCAGAGCAAGTCCTACATGCTGACAGATCATCAGCTTGGCTTTAATCACCTTTCATCATGGCCCTCACAATCTTAAATACTTTTTTTACTATTCAGTTATTCACCAGGCTTAGACTGTTCTGCAGGTCTCTGTGTCATTGGGTTTGAAGTAATTTATTATCAGCAATATTCAGTCATTCATTTTTTAATCTTGACCTAGTAGACTGCAGGATTTAATTTTATCTAATTAAGACTATTTTTCTATTTTGGACATCCCCCCTGCAGTTTAAGGAGCCTCTTTTCACCCATAATAGATTCCTATGAGGATAGTGCAATTACTGCTCCCAGTTATCCTGGATTAAAATACAACAATATGACTCATTTTCTGATTGATACCATGCTTACACTGTTAAGCAGAAGCTCCACCACACAAAGGTCTATTGAATCAAGGTGAAGATCACTGGTAAGGACTGATAGAGAAATTAATGTATCTGCAGCTTCTAAATGGAATAAAATACCATTCTATATGGACCAAGCATCTTTAAAAGGATACAGTTTATTTTGTTTTGATGAAAAGTGGCCTAATTATTGACCTCCCTGCCTTGACAGACCAAGACAATACATTTTTCTAAGTTTAACTGTAAAAGCCCAATGATGTGTAAAATGAGCCTTGAGTAAGATTATTAGATGCTATCAGCTTTTCAAAGCGAGTGTGTGACAAGAGCTGATAATGCGTTGAGGATCAATGCATCTGTCCTTCTTACATCTCTGCTGTCCTGGAGAGAAAGCAACTGTCAGACCTAGTGAAGAGATCACAGTTGCTGAGCAACAGTAACAACACAAATATGATCCTGGCATTGGCTTGGCAGCAGAAAAAAAATAATCTGTTGAAATAATAACCACCAATAGAAGAGAGAAGGAGCCACATCACACAAACTTAATGCTGAAATATTAGCTGCACTTTCTGTCAGAAATTCTGCTACAGATACAATCGTCATGTGGCAAAGTGTATTCAGAGGACAAATATCATCATGTTATGAAAAACATGGAATAAAGTGTGAGAATAAATGAGGAGTGATTACTTTGAGTTCTGTGGAAGTTATCCACAGAAATTACTACATTACCTAGAAATTATAGCATGACCCAGTAGAATGCCACAAAAAAAAATTTCTTCCATTAAGTGTATTGGATGTTTTAAATAACCCACGAAAAAAATCATCATTTGTATCAGATTATGTAGGGTTTTTTCTTGAAGGATCAGTTGCCACTTTGAGTTAAGCACACTAGACTTAATTTAATCAAGTCACAGGAGCTTGAAACCCTCTGGACTAATAGCTAATTCACATTATTTGTCATCTTGATTTCGGGCAATTGCTTGCTATTTTGTAATTTGTGAATTGCAGGCTGATGAACACGAGCCACCCAGAGCTTTCCTCTGTGTTGCTTAAATCCTAAAAGCACGACTTACTGGACAAATCTGCATATGCAAACCAAGCAGGTGAAAATTAAGTGATCTAATGTAACAAAGGAAAAAACTGAAATTATTTATTTCAGTATTCTTTGTCTATCCTTAACTACTAGCTTAGAGAAGTGTAAATTAAAAGTTGAAATGATTCATTTCAAAAATCAAATCAAGCACATGGCTACTTTTCCATTTCTTTATGTACTTTCACTTCCTGCTTTCTTCCGTTCCCTTTGAAAGGGCTATTTCAACAAGAGCAAGTAAATGTCTATAATTGCAAATGAAAATGTTAATATAACATTTGCACAGTTCAACAGCTTCAAAGCTGTTTCACTGAATGAATACACCTAAAAAAGAGTTAGAGGCAAGGGGCAAAAACCCAACAAATTGCTACTTCAGTGGGAAATTTTGCAGTGAAACCTTAAAAGCAGAAACAAAACAGAAAGGGGAAGGAAAAAAAACCCAAATCAAAGTCTCATCATCTACCTAATTCAAACCATTTAGGAGCTCTGTGCCTAAGCCGAGGATTACCAGTGATACCATCTCCTTTAGTATGCTGTGCCTAAAGAAAGCATCCTGCTTATTAAAAAGAGAAAAAAGTTTAAAGCAAAATAATTCAGGCTTGCATAAATCTTTAATAGGACCTACCCTTCCAGGATTGGCTGCACTTTCTTTTCTCTGCCCAAGGGAAACTCTATATGCCTTAGAAAAGAATAATAGTAACTCCATCTTGTGTGTTATATGATATCTTCCAGTAATCCAGAGGATTTTGCCTTTGTCTATCATAAACAAAAGGCCACCCATACATAATGTGTCCAGGCTTTTTCAGGCTCCTCACCTTAGCAGGTGACACTCAGGAGATGGATGGGGAATACTTAGCCCACCAGTTGCTGCAGGCAACTTTACTCTCATGGCAATTTAGAAATGATAAAAACGACCCAAGAAAAAAAAAACACAGATTCTCCCTGTGTAAGAACAAAACATTATTTGCACCCTGCAGTTGTCCTGATTTTCCAGAGATCTTTTAAAAAGTTATGCCACTGGTCCAAAAGCACATGATTTCATGATGTTGTTTTATCTTGAGTGGGGGTTCTTAGTGAGCTTTTTTTTGTTTGTTTCTACTGATAAAGAAAATTTGTTTTATAAAACCTCCCTGTCTACAAATTATCTGTACAAACTAGGGATTGGAAGAATAGTTTAGATGGAAGTTTAGAGCCTCAAGATTGACACTTAACATTTAAGTAAATCACTAGCAACAAATCATAAATGCCTATTCTCCTACTGCAAAGAAAACACCTGAGATGCTCAACAAGCTACCATAATAGTTCATTCAGGAATGTGGCAAGAAGTGTTGTGAAATCTAACAAGCCATCAGTGTCCAAAATAAGCAGAACAATAAAGAGGGAGGGGGCCATATCTTTTGAAAGGGTGAGGATGGCAACAGGAGGAACAGAGCAGCCCCCAGGCGTGCCACCCAGCTGGAGTGTGGCCAGGAAACTGCTTTGCAAACCCAAGGTTTTCCAGCCTGAAAACCACAGTGCTCCTTTGGAAACAGGGAGTACAAATAGTGCTGGGGCAGACCTGGTCTGATGGCAGAGCACAGTGGCAAGCAGGGGCACTGTCTCTGGAATGGACAGGACCTGCTAGAGAGGGATGCTCTCAGACCAGAGACACATGTGGCCAGATTATAACATAGAGGAGTCCCTGAGAATTTTTCAAAATCAAATTGTGTACATATGCTAAGTAATAATTGGTGTGAAATGAGGCTTCATGGGTCTTTTGTTGACTAGCATTGAATGACCTGTTAAATTTTTAGTGATGGGCACTGGCTGTCAGATGGCAGTTACAGAAATTGAGGTCTGTCACCCTCACCAGCTTCGTGACAAGTGCAAGTGGGCATTAATTGGAATAGTTTTTCAGGCCAACGACAACATCAAGCTTTAGCACAAGTAGTACTTGTAACCTGTGACAATAAATAATTTTGCTACTTAACCAAGGGTGGAGGCATTCTGTCTCGTTTGAAAAAACAGGAAGAAAAGGTATGTCATACTGCACTCTCCAAAGGCTACCGTGAGTTACGTTACTAACAGCTTCTAATATTTCTAGGAGAAAATGAGTATCAGAATCCAGTTTTTTTTAGTTAATAAGTACTAATTATGCCACACCACTAACAAACTTGGATTGGACTAAGTATATCTCACATATTGCTCATAGAATTGTATTTAAACATTTACTCTTCCTACAGCCCACTGAGATTTCTTTAGGATATTACATCCACTGTAAATACATGCATCAAGAAAACGCCTCTTAGGACAGCAGAGGGGAACAAAAATCCCACATATTTAGCATGCTAGAATGCTCAGTGCTACTGTAAGGATACTTGTAAAAGCATCACCACCCTACAGCCACAGGCAGCAAGAGTGCAGTGAAGTCTATCATGCTGCCTGCCGCCACCACCATTTTCCCCACATTCTGCTCATATCCTCGTGCTACAGCCTCTCCCAAACATTGTGCTTCTGCCCTTACTCAGACTTCTGCACTAAAAGTATCTGGCACATCCTGAGCTGCAGCTGGTGGAGGGAATACAGTGAGGCAATGGTATGTGTGCAAATGTGGTTACAGAGCTGACTTTGTTCCATGGCAGTCCTTGAGCTTTAATCTAATAAAAATTGTGCCAGCAGCCTTACGGGGCAAATACGTTGCTTGGTGAGTACTATGAAACAGGCACCCAGAGGTGACCTTTCCATCAGCTCTAAGATAGGTTTCCAAGGACCCAGCTTTGTTGCATACAGGGGTTTTATGTCTGAACACTCTGAGATTTCAGGAGCATAAATAGGGTCATAATGGCTACCTGTCTATGAGGATGCCCAAGGAGATGTGGGACTTGCAGCTATCAGCATCCCTCTCTGGCTGACTGCTCTACTGCACTAGGTTTATAGTTCATTATAGACCTATTAGCCACCAGTAACTGCATCTACCCCCACTGAAATATTGCACATTTCAATATTTACTTTTCCATAAGAAAGTACAAATATAAATTAATTTGACGTTCATAATGTTTGGAATATCAAGTTTTGTATGGTTGGGGCTAATTCCATGAAAGAATTGAAGTACCACAGTACTAACTGTGACCTATATCTACCTGTTTAACTCCCATGTTCTTGGTCCTCAAGCAGAGCCCATTACTCAAGTGAGGCCTGCAGAATGTCTAAACAACCCCTGTGCCATGTATTACTTCTTTAAAGAATTGGTTTTAATGCCGGCAATAAAGTCATTGCAGTGGACGGTACTGGCTGCTCTTGCAGGGAATCAAGCACATGTCTGTGCCAAAGGCAGTTAGCTCTATTAGACCAGCAGAAACATTTGTAGGACTTAACCTCCTGCCTGCCTACTCTCTTCTCTTCCTCCCCCAAGTGACATGATGGGGCACTACTTTGGATCAGAGGAACCCATTCATTGTGAACCAATTAAAGTATGAAAGCCCTGTCATTGGTTTCAGATGGATCAAGAAAGTGAGCAGTCTCCAAAGTACCTGCCTTTGATGATTACATGGCTCAGGATTCATCTTCAAGTCAACTGAGGGCTATATTAGAGGACATAATTTTATCAGAATGTGAAAAGCAGACCTTGTGAAAAAAATTTTAAAGTAAAAAAAAAAAAAATTAAATCTTATCCCTTGAGCAGAAGAAAAAACCCCAACAACTCAGAAGCAATTTAACCGGAAGTTTTCTATACTCGCATAATACTAACCCAACTACCAACAGAAATCTTTCACTTGCCCAACCCTCTGATCTGTTCTCCTGCGTTGTCCAAGTCCATGCCCTGGTAATCCAACCCAATGTAACCAAAGACTGACACTGCCTTGTGAGGCAGGCCTGCTGCCCTGTTTGCTGTGTGCTGTTTGGCAGCTAACTCTTCACCTAAGACACACACTATTGCTTTTGTTCCCTGATCGATTGACTGAACCTTTTATAAACAGGAGTAGGGAACTCAAGATTGTCTTGCAAAGGTTCATGGCATGAACCCTTGCATACATCCAGGGATATGCCACTCCACACAGACTTTCTTGCAAACACAAACACTCACATAAATGCTTACAGAAAATGTTACTGAGGTGAGTTCATCATTTGCTATTTTTCTGCACTATTTGTCTTGCTCTTGTATCAACTCCCATTTGTCACAAGAAACCTAGGAGGCACTGAAAGCTTTTCAAGGCCAACATGCACAGTGCTGGTTACGTGACAGACAACCCACAGACATTACCAGAATACACGATTTTTCTTTTTTAAAACCATTGTCACATGGGATCAAGAAAGCAACAATATGTCGTCATATTTGTAAAAAGAATAATAAGGGATCAAAATAAACAAGGCCATTTATAATGCTTACTATTTTAAAATTATTTTTCTTTTTTTCCCCCGCTATGCATTAATTCCCAAGTTTCATTGATGGTTTGCTCTGGATTTCAGGGATCAGTTCAGTGAGTTTAGCCTAGGCACAACCCAATGTGCAAGCTGTGAGCTCCTTCATGAGGAAGCTAGGGTTTTCCTTATTGTGATATAGTTTACCTAGCAGCCAGACCAAGAGCAAGAGTAGGATGGTAGACCCCTTACATCTGAAGCAGCACTACTACACTGTTGTAAATATCCTCATCCTCTTCTGGTGCTGTGTTTTGAGGTTCAGCTCTCTCTAAGCCATGCCATAAGGACAGCAACCTCCTTTGGAAAATATTTTAGGAGGGTCAGTTTTCTTTCTCCTGGCTTTGAAAGAAGTTACAGTACAGGACTGCAGTACATGGCAGTATCCTCCTTCTGCATGAGGAGCATCTTTTTCATGGAACTGATAGAAATTTTTGGTTTGCTTCATGTCAGGGTCCTCACATACCTCTGGTTCCCCAGCAAATTTACCATCACTTACACATCACACAACACTGTGTTTTCCATGTTTCTCCACTGCAAGGACCAATTCCTTTATGCAGTTTAGCTACACCACAAACATTACCCAGAATTTACCCTACTACTTTAACAAACATTTATTCTTTTGATATTTAACACCTTAGAAATTCCTGTTTTGCTAACATTGAACAAAATACCAAGACAGAATGTTGGCCATTCAAGTTAAAACCAAAGCCATTCTGGATCAGTCAATATCTTATTTACTCAGCAAGAGAAACTGTTTAATATGAAAACATCATTTCTTTGACCTATTTGCAAAACTCAGATAACCCATGACCAGTCATATATATTAATAAAACTTATGGCAGTCCTTTTGGAACCATGTAGAGTTAACACATGTATTAGTTATTGTTAAATACTTTGGTTCATCACCTGTGAGGAAGGTTCTGTTTAGCATGAATCATTTTATGTACCCAAGTACCACTTTCCATTATCCACTGGGTACTTTTCAAAATATCATCACTCAAGCCTGTCCATGTACTTTTTTTCAGTTCTTTTTTAGTTGATAATATAAGAAGTTTCTTTACTCCACCCAAGGGTAGGTCCCATTCCAGAAGAATATTCTCACTGCTGTAAAACCCAACTTTTTAATTTCTGTGCCAACACTTTTTCTTTTAGAGCTTACATCACTATTTCTAGCACTCCACTGGCTTTGATATAGTTGGGTGCAATTATCTATAAAAATCTTTAAAAGCTTCCTTTAGCTACATATTGCTTCTACACCCAGCATCAACATGCCTGTAAAGGAATTGTCGGAGCAACTGGCATTGTCTTCAACCTCTTTGTAACACCACAGAATTGTAGAGTCAATTAGGCTGGAAAGCACCTCTGAGCTCAAGTCCAACCTATGACTGAACACCACCTTGTCAACCAGACCATGGCACTGAGTGCCATATCCAGTCTTTCCTTAAACACCTTGGGGAGGGTGACTCCACCACCCTCCTGGGCAGCCCATTCCTGTGTCTAATCAAACTTTCCATGAAACTCCTCCTCAATATCCAACCTGAATGTCCCCTGATACAGCCTGAGGCCATTTCCTCTCTTCCTTTTTTTTTTTTTTTTGATTTCTTTGCAGAGGCATAGGGTTGTCTGGAGTCTGCTCGGTACACTGCCCTGCAATTCTTGCTGCACACCTGATTTGAAGGTGGTCTGGCAGTTTTGCTGTAGCTTGGGTTTGCCAGCAGGTTTGCAATGCCCAGCAACAATTATTTCCCTGATAGCTCAGCTGTAATTATATGGTCTTTCTACTCTGGTGGAATTTATTTTTTAGTGGAGATTAGTCCAGGATATTTCAAAAGAAGAACAGACTACGTCTGGGATTAGGATCATATGGAACTTTTAATTAGCCCATCCAAGTTTTGATACCTTAGGGGGTGAAATTTTTTTCACCCTAGCTGAAACCAAAATATTATGTCCTTTAACTTTTTAGATTTTTTTTTATTATCAATTGCAATTGCAGAATTCTTCACATTCCTCTAGCTATTTCATCTTTTTGTTTCTTTTACTTAACCATAAAATTGTTTCATAACAAGAATTTCCAATGCCTTTTAACTCCCTCTCCTTTATCCGATGTAAACACATAGACAGGGGTCACTCAATAATGTGGGGACACCAGCAGAAGACCTGGAGTTTGGATCCAGGGAAGATATTTAACTGCTGATTTGTCACACTACTTTTTGTAGGCTTTCCCTTCCCTCTGTATCCTTTTCTAATTGACCTCTCAAAACGCTGTAAATACCAATGCTCAACATGCACATTCAACACACCACAGTGTCACGCATCAGCTGACATAAACCAGGCAAACTTGTTTCCAAGCTTTTAAAAGATGCAGTCCCCCACAGAAAACCTTGAGATGCTGTTCTGAATGTGGTGCAAAACCAGGAGGAGTGGCATGCAGAGCACAAGCAATGTTTGTTTGCTTTGGATGAAAGGGCTAATGCTGCAGTATCATCCCTTGTAAAGTATTTTTCAACATAGTTTTTTCCTATCTGTGAATCTCCCATAAATCATTGCTCTGATTCATTATACACCTATTAGTTATTTATAACAATAAATTCACAGATTAACATGAGCAGTTTGGGGCTATGAAATATTAAAACCATTTAATAGTTGTATGGCACAAGGAATAAGAGTGCACTTGTTTGTTCCATAATTGAAAATTAAATGAGGAAATTACAAGTCTGAGAGCAAGCAACACTCCAAATTTTATGTTTTGGGAATCATTTCAACAGATACTTTTGCACCCCAGATAGACCTAAACAAGCCACATACTCAGAAATTAATGGCTACACTGAGAAGATAGATATTTTTTAGATAACACTCAGTTGTACTGCATGCCTCCAAGGTTTTCTAATATTTAACAAGAAGGCTAAAAAAATCTCTCCTGCACAGCAAGCACTAGGCTGACATTCAATAGGGACTGCTACAGAAGCTACCCTGTGCAGCTAGAAGCAGAGTTACAAGTGGAGCAGTCCAAATCCCAGAGAACACCTACGAGAGCAGGAAGAGGCAACACCAATTCCACAGCTCTCCTGGGGCAGAGCGAAAATTAGAGCTGGGTTCGAGCACTTTGCCAGAAGAAACCCACCCCACAGCAGAGGCAATGTTTGGGGCAGGCTACAGGGAAGCACTACTGGATGTGGTAGCACTTACTAAAACAAAAGCCAAGGAGAAACACTGTGGCTGGGCCAGAAACCACTCTCTCTCCAGAGGGACAACCCAGACCAAGTATGAGGACACCAGGTTACATTTCTCACCACAGCCTACTCTATCCTGTAGCAGAAAGACTCCAAAAGCCACTTACCAGCAGCTGCAGGCCTCCTGGCTGGGTCAGGCATGGTCCCACAGACCTCACACCATCTCAGCACATCCACACAGAATTCAGTTAATTCCTTTTTACATTGCATTCTCCCTTCATAGGGGTCCTTTATAAGCACCTTCAGGTTTTAAATTCCCCCACAGGAGTTTTTCCAGGGAAGCAGCATCTCCAACCATGCCAAGACAGCAGAAATCATATATAAGGGCCATCTACCCCCTCTCCTTCCCCCACAGGGCAGCTGCCCTAATGCAACAGGCAGCAGCTGCCACCAGGAAGACTGATGGCATAAACCAGTCCCTCTTTGCTTGCTCCTTAATAGGATTCAGGGGAAGCTTCAGGTAAGCCTCATGCTCTTAATGAATTGCAGTTCCTATCAGTGTTTGCTGTTTTGGGTTAGCTAGTGCTACTCAGCACTAAGCAAAGAGAAAACACAATGGTGATGAAGTAGCAGTTGGAAGGATCCTGAGTGGCTGGAAAATTTTCCCTTTGCTTACAGCAGGAGAAAGCTGCTCCAGATCAGTTTTTGGTCAGAGTTCTTTTCTCCTGCTTTATATAATTCATACACCTTTGTGCCAAGCCACTGCTGCCTTTTTTATGTGGTCAGCCCAGAGTCATGTCAGCACAGTGGTGATGCTTGCAATACTCTCCCACACAGGCTAATCAAGGGAAAAAACCTGTTTCCAGGATGAGCTTCCTGTGGAACCCATCTTCACTTTCAACTTGCACCCATCTAGCCTCAGCACCAGGACAAGAAGAAAATGTGTTTCTAAATGCACCTCTGAGGTGCAGACTGGTCAGGTCATCTACAGAGCCAACAGGTGCTTCTTCAGATGATACTTTTCATATGTTACCTTCAGGTTAAAACCATAACACCACTACAGCCTGGGCCTGATGGGAGTACAGCACAGCCAGAAAAGCTGTGGGCATCCCTTCAGCAATTCAGTTTTACATTGCCAAATGCAGTAGTAACGCTGGGACCTCAAGGACTCCGATCATACCAGGTGTACACTGCTGTATTTCCTCTGACTTCAGGTGGAATTATTCCACCCTTTACCCTGTATTGCCAGGAGGAGATGAAAACCAACACCACTGACTCCATCCTGTTACAGCATCATATTTATTGCAGTTGACTGTCAATAGGGAATTCTGCCTTTAGGAACTGGTTTTCCTGGGGCTATCCAGCTCTAACTGTAGGAAAACTACCATTCTCCCTTTTGTCTCTTTTTAGGTAAGGGATCAAACTTTACTATGATCACCCTTAAACATTCAGCATGAAAGATTTCTACAAAGCTCATTGTAGTTCTCATCTCAGGCACAGGAACCACATCCCCCCTCCTAAAGTCCTCAGCAGCTTTTGTCAGGAGCAGCTAGGGATCATCCATCTGTCATTAAAGTGTTAATTTGATTCATTAACATAGAAAATATTCAACATTTCCCACTTTGGAGGAGATGGGCTGTGCCGTCCTTTTAATAGAACTCTGCTGGAAATCAAACACAATTTTTATTCAGGGGAATGATTACTGTGTCTTGTTTAATTCTTGCCTAACAAATGTCAGCAGTAATGTATTACAGATTATTCAGTCAATTTGATGGTTCCAGGTGAAAGAAAGGAACACAAATCTCTTCTTTTAGTGTAAAAAGGGTCAGCTGGATGACTTCCACTGCAGGAGCCGAGATGAGGCTTGACATGAATCAATCAAGCAGGCTCAATTTTACAGTTATAGTGCCTAATGCCTAAACATGAGCGTATGGGTTAAAATTAGCACCCGATTATGAGCATACATGATCTTCCCTTGGAAGACAATAATATTGGCATTAAGCTTCTCAAGAGGGAAGATGCTGCTGGTTTTTAATATGTCTTAAATTATGTCAGGAAAAACACTGGAACATCACACAAAAGCCACAGTCAGTGTATATTGCTATCTCATAGAGCTGGAGATCTTTACAACAATATTGACACAGGAGCAGGCAAGCAAATGTCAGCCAATATAACATATGAAATACTTAACGTAACCAATTTTCAGCTGTCAATCAGCAGGGAATAATGACTGATGCAAGGAATCAATACACCACAATTGAATTCCAGCTCACAAACTTGTTTCGTTCTGCGCTATAAAAGACTGTCAAATGTCACACCCCAAGAGATGCAACAGGATTCCAAAGATTTATTTATTTCAAGCTCTGAAGTCTATTAGCAATAGTGCTCCTTGTGCTGTTGAAAAAAGAGCTTTGATGACATTAAATTTTCAGAAATGACATCTCATTGTATCAGGAGCCAATAGTTATCATTGTATCATATTTCAACAATCCTTCACCATTTTACTAATAAGCAATTGCACATAGTTATGGTCAAAAAATTATGTGACTTTAAAGCTACAAATACTTGATTGCATTATGGTATATTAAATGAGTATTTTTAAACTAGTTGTTTTGTACTTTTGATAAAAATAGTGTGAAAAGAAAGCTCACTCCATCTGTGGCTCTATTTCATTCAGGTAGCTTAAATGTTTAAATTAGGAGATAATTCTCTCTTAGCTGAATAAGATTTACTATAGAAATTTAGAGAGCTGTGTATTATCCTGTATATTATCCTGAACTGTTGGGGTTTTAAAAAACTATTTAATAAATAAAATGGAAAAAATACTGATTTTCATACTTCACAGTATTGAAGTCAGACAAGGCAATGGAGATATCAAAAGGACAGACTGAAAGGATGCAAAGGTGAGGACTTCAAGAATCATAATATCCAAAGTGTATATATTGTTTTTATAAAAGCATGTGGAATATACCCATCATCAAAAGAGAAAAATTAAATCCATGTAGAAGGGCGATTGTAAAGTATCTGAAACATAAAAATGTGCTTGTCCCATAAGATAATCTGGTTTTGGTGATAGATTACCCATTCACTGCTTCATTCCTGACTGCCACTTCTTGTACCTTTCCATTTTTTCTTTCCTGAAATCCTGGAAAATGGCATGGCAGTAGCCTCTTCTTCTCTCATTAGCTCAGCTGAAGCTGGGGAGGCTCTGTGCAAGACTGGGTACCCTTCTGCATTTGGATGGTGGAATCTGCCCCACAGCAATTATAAGACTATTAAAATTAGCGTATTTTCTTTACCTGAAGCTGAGTGTTAATTAAAATCTGACAGTACAATGCATACAGAAGATAAACTCTACTGTATTTTCTTTCCAATACATGGATATATAGTAATTCATTTAAGACAGAGAAGCTCATGCTGTTGAATGTGCTTATTAAAACCAGCAGCGGAGGTCAGGGGCAGTGCTTGCTGTATCCTTCATTTGTTCTTCACTGAAAATGATATAACTGAACTGCAAAAGTTGAGATTGAAAAGCCGCTAGCATGTTGTCTAATTTCAGCCACAGAAGCTGCTGTGCACTCCATGACTTTATGAGGGAATAAGATTACAGGTCACAAGAGCTTCTTTATTTCCCACCTGTAGCTTCTAACAACATTTTATTAAGGATTTTCCCATCTTCTCTCTCTGACCTACAGGGGACAAAATTCTAACAGCTGTTACAGGACCTGTACCGAAGTGGCATTAACACAGATTAGCAGTTCTGGAAAGTAGTATCGTTTTATTGGGACTCTATTTATGACTGCTAACTAATTTTTTATGGTTCTTCTAAGATAAACACAGCATATCATTATGTAAACAGGAAAAAAGGCATTTAATACACTTAAACACTTAATGCATCATGCTTGTCTTAATGCATCTTGCTGTCTAAAATCACGCTAAGCTGCTGTTTGAAGTTTTAGTACTCATTTACAAAACAAACAGTTGGGTAGCCCATGCACTCATCTATATATATTCACACATATATATGTGTATATATAGATATATATAAAATATATTACTTTTCCATGTATTGCATATGGAGGATCCCAACTTCTTATTAATCAAGCAGAGTCTATGTTTACTAATACACCCAAGCAGGGGTAGACCTATTGCCAAAGGCTAAGACACATTAATACAGGTCCGGTGCTCAGCCTTTCCTTTACATCTTCAGTGTAGTTTTGTTTTCACAGGGACTGCAGGGTTAGGACCTTGTGGTATATTGCAGAAACAATAATCTTTGTTATCGAGGTTACTTGTTATGCCAGACTTTTTTATTCATGCAGATGCTACAGAGAGGAAAGAGAAAGAGGCAGAAGGAGGAGAAGATGATTAAGAAAAAGGGATGAAGGGCAGGAAAAAAAAGCTACACTATGATGTTATAAAATTATAAAATGATTCTCTATGAATTATCCAAAAAGAGCTTATTTTTCCAACTCTGTATATTCAATGAAGCACAAAGCACATGTTAAGTGTATCTGCAATTGAACTGTTCGGCACATTCTCTATGTGCATTTGTGACAGACAACCCAATCAGCTTTCTGAAAGTTATATTAGGTATCTGGAAGACTGGGATAGATTATTTCTTGACATCACCCTTCTAAATCTAGCTTCTAGGATAATCAAGTTGTATTATTATTGCACTAGAGAGTTAGGAAACTCAAGTCCAGAGTAATATCAGAAGCCAGACCAAGACACTATATATCCATTGCAAATTTCAATGGGTGTTTTACCCTCCCGAGAGACATATTTTTAGCTGATATGAAAATAAAATATTTTTAGTTTTCACATTATTGAGACTGATAAAGGACTGAGAGGGAAATAGATATGCTCAAATGGGGTTGCAAGGCTGCTGTAGAATACAGTGAGAGTTTTTAGGATGCCACAATAATCATAGCTGAGTTCAGATTTTCAGGTCTTATTTGAGTACCAGTGAAGGACACATAAATTTCAAAAAATTTCACACCTACCATGATGAGATGTTTTGAAAATCTACACAGTAAAATGCCATATGATAGGAATTGTTCTGTACTTCTAAAAAGCTTGCTGTGTGTGTAATTGTACTGAGTCTTTCAGTAATATGAGGGATACAGCCAGATATGACCAATAACAAAACCACAACACAATAAAACAATTAAACTTCAATTAAAAATCTGTGATAATAAGTGTTGTGAGACACCTGTTCAGCTCATTGCTCTGTGAATTGCCCCAGAGCAGAGATGCCAAACTTTTGAAAGATATTTCCCAACAAGAGCATCTGGATGCTGGCAGGGACTGCAACCAGTTGTGCCCACTCCTTTGGATGGGCTTCCCCCCCATCTGTCAGTCGTCAGACTGCTACTGATAGATAGTGTCTGGGCTGGACATGCCTTTTACTTAGAGTTGATCAGCCTGTCACCTGTATTTTTATATTGAATCCCCTCAAAAGTAAATTTGGGACCAAATCTTTGACTACAGGACTTTGGCAGAAGTAAAAAATCTGTATTTTGTTGTAATACTCATCTTGGCTTTCCTCCTGGATTCCCATCATTATTTTGAACCCTTTAGCTGTTTTAAATAAAGGCTCCCATTCTCTGCTGAGGAGTGGAAATAGTATTCCTTTGACATGACTGCTGGGAACCTTGCCTGCATTTTCCTCTAGATCTTTCTGGAAGCACAACAGAAATGACTACAGCATTTTTCTGTCTGTCAGTGACAGGGGTCAGGTGGTATCAGCAGAAAACAGCAGAAACGTCCTTCCCTGTGTGGGCCATGGGAAAAAGGCAATAGCACGGGCACCACCAGGGAGGATGAGGGAATGACTCATTGTGCTTTAAGTATAATTGAAAAATGATGAACCTGCATGGTTTGTTCCCAAACTCTGTCTTATGAAACCCCAGCTCAAGTTATGACTGCTGGAGGAAACTCAGACTGGCTTAGGACAAGCTCCCAAAGTGTGAGGTACAAACTGGAGCCTCTGATCTGGGAGGCAAGCACCAGCATGGGTCTCTCAAGCTGCCCAAGGTTTATTTTCAGCTCTTGGCTTTCTATTGTTGTTGCTGCTCTTGTACTATTTTGGTGGGATGCAAAATATTCCCTTTGCCAACAAAGCTGGTCCTGTTGTTGTAGTACTGATTTATGGAAAATAAATTTACAGAAGTACGCAGTAACATACTATTGTCCTGAAAATTGACCAGATGAAATTGTACCCTGTCTACCAGAAGTCCTTGGCAACAGCCTTCTTCTTGTTCTAAAGTCATTAAGCCATTTCAAGTATGTCTTGCAAAACACAGGAAAACTGCTCATGCTGCTATTTGCTGATCTTCTGTAACTTCTAATTTTTGCATTAGGAATCTGTTTTGACTAAGCAAAGTAACATAATACAAGCCAAGTTGTCTGTCCACAGCTTTAGGTTTTAATTAATTTCAATGCTTTCATGCGCTGTCAAATTCTTATTGCTATTTATTTTATAAGCCATTAAGTGTTGCTGGCTTTATCTGCTGAACGGAGAGGATACGAGAAGTGCAAGAAATAGGAACAGGACCAACTTCCTAAATTTAGTTAAGAAAAAACTTGGTTTGTAGATCTCTGATAAAAATTACATATCTAAGGTTAGAAATAAAGACTGCTGTAGTATTTTCTCATGCTAAAAAATTCCTGACACAGTAGCAGCAGCAACTTATGTGAGGTTAGCAGATTAGGACAGATATTCAGTGTTATAAACTAGTAATTATGCCTGTGGATTTGGGTCAAGTCATGGGCCTAATTTAATGTCTTTTATGGAAAGGTACCTCCCAATGTAGTTATTGTATAAAAAGCATGGGATTAGGCCAATTTGTTATCCTGTAACTGATTAGCAATTCCTTGATCTATTTTTTCTGTTTGGGTATATTTCTTAACATACACACTTGAAAAAACCCCAGGGATGTACAGACTGCGGTGTGCAAATGCAGAACATTTTTTTCCTCAGAAAGGAAGGTTGAAGGTCTTGCTGCTGTGGTTTTCCCTTTTTTCTTTTTGCTTGGTATCTGAGGTTTCTATAGCACTATTGTTTATTTGAAAAAAAAAACCAACTGTAACAGTAGTTAAGAATAAAAAATCCCTGTAATAAATCACATTTTTAAAGCTTTGAGTAATAAAAGACATAGAGTAGTAGTGTCACTCGCAGAAGAACTACCAAAGGATTGCACCATCAATTACAAATAAAGATCACTCAGTGGCAAAAAAACCCCCACAAAATCAATTAGTGCTGTTAGTCCTTTCACCAGACTTTCAGACATTATAGCCATAAACAATTTGTATTTTAAGTACTCAGAAGATAATCCCAATGGTCTTCTTATTGTATATTTTTATTTAACAGTTTTGATATAAGGTTTTACATCCTTAAAGGATCACCAGCTTGTTAAAAGGCCAAGTTATTTTATAATGTGTAATACCCAGTAAAACCATCTTAATCTACAACACTGTGTGGTAACTATTTCATCCTTTCGAATGACTGTAGCTCCTAATATAGATGAATAGCAAATAATCATCTCTTTTGCAGGAATTGAATTAACCAGGGGAAATTGTCCAATCTACAGTCCATTTTGTGGCATGTTTCTTTTCTTTGCATGATGTGGAAATACACTTCTAAACATGCTTATCCTTTAATGACAAAAATAGAAAACAGTTCCTTTAACTCCTATTAAGCAAGAGTTATCCCAACAATGATACAGAAAATTATTTTATGTGCAGATCCACCACATTATACACAGGTATATTTGCATCTGTGGCAAAAAAATGTTCCTCTCCTGGTTTATCAATTTACAGACTTATGCTATAAATTAGTTCCTAGCTTCATCCATGATCTCAGGCTACCTGCGAAAATTCCTTGAAGAGTTCCAGTGAAATACTGGCCTTTTCCAATGGGCTTAGAAGATGTATATGTAGCTTTAAAAGTCACAGTTGATGCTCTCCTCTGAACTTCTCTCAGTGTGTATACTGATAACCTTCTACTGCAATTCTGGTGCGTAGAATAATATATCCGGATTTATCCTATAGGTTCCAGTCATTAAAGTTAGGCACAGAACAATAATTGACTGTCTACTCAGTGCTGGGAGATAGGAACTGTAGTCTAAAGAACCTAAAAATTTCCTTGCCAGACCTGCCTGTTCCCAGCTATTACTCCCAGCCTTCTTTCAGCCAGCACAAGCCAATGGAGGCCATTTGTCTTTCATTTTCCTGCCTAGTGATTGAGAAAGCAAAGCCAAATCAAAGAAAGTAGCGGGTTATTGCTGGCTTATTCCACCTTATGGTGGGAATAATTCATCTGTTGGTTGAGCAGAAAGTTTCTGCAAGCTGTACAGCTCCAGGTACATGAAACCTGACCTGTGGGCATAAACCTCCTAAGTTCCCCAAGTCATCCTCCAGCGATAAAAAGTAAATAAGGGATTTGCTGTTCTCTCCTGCAGCATAATTTTTTTATAAGAGCACATGTCCTCTTTTGTTATGCCAAAACCATGTGCATGTACTCCATTTTACAAACCCAATAAATAGCAAGGCAGATTCCTTTAAACAGTATCAAGAGCTGAAGATCACTTTCCATTTTATCAGTGTCAGCTACTGAACTTACCTAAGCAGACAGTCTTGAGCTCTATGAAGATTCAGGAGTTAATTGACACAATGGAATCTGTGTCTTTGCACATTGCTTGCTTTCAGATATGGTGCTATGTTCAGAACACTGCCAGGATTGTGGCAGGGAGCCTTTTCCGAGTAGAACAGATATCCCTCCTGCCTGTGAAAGAAAACCTAAGAAGAAATAGTAATATTGACTCCTGAGTCTGTTTCACTAGGAATAATTATTACTGTCCTGATCCTCTGTAAGTTCCCTCTTATAACTGAAAGGGGAAAACAACACTCAAGAAAGATGTAGCTCCATTTGGTTTTTTTTTTTGTTGTTTTGTCAGTAGGCAAGAAAAAGTCTCTAAAACATTAAGAAATTACACTGCATGTGATTCAGATGAAGAGGGAAGGTGTTTTTAAGGTCTGGTTAAACCAGAACCCCAAAAAACTGATTCTGATGATCCCGTGGTTGAGACAGCACATTTATTTGTGAAAAAGCAAAGATGTTCTGCTTTCCAGCTATCACCATCCTCTTCTCCCTCTCTTCTCGTGCTGGCTTTACTCTTCACTGGCAGAGACACACCATTAGCCAACATCGGAGAGCATCAGAGGTTGATCAATTCTCTTACATATGTAAAAGGTAATATTTTCTTCAGTCTGGTTCTCATCTATCAAATAATCATTTTTATGTGTTGGCCCTGGCACTGAGTCATGGACCTTCAGGCTGTGTAATGAGGCCGTGAAGTCTATGGTATTCCAGCTTTTCCTCTTCTTAAAATAAATACATGAAATTCTGAAGCAAAAAAAAAAAAAAAAATTTTGTCTTCTCTACTTGTTTTCATAAACATACAGGACATGCAACCTGGGACTTTCAGGTAAGTTTTTAAGCTACTATCTGAAGTTTTCAGATGTGACTCAATTATAGGTATATTCCCTTTATTACACCTTTCCTTATTGTTCTGATTAATTTTAAATATCTGTATACTAAACAGAAACTGCTCTTTACTACCTGTTAAAACCAGTCTGCATCAACTGAAAAAAAATCAGTTTTCACAGCATTCATAGCACTCACTAGTCATGAAAACACAATAAAATATCCAAATAGTTTTTCGATAATTGGCATGGATCAGATATTTATTTATCTTAGAACAGGATAGGTTTTCAGTCCTTAAGTTTAAAATTATTCACCTCAAAGCAATGAAAAATACTTTTCTTGGATCAGAAATTCTATTTGCTTTCAGATTATTATTTAGAGTCTAAGCCTTAAAACCATGTCAGATTTCTCTTATCTAATAAAGGTCTCTTACATTTTTATTCATACACCATGCATTGACTTATAACCACTAAGTAAACTATTTTTTTCCCTTCCCTTTTTGGCTCAAGATTTTCTGGGCAATGTTGCCTTTCCAATTTTATTGCATTTCCATGGCACGCTTAATATCCAACAAGATTTCTGAGGATAATATTTTTTCAAGGGCTGTCTACTTGGCTCTTTAAAAACAGGTAGGGGCCTGTAAGGACCTATTCTGATAACTTCCAGGTTATCACAATTCCTATAGCATGGTCACAGTGGGACCATGCCTGCTGTGCCTAGCAGCCAGCATTCCTGGGAGGCAGGAAGGACCACTGAAAGCCGTGTGGTTATTATTAGGAGGGAAGCAAAAATACCAGGACCTGGTTTGGCAAAGCTTCCTGAAAGGCATGACAATTTGATTTTAAAGCACTTTATTGAGGTTTCAAATTTGATAGCATTTAAAATTGCATACAATGTATCAGTATTTTATAGGTATGTTTACATTTTTATATGTGCAAACATTTATGCTGAGAGAGGAAAGCAGAGGATAACTATAATAATGTAAGGCAGAACAGACACCAGCATGCATGGTAGCTTGGCTTTGCACCTATGAGTTTTGCAGTTATGTCACATAAAAGAAAAACAAGCTTTTCCAGAACAGTTCTCACTATTACAAAAAAA
>VZRO01005377.1:43762-132737 GCA_013397915.1 Daphoenositta chrysoptera
AAAAAAAAAGGGAAAAAGACCAATCACAAATGTTCAGCTGCAAAACATGCTAGGTGAGAAAAATAAAGCTTCATACACTTTATAATCTTTGTATCAAACATTTACCTTAGATATCCAGTGCAAAGACATTGCAATTTGCACCAATTAAATAACAAAGACTACACAAAAATATCTAAAGGGCAAATCTTGTCTTCCTCAAAATAATTCCCTAAATGTATGTTTTTAGCTGTCTAGGATTAAAAGAAAATACCTGGCCAACAAGGGGAAAAAGAATATTACATTTCCTGTGGAAAAGGATAGGTAATACAGTGTGAAACTCCTGTCAGCTACTGTTACCTGAAACAATCCTTTCACAGTTTTCTTCATCTCTGTGTTGGAATGATATGGCATTTACCTACACCAGGAGCACTCCTGCCCCACTATTTCCAAAAATATCTATCTCAATAAGACATTTCTGGTTTAAGCCATTTTCCTTCTCCAGCGGTTTCCCCAAGGCTAAGGAGATAATATCATCAGCCAATATGTCATGACTGGTTTTTAATTTGCACAGAGGTACAGGCAGGTAACAGGCAGCCTGCCAGCAGGGCTGTACAGCCAATCCTGCCAAAAGAGAAATTGTGAAAACACTTGTGTTTAAACAGGGAAATGCAAACCAACGTGTCAGCAGAAGATGCCCAACATTTCGAGGGCTCACGGAGCAGCAAAGGGCAGCAGACCTGACTCCTGGGCTGCACGTGAAGTAGGACAGTGTGGACCACTGTCCTCCCTGGCCATGGCCATGGCATGTGCTTCTATGTAAATGCACGCACGTGTTTAGGCAGTACCCTGGCTGTACTTTGGATATTGGGATTCAAGAACTGTGACATGTGGAGGATTTTCCAGCTGAGATGTGCCCATGCATTCTGCTTATGCTGCAGCTGCAGCATCTGTGGGTGAAATTTGAAATTTGGTCTAAAATCTGTAAGTTTTGTTAAGACGAAACAATGCGTTTGTATAGCAATCACATTCAAATAATATTAGAAATATTAAATATGTTTGAATATTCATATTTTAAAATATTTTGTATTTCTTTTAATTTTAAGCCTCAAGCTTGGAAGGTTTCTACCTTTAAAAGTGCTTTCTTTCATTCTCTGTAATGGTTATCATTGGTGTATTCCCATTAAAAAAGTGAATGCTTCAGTAATAATTTCCTTGTAATTTCTTATTGTAAGGTTAAATTAACACATTAAAACATTAAGGTTGGTGCTTTTTTCCTTCTAAACACTGAAAATTGAACTGTAATTGTAGACTAAATGTGAAGAATTGATGAGCTCATCACATAAAATTAAATACAATCCAGTAGCTAACTTTTTTTTTAACATTATTCCCTTCACCAGAAATACTGTTGAGGTTTTTTTTTGATGAAGAAAATTGATAGTATTCTTACTTAGAGTAAATAATTACCACTGTAGCTACAAATTGTTAAATAAAAGCTTTCATTTTACTTTGTCTGGAACATACTTTTACAGGAATATACTACAAATCTTTATGCAAATACTAAACCTCAGCAACTGATGCCTGATTTAATGCTTAGAAACACAAATGACAGGAAGGACTAAGATCTAGATAACTCAAGCTATCCCTTGAAAGACACTATTTATACTTCCAAGGGCTCTCTGTTGGGTACCCCTTGGCTCCTTCCCATTCTCATCAACCTGGGAGTGGGAATGGAAGTGCTTGCTCCTTTGCCTGCACATTCAGTGATGAATAAAAAACCCCTAAAATGAACTTCTTTGCCAGTTATTTCTCAGCAGAGATTAAGGCTCAATTAAATCAGAAGTTGTGCACCAAAACTCCCAAAGAGGAGAAGGTTAAAAAAAAAAAAAAAAGAAGAAGATAAAAGAGATAGTGGATCCTTCAAAATAGTACTTGGTATCACAAAGAAGTTAGGTGTCTTTTCAGGCTCATTTTAGGGACTTAGTATTGAGGATCTGGCCCCTAGTACTGATTCTACTGGGAATAATCCCAGCATGAAGCTGTGAAGTGTTAAATATTACAGTTCATGAAATAAGATAATTCACTTTTGCCCTCACAGTACTTTTTAGTTTTCCTCTTTTAAATAATTTTATGTGAGCATTTTGTGTGACTCAGAGCAATTTTTTTTCTTCTTTGCCTCACTTTTTGGAATGCATTCTTCTCCTTCCTTTTGCCTTCATATTGTGTTATTTCTGACCTCTTGCTCATCTTTTATTACTCTCCGGTTCCTAGCTCTATTATTCAAGCTGATATTGCAGTTGTGATTTCTATTTTCTTCTTTGCCCTTTTTGGCTTTGCCAGGCATTTCATTAGTGGACTCATGGGGAGCATTTATACTGTCTCTCTGCCATGATAGAGTTCAGTGGGATTTACTAAAACTGGTTCTTTGGATATGTCTGCTTCCAGTTATGATTAGAAACCTCTTTCCATTGAAGCATATCGAGGAGATCAAGTTCAGATCTGGTGAAAGCATTCTTGAGTATAGGGAGGCACAGAAGCCATCAGCTAAGGTGCAGCTTTTTACACATTATTACTTGGACTATGGCACACGAGTAAAAATTTTCCCCAAATCACTACATTTTAAGTCCCAACAAAATTTCTGAAAGTCATCCCACAGGAGCAAGCTCACACCCCTACAGAATAACTTGTGAGATCAGAGCTCAGATATTGCAAACCAGCAGTGGAGTGCCACAAATGGTTCAAATAACTCACAGATGGCGTTTTATTTAGGGCTTTTCAGGTCAATGTATTTATTTTTCCAAAGGAAAGCTAAACATAGAGACTTTTCTTTGTTGTAGTAAGACCTGATAGCTAAAATATTGGTACATTCATCCCCTTTTTTGCCTTGTGCCACATAGGTTCCTGGTACAGTTTTTCCCTCCTGCAGCTCTGCTGCTCCCATGTACCTTCATAACTTTCCTCCTGCCCTTTTTTTTTTCTTCTCCCCAGCCCCTTTGTTGCCTTTTAAGCTTACTGAAAATAATGAACTCTCCTGACCTTCAACCTTTCTAATGTCTCTGCTTATTTCTGTAAGTTAGTTTTGGCTGTTAGGTTATGTTATAATGTTCCAGCAGAGATATTCTTTTTGTGATGACAGTAAATAAGATACACACAGACTTTTCTGTTTATTTTTTCAGCTGTTCATTTATAGTAAATTTTAATAAAAACTGTGAAAAAATTTTGTTCCGTGGGGGAGGCTTGACACAAAAGTAGAACAATAATGTGCCAAAAATACGTTGTTATGATCTCTCAGATGGGTACTGTCACTAGGAGGGGTCTGCACTTCAGTCAGTACGAACATGATAAAGTAGGAACAGTACAGCTGCAAACTCCCTTTGGATAATGCTACAAAACATGTGGAAAACGTTTCCTGACTTATGAAAAATAATACTGGGCAGAATATAGTAAAGGGACTGGGTCAAAAGGGTGCATAAAGCATCAGTGAAAACCTTAGGTGCAATCTTGTAGTCATAAATTCCCTACTAATGAAATGTATACGCAATTCTTACAGCCCCCCGTGTTTGAAAAATCTATAGTGTTAATAAAGTGACATAGTTAGAAATCTATACAGGACCTCATTTATTCATTATTTATTTTAAGAGATGGCCCTGAATCTAAACATTCCCTTTGGGAAAGTTTGGTTTGTGATTTAAGTTCAAAACCATACTTTTCTGGCTGGGACCCATTCCTAATTCTGCTTGGTTTACACCCTGATGTGCTACCTTGTTTAATTCATCTTGCACAAAGCTGGACATTGAGCTGGCAGCCCTGCAAGCTGGGCCATCAGTGAGGCCCCTTCTTCCTGTGAAACAGGGACTGGAGCCAGCCACTGCATCCCTGGCTGGAGCTGTCTGAATGCCCAGGAGAGGTCCCTGCCTTCCCCACCTGCACAAGGGTAGTGCTGAGAAGGGTTGAGGATGGTGTGTGGTGCCCTGTACTCTCTCTCCCTCAGCTCTGATGAGGGGAAGGCCCTTCCTCTGCCTCAGGCTTGGATGGGGTTTGACAGAACGTTGGCTCCCCCCACTGCAGCTGCTACTGGCTCTATCTCACAGAGGTGTCTGGGCTTTCCACCCTCTCCAAAGGGGTCAAGTGGAACCAAAACAGAAAAATACCTTGCTGATATGGAGGAGCACAAAAGTGCCTGGGCTAGAGAGCATGACTACCAGATAAAAAGTTAAAATAGCAGTCACCATGAGGAGTTAAGCAGCAGGAGCCCAACCACATGCTTGGTAAGCCCAACTAATTTAACAAATCTCACAGGTGGCTGCGCAGTCCCCACCTGTGCGACTGCTGGCAGGATCCATCCCCACAACATTCGCCAGCAAAATGGTGAGGAAACAGGTCAGTGTGAGGCATGGCAGGAAATGCTTCTGGAGTAAAAAGAACCCATTTCAGGCTGAAGAAGGACTAGCCCTTTTTAATGATTATGATTGAGTATCTCTTATTTGGGGTAAGTGCCACGAAGTGTGGGATGTAAGCATTTCTCTGTACTCTAAATCAACTGTTGTCATTTTTCTGTGGTTTTTACTTGTTTTATAATTGCTCACTTGATCCTACAAAAAATAAACTAGCACAATCAATGAAATAGGTAGACCATGGGAGCAATGAATATCCACATGATTAAGGGTTTTCAAGCCTAGGTCCTAAATAACCATAACTGCCACTCTACTATCTACAGAGATAGAGAAGAGAGAAAGGTGAAGAGAGTTGTTGTTACTGGGAATTTATGATAAGAAGCTTGTCCTCACACAGAAGCAACTATACTCCTCCTTTCAGGTAGTAATAACTAAATTCCAATAATTTAATTAAGGCAATAAAATGCTGTAGGTTAAATAATAGAAATTAAGAATACTCTTCATACTAAATGTCCACAGAATGAAGATTTATCAAAAAGGTCAACTTTTGCCCAGACAGCATGGGTCTTTGGGACAAATGCTGGAGTAGGAAGGACCCCTCCAAACAGACAACTGAAACTTCCCGTATTAGGCTTCTGCTCTGGATTATTCTCTGTGAACAGCAGAGATACTAGGATGAATATGTTATTGATGCTGAATGTTTGTTTTACACACATGACAAGATGAGGTCAGGGTCCTGATATGCAGTTGTCTAGGTAAGAATGATGAGGAATAGTGTGTTATATAGATGATGTGCTGTTTAAAAATAGTGCTAGAGTGGCCACTTTAAATTGACTACACCCACTTCCTGTTACTGATGGGCACATTCTTCCTAGTCTTATTTCAGTTTATCAAATTTAACTGCCCTGTGGAGGTGTGGAAAAGAGGTATGGCAAAGGAAGAAGGGGGGATTAGATATTACCCTCTTAGTCAATTTTTTCAAGGTGATGAGTAACAAAACAAAAAAAATGCATTTTCCCTTAAAGGGAAAAATAATATTTTGCCCTTTTCATAATTCACTCCTAAAAAAATTCCTTCTTTACAGCTTTATTGACATATATATGGCCCTTAATTAAGAGTACATTTGCTGAAACTGGAAAAATGCAACCATGTTAAGTTTTAATATAAATTATTAGCAAAATTACCGAAAGCTCCAGGAAGGCTTGTAGCAAAAGGAAAATTAAATGAAGTGAGAAAATTTGCATGAAAAAGGGTGAAAAATACTACTTGCTTAGCTTATTTAGTGGCCTATTAACCTGATGGGCTCACTTGTCTGTTTTATTAGATGAGTTTCACATGAATTTCTAATTTCACATGCTCTGATGGAGAAGCATCTACCCATCTGTGCCAGCTGTGGGGATAGCTCAGCCAGCACAGCTCTGGGACAGAAAGTGTCAGGGCCACTCACCTTTCTCCGGAGAGGTCACTTCTCCATAACAGTTGGATGACCAGTTAGTTGAATGGTTCACAAGCTCATGACAGGAAAAGAAAGAAAAGCCCTCAGAGAGTGAGATGCTAAATGAAAATTTTGTGAATGAATTCAGCCAACATGCCAAGGACAGGCTCAAAATAATTTTTTATTTCCAAAACAAACATGGAGAAAAAAAAGGGTAAGTTCACTAACATTTTCATTAACATTTCATAGAACCATAGAATGGCTTGCGTTGGAAGGGACATTAAAGATCAGCTTGTTCCAACTCCCCTGCCATAGGCAGGGACACCTACCAACAGGCCAAATTGTTCAAAGCCTCATCCAGCCTGGCCTTGAACAATTCCAGGGATGGGGTATTCACAACTTCTCAGAGCAACCTGTTCCAGTGTCTCAGTACCCCCAAAGGGAAGAATTTCTTCCTAACATCTAATCTAAATCTCTTATTTTTTAGGTTAAAATTCTTCCCCCTTGTCCTATCACTATCTTCCCTTGTGAAAAGTCTTTGTCCCTCTATTTTATAAGAGTCCTTTAAGTAGTAAAAGGGTGTATTTGCATGATCCTTGCAGAGAAAAATGCAGCAGAGGAACACATCAGAAAATCACACCATTTTTTGCCTGCGGCTACAGCCATATGAAAGCACCCTGTGACACAGTAAGGGCTCTCGACCATCATGAAATGGAAGGGTCTCTCCAATGCCAGCTGGTGAAGAACTGAAGCAGAGTGTGTACATGGAATATGGTCAATCTCATCCATTGAGCAGCTGTTTGCCTGTTTTCAACATTGACGTAGCACATGCTGGATGTAATGACAGCCTGCTCAGTGATACCTGTGCTCCAGAATATTTGGAGAAGGACCAGCTGCTCACTCCAGCACCCAAGTCCTTTGGAGTCAGCTCACTTCTTTTAGGAATCTGACCCTGCCTGCAAGTTATTTGATCTGATTGGCATGCAGGTGCAAGGAGGCCACAATGGCAATTGTTTAGCCATTACTAGGAAATTTTAGGAATCGTAGAAAATCTTCCAGAAGAAACCAGGTGTGTTAAGATACCAGTAGGAAGCAGAAATTGCCTTTGTTTCAGCAGGGAAACAAGTGGAGAAGATAATCTTTGTCACTTAAGGGTGGATTTATGAACATCTTATGTTCATAAACCAGGATGGTGAAACCCTGTGAGATACTGCTATGAGAAATAAATAAGGCATTGTGTCTCAATTTAAAATCTGAGAGCTCCATATCATACAAGAGAATCAGACCTTAGGCCTGTCAAAATAAAAGATAAGGAAGTAAAGATAAGGAAGTAAAGAGAGGGTGCATACTGTACCACTGCAAGATGGGGATACTCTGTCATCTCTGCTGGACCACGCTAAAATCTGAACATAACTAAAAAGCCCTTGTAGGAACAGCATCTATTCACTAATTGTTTTCTACATACTATTTCCAGACTTGCAAAAACCAGGACAATATGAAGCAGTAGACATGCTGCTATGTTGGCATGTTCTCTGCAAGACCTGTTGACCTGGGGGAAAGGCAAGGGACAATAGTTGGGAAGTTGATTTCATCAGATAACCTGGGACCAGAACATGGATAAGGCTAAGAAGGAAATTTCAGTGACAGAACTGTAGGCAGTGTTGTCCACATGATGTCTCTGAGGGGCAGAGGTACTCCCTGCTGTTCAAGGACTCAAGCCTCTAACACCTTACCTCACTTTCTTTTTCCCCAGAGTTATTTCCAGTCCTTTATTTCTCCAGATGGTGATTTCATGGTTAACATGGAATATATTAATTAGCTCCTTGAAGTATGTAGTTCAGTTAAGGAAACAGAGAAAACTAGAGGCAGCAGCTGTTAGAAGTCAAGCTTCTTTTTCTTAATATGTTAAGAGCAGACTGGCTCTTATCGGGGCAGTAGCATGGTCTCCTACAGTTACAGAGTGCTCAGGGAGCACCGGAGTTCAAAAGCATTCTGCAAGGTCCTGGTGTTAGGGTGAGGATATTTGAGTCCTTGACTCAAGTCCTTATCCTTTTACAGGACTAAGGATTTCAAATGTAAGCTTCAAATAGCAATTTAAAATAGCAACTAAAAGCATTCTTTAGGTATTTCATGTTGTCCTTGTTCTTTGTCTGTTATACACCTGCCACGGAAAATGTTAGATATGAAAAGTGCAGCAAGTTTTGACAAATGATTTCTTATTTAATTAGAGGTATGTATGATTGACATACAATACAAGATGGAAGTCAACAGATTGCTCATGGGACATCCTCAGAGTGCCTGTAATGGGGCCAAGCTTGTAGCTTTGTCTTGTGAGTTCATGTCTGAGAACCCTCAGACTAAAGATCCCAGAACTATAGTTTCATTTCAAATATAGACGTGTATTCCTTTTTCACATCTGTCCTTACTATGCTCAGTCATGAGGTATTCCTCCTCTATTTCGAAAAAAAACAGCTTACGACAAAAATCATTTAAAATTGTACAGTAGAGGCTGGATGTATTTCCTTTTCACAGAAAAATGTTATTATGAATCATATATAACTTATACCTGCATTTGCAGAGCAGAGTTCAACCCCAAGCTTTTTGTACATGTAGAGGTTTTATATATATATAAACACACACATTATATATATATTTTTATATCTATACAATGATGATTTTGTCATCTGCACACTCTTCAAAAAGCAATGTGGGGAGGGATGCCAGTCTTAGTGCTTCTGCATTATGATCTACTGACCCTGAAAATAGGGTCAGAAGGAGGTCTCACTGCTAACTGGAAAACTAATCAATGTAATTCTACCAAAGGGCTAGTATACACCAAGTAATATAGTCCCCTCCCCCTCTGCAAAAGTCTGTGCCTCATTGTAGAGAATATAAACATCATGTTTTGATACTCACAGAAAATAAAAAAATATCAAGTAAACACAAATGTTTATGATTTGTGAGGTTGAGGATATCACCAAGTCATATCGCAGTTCTCAAATTTTAGTTCTGAGCAGTTTGATTGGTTATGCTTTATGGTTTGGGCTTCATTTGTTACTAAGAAATGTAGAATTGTGCCTCCTTTTCTTCTACACTTTAGAAGTAGAGAAAGGGAACAACTGATGATGAAAAGATTATTTTCTCCCTCTATCCCTTCCCTCTCCCCTGCCATCCCCTCAATATTGCAGTTACACAGTGAGAAAAATAAGCTGATCTTACACTATGTTAAGAGTCATACTCGCAGTGATGCCCTGTGCAGCCTGCAGGGATGCCATCATACAGCAGGGCTGCATTTGATTCTGATCAGGTACTTTTACTGAGAAAGAGAGCAAGACAAAGGGTAAAAGGTCACTGGTGACTAATTTTCTGAAAACCAGCAGCTTGTGTAAGTAATAGAACATTTATTGTATTTCTCTGTCATCCCAGCAATGAGCTAGAAAATCCATAAGAATTCCTAGCACTAGCCTTTATTAAAGTATAGCCCTGGATTAGTTTAATGTCCAATTTAAAGTCACTGCCCGCACCTACTTTACTTACTTTTCTTAAAGAGAGCTATTTTCCCCCAATAATCTCCCAATGTAAGTTGCCAAGAATATCTTTTCCCTTAATAAGAAGTAAGGTTTCATTTATTTTATACATGTATATGCGTGTATGTGTATGTTGAGGAAAGAGTTCTGGAGTGCTGCATTCTTTCTACATTAGAGTTATTTTTGCTGCATTATAAGAGCAGGGCAAACACTGCAAAATCCAAGCACAGCCTTTTAAAAAGCAACAGCACAGGGTTATACACTCCTTTTAAAATGTTTGCACCCTTTCCTTTTGCTCTGTGCAAACATTCATATGGTTTTCAAATATTACTTTTCTGAAAGGATGTTCACAGAGCTCACCTCTGTTGTGGATGAGACAGAAACTGTTAACCTGAGTTCCTCAGGACCAAACCCAAGCTACAGGTCTAAGGATAATCAGCTTGAAAAGAAGGGAAAAATGCCCCTCTCCAACAGGAATCTGCCAAGTGCTTGTGATCACTGCACTCTTTATCCATAATGATTTGATTGGAGAGCCCAAGTGGCTTGGTAGATCTGGAGATGGCAGTCAGTGTTTTCAGTCCATATACCTGACAGATATAAACACCATTTGTTGTTGGACCTCCAGTGTGATTCTTGATAGGTTAGCCTTACAAAATGCAATTACCCTCTAGACTAGACTAAAACAATGAAATATACTGTTCTTTGTTGCATGAGTGCTCACCTCAGAGGGTTTTATTCAGGAAATTGTCTTCTGATGGCTGAGATTTCACTACATCTATTCCTAGATGATCTTTCTGGTGCATCACCTGAATCATACATACCCTCCAGAGTGGGCTCTTCCAGAATGGTATCCAGGTGAGTTACACCTGAGAAGGTGCTGCCTTTTCAGTACTGGCCACCAAACCCCTTTGGAAACAAGCCCACAGCCCTCTTGTGCCTCTAACAGTGACTTCTCTCTGAGCAATCTTGAGCTGCTTGGTGAGAGCTGCTGCACTGGGAAAAGTTTCTCCCATATGAAACCCACTGTGAGTCTGGAAATGCCTCTCCTCCCACTGGCAAAACTGCCCAATTTGGTTTGCTCATGTGCTCAGGAACCTTTGAAGGAAGTGGAAGGCAAGACCCTACCCTACCCTACCTGGCTCTCCAGGCTGCACTCCTGGAGTGCAGTCCTGGCAGCTTTTTTCATCCATGGGCAAGCTCTGTTTTTTGGTATTTTCTGCTATGTAGTGGTCAGTCCACAGCAGATTTCCTGTACCTGGTTGTGCTTCCCACTCCTAACTGAGCTGCTAGAGATCATGGGGCATATTTTACTGGGGGAATAAAAAAGACAACTATGAGAAAATTTTCTTCTGATAATTTAATTCCTGGTCTAAATTCCCTGGCATCACCAGCTCATAATTCATGCTTATGACATCACAGCCAACTATCACGGCAGAAAAGACAAGTGTTTAATATTAAAGTTTTACCATATGGACAAAATAAATTAGATAGTATTAATATTTTACATTTATTAGCTATAACCAATATACACATTGAAATATATCTGAAGCATCATATTCTAAGTTCACCGATTCTGAATTCAGTGACTTTTTTTTAGGCGACAAGCCTCCGAAATTGTGCTTCCGTACTAGCCGTACTTGACGAATGATTGCACATGCTTTAAATCGACATGAGAAATACTTTTAAAAATAAAATTCAAAGCTCTTTGACACCTACTTTCTGCCATTTGTTTATTTATAGCGAAAAAATGTGGTTGAACCTTGTAGTTAGATCCAAAAAAAGCACAAGAGGTGTAACATACAGATAGGCATACAACTGTTTCTGTATAGTCAATATGATGCTGACAATAGTGCTGTGCCCTAGAGTGGTTTACAACTATGCAAAAGACACAGAAACAGCAGAAATTTGTAAATTATCATTTTTCAGAAGTGTCACAGCATGGAAACCAGTTTGATTTTCACCAGAGGAAATCCCACCAGAGAACACACAATAAAAGAGACAAGCTGTTCATCTAGCACCAGCAGAATCCAATTTGTTCGGGGCAAGACTCAGAGAAACTAAACCTGCCAACATGGTGATTTCAGAACGCAAGAAAATTTTGTTCTGGCCTGTGTGTGACTCCCTATACAGAGCATACAATACAATTGCTTTGCACTTAATTTTGATCATGGAAACTTACAGTTCAAGAGATAGTGCAGTAGTTATTTTCTGTCCTACCCCCTCCAAATCTCTGCTCTTCAGAGAGCAGGCAAGGTGGAGAATGCGTCCAGGTGCTAAATGGAAGTAAAATTTACAGAGGCAGGAACCCCAGGAGACGTTACCAGCTGGTTACAATTACCAGGGTTCAAAACCTGAGTTAAAAGAAGTAAGATGGTAGATGGAACTGCACAGGAGGCAACAATAATATGGTTTTGAAAGGAGACAGAAAACTAAGTAGAAATGGGAGTATTCAAGTGCTGGATATAATCTGGGGCATATTAAGTGGAAGAAATAAATCAAGCAATAGCTCTGAGCACATGGTATAGAGCTGTGTTTTCCTTTAAAATTTGTGAAATGATAGCAATTTTTGACAGAGTTTTTAAGAACCAGCTGGACACATATTGGAGATGAAGAGGTAAATCTGCAAACCCACACCACTGAAAATCTGGAAAGCCTGACAACAGCATAAGGGCTGAGTTTAAGCAACTTTAGACTGATACAATGCATCTAGAGATTACTAGGGCATTAGGTATGACAGTTCCAGTTAAATGTTAACTAGAAGCAAAAAGTACTTTTTCTTGGAAAATACATTGGTGAAAAATGACAAATACTGTTTAAAAAATTAAAAATAGGAAGATACCATCTGCAAAAAATCATGTTTTAAATATGTCCGAGTTTGAACAGTGTGTGGAGTACCAGTTGAGTTTATACGAAATCAGAGAAAAAGAAAGAGAAACACAATTAAAGCTAAGAAGGGAAAACATCCTTTAGTGCATTATAGCACTGTGATGGCTTTAGTTACAGAGCCTGTACTTCATTTTTATGCCTCCAGCCAAGTAAAGCAACTTTCAAGACCTTAAAGAATAAAACTGAAATCCTGAGCCTAGTAAATGTAAACAGCAAAACAGTGATGTCATGGGATGGGGCAGAGTGGAAAAAAGATGCATTTTTCAATAGAAACATTTTGCATTTGAAAGTGTTGAAACCTTTTTGTAACCATGTAAAGAGAGTTCTTTATTAAACTTTTGATCAAAGCATGTAGAAAAAAACAGCTAATAAGCCAAGAGCTGGGGCATGCATATGACTTTTGGGAAGGTATTAACCAAAATTTCTCTCTACTGGTGAAGAACAGTGGATAAATAATTCTTTGACTGGAAAAAGATAGACTGATTGTATAATCTAGTGATTTGGGCACTTATCTGGAATGGGACAAAGAAAACTTGATCCCATATCTCATACAACCCATTTATCTCCAAGGAATGCTCTAGCCACTAAATTATTGATTTTGCTGAATTAACCTGCACATATTGAATTAACCTTACACATATATTCATATGCTGTCTTAAGCCTCTGCCATCATTCTCACAAACAGGATATTTTTTAAAGTTTCCGTTTTATTATGAGGAAAAAAATAGCCAATTTTGTCCAAAATATCATAAAAACTTTTAAATGAAAGTAAAAGCATTACAGGAATAGCCAGAATTATTATGCATTAATTTTTTTCTCAAGTTTTTATAGAAGCAAGAGGTCACCAAGAAGATCATGAGGCCCCTTATGGCTGATGACAAGACTAATTTGTTGACAGCAGATTTAGCATTACTTAAGAATTATATGAGTTCTTTTTATCAAAGGGAAAAATGGCTGATAGATACCAGAAACAGATTTATTTCCCTAAGGAGGAAGAAGAAATACTAAAGGAAATCAATATCAGATCAGAACAGGTGATTGGGAAATTTGAATGTTCCAGTTGCAGGAAAAAAAAGAAGTTTCCTATGGCACTTTTTTTTTCTTCAAATAGACTGCAATTGTGGTATAAATATTTATTATGTGAAAAATGGAGAATGAAGATCAAAGAAAGTCAGAAAGAATCGAACTAATTGGTTTACATCAGAAGCATTTCCAGATAAATGATTTTTCAAAACAGTTTTTTAAGACAAACTGAACAGGAGAGTACATTTTTCACTTTTTTCTCCACTTCATCCTGTTTAAAAAAAAATATACCAGGATATGAAGGTGGGAGGTTTTCACAGTAAAGGAATTCTTAGCCTTGGCTTGTGATGTACCAAATGCCAGACATTGTCTGCTGAGGAAGAAGCAGGAGCAATCCTCACAGGCAAGCAAGCCGGAGGCAGAGGTATTCTTGTCCTCAGAGCTGCTTTGTGGGGTTTTGCTGCATTTGGAAATCAAGCTCATATATTGTATTTTCCTGCTTGAATTCTTGAGTTCCTTCCTTCCAACAATCTCTTTCAAAGTAATCACAGGCTTTGTGTACACAGAGCAGGGAGGAGGCAGATATTATTGCAGAAAACACAGGAGAAAAATAAGCTTCTTAAACTTCTTCTTAAGCAACCACTAAGGTTAAGCATATTTGTCCTCAAAAAAAGTGGATCATGATTGATAGTATCTGGTTACAGCAGGGCAGATCTGCCCAAAACAGAGCCAAGCTTTCCCAAACCACCACTGTTTAATGTGCCTCTTCTTATGAGTCTTCAGTATAAGATAACTTGATCACAAGTTTTGATTACTCACATCCTACAATGATTCCTCAAAGTACAGTACTGCTGAAACCTTAGAGAGAGCCACCAGGAACTGAGGCCTTTAAAAAAACCAAGTTTTGATGTGGTTTTTGACAAGGAAATACCCACAGACTTGAGTAAAGAGGCACTTGAGCAATTTGGCTGTCCCTGTGCAGACAACCCTTTTGTGATGGTGCTGCTCCAATTACTTGGGCTGAGGGATCAGCTGGAACATGGAGTGGCTCTTTTCATCTCAGCCTATTCACTTGTGTTTCCTTCCCATGGAAACAAGGGAGGGATAGTCATCTGAGCCTTGTCCAAACAGGGATATGGAGGCTGGTCAGGGGGCACATCTGGAATGAGACGGCCCTTGGAGGTCCCAGGGTACAGCCAGGCAGTGTCAAAGAGGAAACGCCAGAGCACATCGATCAGACAAAGTGCAGCTTTGTTTCCCCGACACATGCTGCTCTGTAGATTTATAACTTCACAAACAATCCTAATAAAAACAGGAATTATTTCCACACTGAGCAGCTCCCCAGCATGAATAAGAAAACGGGAATCAAGATTAGTTACCTAATACCAGCTGGTGTTTCTTCAGTCATTTGGGGAAAACTGAAGAAGAAATATGTAGTCTTCAAGTACCACTACAATAATCTATGGTCTCATTATAATGAGCTGTCAGAGAAAGATGGAGAGTATCAAGGTGAACTTCTTCAAATGTTTCAAATAAATTTGGCTTTATTGAGCACTGAGCCCTACCTTAAGATCAAGAAAATGAACTACGGAGTAATAATTGTGGAATATTATAGAAATAGCAATTCACTGAGAGATTAGTATATAGTCTATAAAGGCACAATTTACCATTTGAAATTTTTTTAGGGGGACAGCAGAAGAGATGATGAAGATTTCAATAAAGCTACAATAAGGTTGAAAATACTATTGACATCTTCAGTTTGAGCTCAGAAGTGTTTGAATGCAGAGAGAGGCACTAAGCCTACTGAATCAGAGGTACCTGTGAACCAAAGGCACGAGCCTGAGTATTTAAAGGCAGTTGTGTCTGCAGGCTGCAGTGGAAATGGTGTCAGGGCAGCCACTCTTCCACCACAACACAAATGGTCTTTCCAAGCTTCAAAAATTATTCAAGGCAGCAGATGAGGCCTCAAAACCCTGTCACCAGGCCTACCTATCACATACACATATATATGTCTCTATCCATCTCAAGTATGTACTGCTATTTAAAAAGAGACCTTCCTCTGACTCCAGCTGTTCCTACTGACTTGAGATTGCATGTTTCTCTGTTCTTTTCATGCAGTAGCTAAATGACAGTCACACATGCAAATCCTGAATTAAGGCTGTTTTTCACATCAACTTACTAGTTAACAATCAGCTGTGAGATTTTCCTGAGCTCATGATTCATCTTTGATTCCAAGTTGATTCAGACCCCATAAATAATTTGAGTCTTCATCTGTTTTGTCTGTAGAAGTTTTGAAGACTATCACTAGAAAATGACCACCACTCACTCTTTCTTGTCTACTTCAGACTTTCTTCAAACTCAGTAATGGTTAATATACAACTATTTGGGCTTGTCTTAAAATTGAAAAAAAAAAGAGGAATAATTAATCCTGTTCTGGGAAAATCCTGCCTGTAAAATAAAACATCAAACCTTCACATGCTCACTAAGAGTATCTACTCCTTGCAGAGGATCCATGGACAACAGAAGGATTATTCTCCCCTTCTAATCCATGGAAAACTAAGAATAACCTGGCTCTTGGATGTCATGATGAACATAGATGAACTTCCTGATTTGTCTTGGGAGGACTCCTTGTCCCCCATGCTTATAAACACCAAAATGAGACAAGGGTGCCAAGATAGGAAAATTACTTAAAATTGATTGCATCTTGCTTCATTTGTTCATTTCCAGTGCAGTTTTATAGCTTGCAATAAATTTTCTCCATAATAACCCCATCTTGTACTTTGCTTCCTTCCTTCAAAATTCATAAGCAATATGAATGGCTAAGAGCCACCTCTGACAAGCAAGTCTTTCCTACAGTTTTAATGCTAACATAAAATACTGATGGAAACTGGTAGTGGAAGTTCTTCAGTCAATGTCCATATCAAATTTTACAATCAGAAAGCCATTAATAGCATTATAATCTGAATTTCTGCTCATTGTCAAAACTGAACTTACCTTGTGTCCTGCTGCAGCTCAACTTAAAGTTTCAAATTTGAAAAAAACCCTACAGTGTCCCTAGACACCTGGGTGATGCTGCTTCATCAGCGTGGATCATGCCTCACTCTTGTAGTCTCTTAGATATTTTTTTTTTCTTTTCTTAATATACCAAAAATTTCAGTGTTGTCATCATTCCTGTCACAATTCAGTGCTACAATCCCAACATGGCCTTGTGACACCTCCTTGCTTGGCTGTCACAGGTGGGTGCAGTAGCACACTAATAGATAACCAGCAACCAGCACTGATACATCAGAAACACGAAACTGGACATGAGGAGGGAGCTCTGAGAGAGTTGCCAGCAGCAGGAGGGGACTCATGTCCGTCCCTCCCAAAGGTACATGCCTGCAGCTGCGTTCACCAATGGGCATTACAGTGTGTTCTAGCTGACACTTCTAACAGCCTGCATATATCCATGGTGAATTATTAAAAAAAAAAAAAAAAAAAGGAAAAAAGACGAATGCTTGAGCATGAGGGCAGTCAACCATTTAATAATCTTACCAGGACTAGAAGTCATAGCTGGGTTTGCTTCTGGAGTATTGTTTTGAATATGACCTTCAGTCTGTCTGAGTCCAACACTTTGTTTTCTTCTACTGCTAAACCAAGTTGACCCTGTACCTCTGGTTCAAGGAACCAAAAGCATGGAGTACAGACATTCCTGGCAGATCTTTCCAGCAGGACACCTTCAGAGGGTCCAGACAATGGAGAACATTTACCAAAGACATGCAAAGGACACACTTGAGGTTCAGTGTACTGCCAGTTGCTGAGCCTAGGAAAGAGTTGCCTCAGAAGGAATGGTTTTTCCCCTCATGAAAGAGACATCAGAAAGGCATTTTCATGCAAACACAGCTTTTCCTTTCAAGAAGCTCAAATCCAAAAATGCCATCTTTCACCTTCAAGTGATACCTTGTCCAGTTGTCCGAAATGATGAATGGGGCTGTGGATAATACACTCAGTTCTCTCCTGTTTCTGGCACCACCACAAAAGACACAGAATCACTTTTGTTGGTTAACTCTTTTTAGTGACATTCCCTTCCTCAAGGTGCCCCTCAGCTGTTAGCATTGTGTACAGCTACATTTTGTGATAGGAGAGCTTTCTAGTTTTCATTGTTCCATGTATACCTTTGGGAAATAACTGTAAAGAATATATTTACCAGGTATGTGTCTCATAACAGCTTTCAGAAAATGCAGCACTGAATTCATGTCTTGCTATGCTTTGCCATGCTCAGACTAAGGAGCTGAAGAAGCTCATTACAACAAAGATTTGCAGGCTTTTAGGACAGCCACTCTCCCTCCTCTGCCTGTCTCTCCCTTCCTGTAAAATGACAGTCACACTGCTGTCCTGTTTTGTAAGATTTTTTGAGAGAAATAAGTTATGGGGACAGTGGGGAAGAGGTATATTTTCATTTTAAGTGGCACACTATGAAATAAGCCTGATGCTTGAGCAAGCAAGGGAAGGAGTTGGGTTTATTTCCCCTCGTTCCCCTCCTTGCTGCTGCCAACCAAAACAAAACTAACAGAAAGGGGAAGGTTAAATGCTGAGAAAGAGTTTGCACACACTCAGTTTTGGAAAGCATCCACTCCTTTCCACTTCAGCATCATGTCCTCAGGATAAAACCTCCTGGCTAGGTATAAACAAGGTGCGCTATGGAAACCCAGGGTGTAGCTCTGGTGCAGGTATCGCTACCACCCTGCGTGAGGCACCAGAAGCCAAGTGCTGTGTATGAAAGCTGGCTCCTGTGACGTGAAAGCAAACACCTGCTATTCATATGCTTGACATCAAACACTGATTTCTCAACCTCTCTGCCACCCAAGAAACAGATGAATCCAAAACTTCTCTTTCCTACACGGAAATAAAACAGTGGTGGATATCAGGGGGTGCAAAGAGTTGTGTAAAGACTGAAGACCTGTCTTGCCCTTAACTCATTTTTTTGGAGATGAAGCACAGACTTCCTGCTCATCTCCTGCCTTACTAGCAGCATTTTTCCCAGCACAGAAAACTGTGAGGCACTGTGAAGAGCTGCTTTATTTAATCTTTCTTCACTTAATGCTCTGTTTACTTTTTATTGGTAGTGGGTTTTTTTGTTGTATGTGCTTGGGAAGAGCATGGCTGCTGAACATGTAATTCCCCCTATGCAGTAAGGGAGATCAGTAGCAGCACTCTCACTATCAGACCCTGGAGCTTAGTGAGAAGATTTTGTTTACAGGGTTAAACAAAATTCTCACCTTATCCTATGCACCAGAGGAGCACTGGGGAAACTGCCAATCCCAAATCTTGTCAGCATGTTCGGTGAAGAGGGGGAGCATGCAAACAGCAGTGTGTGGGTGATTCATTTTTCTGGACGGCACAAGAAACATGCACTACGACTTGCTCTGTGTTTGTTCTTGCCACAGTCTGCAGGCATCACACCCTCTGCTCCCCAGGACCTTGGTGGGTGCAATGTTTTCACTACTTTGAAAAACGTGTATACTAGGGACTGGGAGAAAACTACAGCCAGTGGGACCAGAAGGAAGCTGGGATGGAGAACCCCATCACCTTCTGGACATATGGACATCTCCATGAAATTGTTTCATAACCCTGGGTATCTTCTGGATTTGGCTCAGTCCCTGAGTGAGAGGAATATTTGGGATGTTCTCCTCTGAAAGCAAATGTTTATCCCCAATTGCGATCCATGAATTACATTTAAGGTACAAAACCCTCAAGGGTACAAACCCTCCAACTCATGCAATTTTTTCATGGGCTTCTCAGATTTGCAATAGCTGATAGATGTGTAAAATCCCAAGAAGCTAGAAACTCCCTCGTGAATCCCAATGTGCACATGCCACAAAGCAAAAATTATCACTGCTAATGTAACCATTAACTCATACTTAGAATTTCCCCCTGCAGATTTATCTTTTTCTTCTCCCCCACCCCCTGCCCCCCTGGCTCCCACATGTTTGTGGAGATTACACGTAGTTTTAATTAATTCAGGACAGTTTTGATAACTCTCCTCACTTGAATGTGGAGGACGTGAAGTGCCACACTTTCTGAAAAATTGAAGCATAACAGCAGCCTCTTAATCCAAAGGCCCTGAAAGAGAAAAATAAAACCAAAATTGAAGTGGTCTGTGAGGCTGATAGAAAGAAATTGCCTCATCTAAATTTTATTTCGTTCAGCAAAAATATTTGAAATCTAAATGAATATTTATGCACAATTACACTTTGAATAAATTACTTCAAAATTATGAAAATTATGTTCTGCTACTTCAGTCAGGAAAGTATAAGTAACAAAGCTGAACTCCTTCCATTACAAATAGAAAGACCTATTTCTTATTGGCTCATTCTGGCTGATCAGGTTCAGTGAGATAAACACATCCTAATAAGCTGGCAGCTACAAATACAGACCTTTGAAACACTTTCCTTGATTATTAAGAGGAACGTTCCAGAAATCTTGCAGTTACAGCCCAACCATTTTGAAATGCACCCTGTTGGTGGGCCTCGGTAAGGAGGGGCATTTTGAAACAATATTTGGGAGCTGCTTCTCCAGGCCGTCACTCATGTCACCATGCCTTCCCCCTACACATCCACCCAGCCCTGCTCCCTGGCACAAGGGCAGCCCTGTGAACTCCTGGCCATGGGAGCCAACTCCATCACCAAGGGACTCTCCTGACAATGTGTTTTCACAGCATGGAACCCATTTCACACCACCCCTTCAGGTTTCCATCCCCTTGGGCCTACGTAATACTACTGTGGCACTGACTTCAATAAGTAACTTTTTATTGTGTCTAATCATGTGCAAATGTGTTAAAATTGGTAGTTTTTAGCAAACAGTTACGGAACATATTACCGTAAGGCATTTGTTCATGGCGTGACAATGATTGGCTCCATGCCACTTAAATGTTTTATTTAATAATGTGGGAATTTCAGTATGTTTTCCTTTCATTATTTTTAACTTGAAAACAGAAACAGAAAGCCCCTTCTTTAAAGTTAAAACTTTACCGCCTAGAGTCTGTCAAAAGCAATATAAGCATCTGGATTTTAAAAAGGGAGCTTTTGAGGATGTTAATTTAATATACTGGCATATTTCATGCATACCTTTTATATTTTGTATGCTTGGAGCTATCTCTAGAGTGACCACCCAGGAACAACAGACTTTCAAAATTCAAAACTTAGGAGCAAAAGATGATGTTCATGTAACATTGCACATTTCAGGTAATATCTGCCAATCCTGGAAAACAAATACTATGCATAACATTTCAGCTGTTCCATGCAATGAATTTATATAAGACATCATGTAAAATAAAAGGGTTTACCTTACAATCTAACATTTAGCTCCCAGAGGGTTACACTTCCAAAACAATTCCACTTTTAATAAGGTATGCTACGAGTAGGAACATCTTCAATTTCACAAGTAACAACTTTTCAAGGTAACATCTCAAGCCCACACTTTCTTGGCTAAGATTCGACATTGCATCGTATGTCATGTGAGAGGAATTAATAACCAAGAATGGGCTGCTATTCTAAACTGGGAATGTCATTAGAATAAGGAAAAACGTACATATGTCTTTCCCTAGTTTCCTGAACAACTTCTGCTGAAGTTTTTTGCAGCACCCCCTCAACTAGAATAAAGAGCTCTCCATTGCTTAATGTGAGTATTGGTTGTTCGCTGCCTTATGCACGTCAGGAACAAACATACTTTTTGAGAAACATAGTCTAAAAATACAGTGCGTTCAACACCAAGCAGTCCCTTTTGTGCAAGTAATTTGCTCATATATTTCCATGAATCAAGTTTGGAACCAAAAAGGAAAAAAAATTGTTTTCAGCTGAACTCTTTCATTTCAGAACTTGATGTTTTCAATCCTTTACATATATACATACATGCACATATATAATTTTACTTTTATTATTTAATAATTTGCCTGTCTTCAGCTGTTCTGTGGGCTTCCTTTGGGTAACGGTGCTGAAGCTCCCATATAATACAATTAGTATCAGTAAACCATTCTCTCTTGACTGTGCTGCAAGAGACAGTTGAAGAGAAAAGCAAGAATATGTTGACAACTTAAGATCAATACTAGTGATAAATGCACAAGACTGTCCCAACAAACAAATTACAAGAAAAAGAACACATGTAAAAGCAAACAGCAGGAAAAGTGGCATATTTAGCAGATGCAGGCAGACATAGAGTGAGATACAAAGGGTTACATTTCGTGCTTCATTACTGACATAGAATTTTTTGTTAATCTTTTTTTGAACCCTACTGTAACAGTCTTGGTGTCATTATCCAAGAATTCAGTATCCTCTGTTCACTATATCACATTTTATTTTGTTTTCTTCTACAATCATATTAACCATTTTCTTCCAAAATGACAAACTGTAATACAAAACCTCTACTATTGAAAGAGCAGAGGAGAAAGCAGCATTAGAAAGAAAGACCTGGAGCTGCTGCCTGTACTAGAGGTTTACCAGTTCTTTTACCTGACAGCTAGAAGCTATTCTGGAGTGAAATAAAGTAATTTTCAAGGATCTTTCTGTTTCAGCCATGGAAGCATTAGCTGGAGAGCTGGAGAAACTGTTAGCATTTTGAAAGCTGAAGAATCAGGAAGTGGAAGGGTTACTTGATTTTTACATTTTTGTTTTCTGTTTTAAACCCAATTTGAACTCAGGCACTGAGATTCATCCCACTTGAAATAACACAGTTGAAATAATTGCACTTACCCAGAGCTGCTACAGGCACTGATGGACACAATTTAAACTACCTGATGACTGTGGTAGTCAGATTACCAGGGAGAGGACCACTCGCTTCTGGTGCCAGAGTGACGCTTTGGCCTTTTGTGGAGCACCTGAACAGCCTTGGTTATCTCCTGCTCAATCTGCCAGTAACAGATGATGAATAGAACAATTTTAAATTAGTTACTATCATGACCCGTACATTCATGTATCTGAAAAACTTAAGAGAAAAAAACCTCCCTGCATTTTTTCAATTTTCTAGAATTGGTTGTGGTGACCTAAAGAAACTTTTCTCCTATATATTGTTTAAAAAAACCAATTATGTTATAAAATAAATATTGGCAGCAAAATGCTGAAGTTTAGGCATCCAGAGTCTCTCGAAGCAAATGCTGCATTAACAAACTGCCAGGAGCCCAACAGCTGCATCTGATTTTCATAAAAGGGAGCAGATTGCTTCAGCTGCCCCCCGCAGGAAGGTGAGGCCCAGGGTGTATTCTGGCAGCCACAACTCCTGCTGTCCCAGCCATCCCACTCACAAGACCGAGCAATCTTATATCATGTCCCACAGTCTACCAAGCCCCTCTCATGTGGACTGGAAATTCAGCATTTCCCACACATCCGACTAACTAGGGAGTGAGGTAGTGAAAGAAATAAGGGCACTTAGACACTTCCTAATGCATCTATACTCCATGGATACAATTAGATAGGATGGAATATAATAATTGACTAACAACAGCCTTTTTTAATGCACTCCGAGAAGAAAGACTTCCCTAGACGTTAATAGCTCATCTAGGTATCACTTTCAAAAGTCTACACAACTCAGGCTTCTCAGAAGGGCAAAATTTGAGGCAAGAACTGCAGTGCACATCTTTAAGAGGATTTATTTTTCACCCAAGTCTACAAAATATTATTTATGATTCCATGACCACTACCAGTTGCTGATGATATCACACTTGGCTTTTTACATCTTTTCTGCCACCTGAATTCCAGCTCAGAGAAATCCTACACTGCAGCAAAAGGCAGGAAGATGTCAAAAAGCATGTGCTATGACTTATCATGCCCCAAACATGCTGAGAACACAGACACTATGTAATGCCTGATAGAGTGCTTTTGCACTGGGACATCAACAGCTTTTCCATTGTCAGTAGTGCTAAATGAATTGCAAGATCACTGTGTTACAGCTTCTCAGTCAGGAGAGCTGTCAGCAGCTCTGCGATGGCCATCTGGGGAAAACAAACACTTGGCCCAAAGCTAGATGATGTAACAGACGAGGAGCACTGGCAGGGACATGGTGGATTATATTAAAAACCTATCTTATTTGTTAGCTAGCTGTAGATGACAGCATTGGAGTGCACAATAAAATGCATTTATGATGCTCCGTAAATCCCTTGGGTTCACCACACTTGTCTACATTGTGAGCTCATTTATTGGCCAGGAATGAAACAGAAGTCAGTTGTGTTTCATTCAAGATTAAAATTGTTAGTTATCTATATCTCAAATAGTAGCTGCTGCATAGTGCAGAAATCTGTCAGTTGTATTTTGCCTTTTCTTGGCACACACCTTTTCACATAGATTTCCTCGTACATTTTTTTGGTAGGAGAACATAAATGTTTTCCTGACTGCGCTGTAAGATAATATGCAATATATATAATTTTAGTTCTACGCAGAAAAAGAGAAAATCCAAACAGCAATGACAAATGCCAAAACTCATGTGTCTGCTACTCCAGTTTTATGAAGAACAGAACATTCTTTGTGCTTTGCAAGATTTAATCACATTAATAACAAATTAATCTTATTAAAATAATTTAACCATTCCTACTGAGTGATGATCAGTTCATGGCTATTTCATAAGCATGCAAAGGTTATCTAGTTGCTTGTCTTTTGCATACACTGTTAGGTCTTGTCTGACCCATAGCAACAGAATGGGTGAGATATGGATCCCACTTGGTGGTTAAAGAAGAATGACTGTTTACTACAGTCAGGAGACTGTAGTCAGGAGACTTACATGGGGTTAATGGAAATCCTAAGCTGGCAAAAAAAAAAAAGAAAAAAAAATCCTTTTGGCCAAATATACAACACATCAACAATATTGATGAGGATGCAGTGAATCAGCAGACTGAACTGATTGTATCCCTTTGACTACATGACACTGAGAAGTCTTCATGGTGATGGCCCAACAAGAGCCCCTTCTAACTGCAGAGATGCAAAAGGAAAAGGAGACAACTCCACTATGCTACTTGTATCTTCACTATTTAGAAAACTCAGACAAGCGCTACAGAGCGTATTTACTACATTCAATGTTGGCTCACACTTTGTGATGTGAAAGTCTGCACTGAAGAACCTCAGCCAACAGACTTTTGTCCTGGTGCTTCACAATACATATGCCATGTAATGAAATCATGTAAGTTGAAATGCAGCAAGACAGAAGGGGAACAGAAATCTAGTGGGGGTTTATTTAGAAATAGAAGTTTGCCATTGTAGCAGGCATTCATAATCAAGCATACATTTTCTCACAGAAATAAGAAGGAAAGTATCTTGAATTAGATTTCAGAGGATCACCTCTGTCAACCAGGACTTCAATAGAAACAGGGATTTAATTTGCAGCTCTCTCAACTGAGCGTTGAACAGTGTGGTATGTTCTAAAAATTAAATATCAATGATTAAAGACATTTATTTATTACACATGAGATTGTTTCTGGACTTAATTTTGGGGAAGGTTGTACATTTCAATATGATTCACTGAAAAAGCTACTGGAAGCCACACATTTGCATAGCTCTATTTGCTTGTCTGTTTGTTCAAAAGTTACCATAGCTTTCAAGCACCTTCCTTTACAGAATGGCAAAATCCGGATAAAAATTTGGAGTCATGTTTTACATACAATATCTCCATAGCTCCCAGTAATAAATAATTCCCACCTCCCAATTTTCCTGTGATTTCAGAAAGTGCAGGAAAGCTCAGTGCTCTGGTCTGGGACCCAGATTAGCAGGGTTTTGCTGCCAGCTCAAAATTGTGCCTTTAAACCAATCATTTCTTCCTCTCCCTTTACAGGCCCATTCTCTTCCCTTTGCTTGTAACTTCTTGACCATTTATGGTCCTTTATTCATCCATGAACAGCTGTCAGTTTGCCTGCATTCCTTCCCTTCCGTCATTGGGATCGGTCGAGGTTTTGTTCCTAATCACAACCTAATTGGCTGTTTAAAATGCATAATCCTCTTCAGAAGATTACTGTACCAGAGGCTTCCAGGAAATGTGTGCTCTTGTGGTATTGGAGGTCTTTGGTGTGAAAGCCTGGGGCTTTCTACCCAATTGCTCCCACCACATCAATAGAAATATTTGGAAGAAAGCACAGGCAGCTTCCAAATGTCTTCTACAGCATTGCATTTCCTCTGGAAAACAGCGGTGTCCTAAGGCTGATGTATAGGTTTGTACTGATGCTTTGGAGGAGGTGTTGTAATATAACAACAAACTGGATTAACAGACATATTAAATTATTGAACTTCATTCTAAACCATTCACAATGTGAGTAGTTTAAATAACTTTATCAAGAATAGAAATAAAATAACAATTTACAAGAAACCACATATCTACCATCAGTGCTTTTTCTTACCCAAAGACTGAAGGATATGATACTACAATCTACTGAAGTTCTCAATCAATGAAGAGGAAGAGAAAAGGTGAGGAGAAAGAGAGAAAGAGAATTACAGAAGAATTAACATTCCTAACCTGCTAAAGACCCAATAGCCACTGTTGGAAAAGGGATATCCTCTATAATAACCACATTTATTATGCATTACTAGTAAAATCCTGACAGGTTTATCAAGTCATTACACAGAAACCCTACCACCAGTGCATGCTCACATACCAAAAGCCCACAATCTAAAATTACATGTTTGGGCATTCAGTGGATAAGAATATTCCAAGGGGTAAGATGGGTAAAAAAAGAGAAGAGATAAAAAGAAGGAATCTCCTAATAACACGGGAAGAGTCAGGCATATCTGCAATTCTTGACAACTGCATTATTGCCATCATCATTATCTCTCAATATTACCCTATAAGCTCCCTGAAAATACCTTGGAAAAAGTATACTTCAGAATCCCCTGATCTTCTGAAATGATGAGTTTTAATTGCCTAAACCAACATTATCTTCCACACTTTCTCTCCTTACAAAAGATCCTAACAGACTCGAAGTGCTCTGGACAGAAACAGGGGAATAATATGAAACACAGCAAATTTAAACAAAAATTAGTTTAAAATTTAACTGAAATAATACAAAGTTTTTGAACTGACTTCCGTGGAGCTGGGTGTTCTGATGGACCAGAAACAATGTAATTGGAAAATGAGGGTGTCTTTTCGAAGGAAAGGTTATGATGACACTTAAGAGCGACATCTGGTTTACCCAAGAGTAAGTGCCAATAAACACCTTCAGATGGAGAATTGATCATAGGCCTCAGCAATCATGCTGGAGACATGTGAAATTTATTGTAGGCCTCCCTGTTATTTACCTCACTAGAAGAAGCACAGTGCTAAAAAGCAAGAACAAACAAACAAACCAACCCACCAGCTCATGAGGATGTCAAACAAACTGAAGCAGGAGATGAAGGCAGTGAGACCTCATTCAGCATCGTGACACAGTTGGCAAGGCAGAGGCACTGGTCTGGGCTCACAGCTCACATCTCTGACATTATGTGTCCCAGTCAGTGGAGGCCTGGAACATTGTCTCCCATCTTTTGATGCTTATTTATTTGATTTGCACTGGAAGAGCAAAGAACAAAGGCAAAGCGAACTATGTCTCCTGCAGAGTTTACTAATAAACTGTGGTTGGATGACATTTCCAGGTCACAGAATTCAACTTAGGTGGGTCCTTAACCAATTTCCTTGCTGAATTTGGCCAAAGTCTTCCTTGGTGTTGTGCTCACCAGCAGTAGCCTGTACTGCAGCTACAAGTAGGAAATTGCACAGATGTGTTCTAAAAATGAAGTCCTAATGGAGAATTTGAATAAACTGACCTGAAACAGAATCATCAGTGCCTCTCAGGGAATATTTAAACAGTGTCAGAAGCAAGGAAATTTTTTCACACTGGCTTTGTTATAAGCAAAGGAAAAGTTGTAGTACAGTAAAAAAAAATGGACAAGTGTCCTGGTTTCAGCTGGGATACAGTTAATCTTCTCCTTAGTACCTGGTACAGTACGGTGGCTTGTATTTAGGATGAGATTATTGTTGATAACACACTGACATTTTTTGAGTGTTTGCTGAGAAGTGGTTACACTAAGTCAAGAACTTTTCAGCTTCTCATACTGCCCTGCCAGCTGGGGGTGCACAAGAATTTGGGAGGGATAGTCAAGACAGCTGATCCCACCTAATCCAAGGGACATTCTACACCATACAGCACCGTGCTAAAAAATAAAACTGTGGGGAGTTACCTGAGATGTACCAATTGCTGCTCGGGAACAGACTGGGAATCAGTCAGCAGGTGGTGACCAATTGCACTGTGAATCACTTGTCTTGTATATTCTTGAATCATTACTAGAATTTTCTCTTCCTCTTCCATCCTATTAAACAGTTTTTATCTCAATCCATGAGTTTCACCTCCAAAACTGAGGTATGACACTTATCACTGAAAAACTCCCAAATTTTCTATGCTTCAAAAAAGAAGTTTGCACTGAAACATCTCTTTTTTCTAGAGTTAGAACTAAACAATCATTTATCAAGACACTCTTCATTCATTTTACCTACGCCATCTGAACCAGCATGGCCAGAGAGCTATTTAAACAGTCTATCCTGAAAGTGTTTCCCTAAAGAAATCTGAACAGGTGGAAAAGAAATTTAATGCTCCCAAGTTTTTTAAAAAACAAAGCATTTGCTGCATGCTAGGATGGACATTTTTGACTGGATTAAAAAATGATCCACAAGGAGGGTTCAGACATTGAGCCTTGATAGTCACAATAACTCTAATAAAGCAGCTGTTGTTGGCACTACCAAAGTTTACATATCAATTTATGACAGTGTGATGTTTCAGTATAGTATTGCTTAGTAGCAATTAGTTTTATTTGGAGTGATTAGGTGTTCAGTTACTTACAGAGGCCCATGGTGTTAGGAACCATTCAAAGTTTGCTTGCAAATTTCTGCTTTAAAAAGCCTTTGAATATTACAGATATTTCTTGCAGTCCAAAATCCAAAGAAAAAAAATTATGGAAGCAATGCTTGCAATAAAAATTGTCAGACAGACTCGAATGAATGAGATAAGGACCAGTTATCTAAAAACAAATTACCTAAATGTCAGTGCTCTGCCCACTTACCAGGGAGGAATTGGTTTCAGCCAGAGCTGCAGCGCTGGCACAGCTCCACCTGAAAAGCATTTCTGGGGCATATGCAGAGAGAAGGTCAGCAACAGGTAGACAAACAAAAGGTCACTCCTCTTTTCCTATGCGCAGACTCCTTCTATCCTGACATCCTGATCTGTTGGGAGAAAAATAACGTGCCCCTCCAGGTAAGGCTCTGTTTATGCAAACAGACCAAAGCTCTGAGCCCGCGGGGACTGCACACATCTAATGGGGTCTGTGCTAATGCAGTGGATCCTGACCACCACTCCAGGTCGAACCCTACCCAAAACCCCCTCAGCACAACAGCAGCAGCATTGCAATAACGTTGCCAGTTGTACAAGGGGTTTGCACATTTTCCTGTGGAGTACTCTAAATCTTATATACAACCTGGATCCCCAAGAGAGGGGGTGTTTTAACTGACCCATTAACAAAATCTGAAATATCAATTTGCTCAGGTGCCAATGATGCTGAAAGAAATGAGAATATAAACTGTCAAAATTTTAATATCCCATATGACTATGAGATACTTTACCAGTTACACACATGCATTTTGATGGAACTGCATCCGCCTCTGGATCAGAGGCCCTTCCCTTAATTAAACAAGGTAGGAATTAATAAGATTAACATGGTGCTACTCTAGTAATATTTGCCCTTGTATACCACTCATGGATAGTATACAGCATGTGATATACTCTAGTTCTCTGCATGTTAATTCCAGGTCATAGTTTAATTAGTCCATGCATAATATATTTGAGAGACATCTATTTCTGATGTAATTGCTTTTGTATTGGGGGCTTAATTCATGAATCATTTCCCCCATCTCTGTTCTGGGCATGAGAAGACTATTTTGGCCCTTGCAGAGGGCACAGCAGCCTTTGGAAATCCCTTGCCAGTAATGAGAAGCAGGAGTACCATGGTCTTCTGCCTTACATTCCGTTCTCCTCAAACCATTCTCTTAAGATTCAGCCGGTCTGTATTGTGTGACTACACATAGACACTGATCTCTAGTGATTTTGGCTATTTCTTTTCCTGCTTTTAAAGTCAAAATTGTTCCCAACATGATCTTTGGACCACAGCTGAAGAATGGCTGATTAATTTCCTGTGAAAGCAAGCTCATTTGTGTTACAAAGAAAATTGTAAGCACTGACACTGAAGCTTTAAAATGTTTTAAAGAGAATATTTTCAATAAGCAATCTGTGAGGTCCTCTGAATGAGCCACAAAATACTCACAGATATAAAAATAGTATTTTACTGGTCTCCCTTCTATAATTTATATCATTTGTCTTGTATAAGACGTGGTCCCTTGACTCTGTAGTAATTAGGATTAAGATTTTAAATTTTTCAAATTACTATTATTTGGTCTTAAAAATAAAAAGTTGTTCATAGTAATAAAATATAAATTAATCACTCGTAAACAGATCTGTAATACTGTGATATATTTGTATCAATGCTTCTAATAATTAAGGAATTTATGACTAAATTAAAGTCACCTAAACAGTATACATTAAGTATAATCAAAGATATAATGAAAACAAAAATCTGAAGGGTCTGAGAGATTGACATCAAAAAGAGAAGTATATCCATATAATTATTCAAAACCAAATGTTAATTTAATGAATAAAAGCACTAAGGGTTTAAAGTAATTTGGCTAGCACACAAAAATCACTTTGCTACAATAATCACACTCTCAGACTAATTGCACACCTGATTCTACAATAGACTCACAGCTTAAAGCATTAAGCAGAGGGTTAAGATAATGATGCTGAAGGTGATAAGACACAATTATATGTTCATTGTGTTTTAGATAGGTTTTTTTTAAACATCAATGCTAGCTTGATCTACAGCAATCCAGGAGTCAGACTGAGCATGTTCATTATATACAGACTCTTTTTTTCTGTTAATACTACAGTTTGCATACACATCACATTTGATAAGGCTGTTGGGGAAGAAAGAATCAGGACAAATAACTGATGTAATATATACATACCTTGGACTCATTTCATTTCTTTAATATTAATTTAAGTCAGTCATCACTACTTTTCTGCATTTTTGTGATCTCTGGTGCTCTTTCTTTTTCAGACAGTGTTGTTCTTAACACAACCTATGCCTTGAAAAGGTCTGCAGAAAAAAACCAAGCCATCTAGATTTCTGAAGATGTTTTAGCCCTCCTCATGATAATAAGTTACCTCTGAGGACACACTTTAAATCGCATATCTCTAATTATAAACCGTATTTTTACTTTGCTGTTTTCAGAGCCTTCCATACCCTCTTTGTTCCAAATGAGTGCCACCTGTTTCCAATAGCGAAATACCTTATTAGTCATTTGCTATCAATTAACCTTCAGCAACCACACACTGCATTACTAAAGGATTATGAATGTAGATCAGATCACAGTCCATCACTGGGAGGGAATTAGGTGTATACATAATCAAAGTCCATTACACCATATACTGTGTGTAAACTACCACAGCAGGGCAGCATCAGTGTTTTCACTATATCTCAAAAACCTGTGGTGCATACTAATACTTGGAGCTTCTCGTGCGACAAAGGGACCTAGCAGTAGTTAGTAGTCTGACTAAGACCCCTGGTATTAGAATTTCACAGAATTTTCTTCTTCTGTCTTTCATCCACACTTTATATCAGGACAAATGCATTTCTAGTGCCCAAAGAGAAATATTCTTCTCCACAAACAAAACACCAATCTGTTAGTGAAAATTATTTACATTAACACAAAGAATTATGAACCTGAGATCACGGAGCTATTTTGCTACAGAAATTAACCCAAATTTGCCTTACATACTACGAATGAAGAATCCTTACATTTCTCCTTAATTCCTATGTTTTCCTGGTATTCAGATGCCACATTTTCTTTTTGTTCTTGGGTCTGGCAGATCAAAAAATAGGACTGAGTAGGTTGTCCATTCTAATTCCAGTGCCATAACAAACCCTCAGCAGCAGTGGCATCAGCTGACAATTAAAAACATAACAACTCACTGTTGAGAACTGGCAAGGGATGCACTCCGTGATCCAACACTCCTTCATTTCTAAAATGCTGCCTCGGCTCTTAAGCTGCATGATCCCTGTTAACACCAATACAAATTGAGAAGCTGAACTCAGATGTAATGATTGCAAGCTCTTAGAGATCACAGCCCTGCTACTAGACACCAAACTGAATGGACTGCAGAAACAAGTCATAGCAAAAATGTTATTAACTGTTCCCAGTAGTCACTGCTTTGAGATACAGATTAACCCCAATATGTTCTCTCTTCCTGAACCCTTGTGATAAAACAACATGCATGTGAAAAATCATCCTTTTTCTTCAGCAGAAGATTTTTGTGTCTTCTATTGTATTTCTTGCTCTGTTTCACTCCTGACATTGCCATGTTTCCCCAACGATTTGCAGTGTTGGTTCATCTAAAGAAAAGTGAAAATCAAATATAGCACCCTAAGGAGTAATTTTAAAGTAACAGGCTTTCTGTACTTATGAACTTTCTGTTTTAAGACTATCCCAGACCCCTGGAAGCCAGGGACACAGGCCACTGAAGCCAGAGTGGCCTAGGTCTGTCCTACTTTTAAGAACCCTTACAGTGTTTTAAGGCAATACCAGCTGCTTATATGAGAATTGCTCTCATAAAGAGCCATGTCTGAGGGACTTATCTAAGATGAACCTTCCTCCAGAATTATGAGTTGGGCATCTTAGTGTTGAAATATGGCTATGTTCTCACGTGTAGTTTCATCTCTTCATCTTCAAAAACAAAATCAAATTGCATCATTGGACCTGATCCTGGCACAATTAAGGCTGAAACACTTTTCCATCCCACAATATACATGTGGCTTCTGCAGTTGTAATTTATGTGTAAGTGTGCAAGTATATGGACACAAATGAACCGCATTATCACAGCTAGCACACTGACTAAAAAAAAAAAACCCACATGAATGTGAGCCAGCAAGAGGAGAAGAACTTAGGAAAACATTATTTCTTAGGGTTCAGTTTCATTTAATCGAGTCATTTTTGTTTCTGAAGGAATAAGCAAAAATGCAATTAGAGAAAAAGACCTAATATAGGAATGCCATTTGTATGGTTAAGTGGAGATAATACAGTGTTCTGTATTTAATCGTACTCCTTGCCCTCTTTCTGGTATAGCACAAGTGAGAAATTGAAATTTTTGTAAAATATCCATATGCTGAAATTGTAGCACTGTTTAATTGATAGCAGAGTTCTAAGTTGCATCATTTTCTGCTCTCTTTCCCTATGAGGTTTTTAACGTGTCTTCCTAAAAGAGCTGAACAAATAAGATTAAAGAAATGCAGTGACAACAAAAACTATGGATTTTGGCTTGTACTTTCAAACCACTCAGTATAGGGAAAATAACCCAAAACATATTTTACAACTTCTTGGTGTTTTGCAGCTCTTTTTTTTTTCCACTCTGGCTACCTCCCTCTCTGTCCTGGTCCTTCCCATGAGTGGCTGAATGGAGGCTGGCACTTGTATGGCTCCTGACATGCTACATCCTGGTTGCACAGTTTCCTCATGGCAGTGCTGAACACACTTGTGTCAGTAAATGTGCTGCAGGGATGCATAACTCGAAGAAAAACTGTGGGTGTGGGGAACCCAACACACATTATGGAGGCTATTTTTAACAGAGTTTTTTCCCATGCCCCAGCTGATGTCCCTGTGATCCAGAACAATGACCACCAAGAACCAGCACAAGAGACATCCTTGCCGCTGAAGTCAGAGACAAAATTGCCCCCTGTATTGGAAATGCCAGTTCAAGACTGGGAATCCAGGTGTACTCTCATTTGTCATTTGCCATTTGCCAACTGGCTAAACTATTTTTCCAGATCCGCATTCCACAGCCACACCACTGTAAATAAAGGAGGAGCTGTATACTCTCTTAGCCACTTGGTTAAAAGATAGGCATAGTAGACCTACAAAAATAGATGAGTAAAAATGAAGCAATTGATGTAAAACCAACTCAAATCTCAGGAAGTGTCATATATGCAATGTATACACAGCTAGCCTTCAGCCTGCAAAGCAACTGTGCAGAAAACATTTCTTCCGAAGTCCCAGGACATAATGCACTTCTCGTTGTTTTCACACATGAGTACTTTGGCATTTACATCCCAAAGGCATGAACGACAATAGAATATATACAGGGGCCTGTAGAATAATCCTGCTAGAAGCTCTGAAGATAAATTTCAGATTATGCAATGCTTTAGCACATTGTTCAGTCATACAGACTTTAGAACTTTATTCCAGTATTAAAGCTGCTAACTTACTTTGGACATACCCTTTTCTATAACCTGTCCCTATTAAATTATTTCACTAGTCCCTTGCTCAGAGCATTCATCTCTCTATTACTCATAATTTTTTCAATGTGCTCCCTTTTTGCCCTTTTCTTTCCACTAAGACAGCTGTAATTATAAAGCCATTTCTTGCCCTGCACATCCTTGCATCAGCAAGAGCAGTGGATCTCCATCAGGCTGTGTTGTTAATCTTACCCATAATGACAGAACTTGTAATATTATGGAACCAAATCCATTTTACAGCTCATTTTACAGCTCCAGGGTTAGTTGTAACAGTGACAGCTCCTGTGAGATGAGATTAATACATCTTTTAACAAACATGTAGAGCATTTGATCTGATAAGATTTTCTGGTAGTTTTAATGCTCTCCACGTCTTGATTTTTTTTTTTTTTTTTTAATAACGACTATATTCCAGACAGGGGTGCAAAAACTGTTAGTTTTCATACAGATGCCTGAAAAAAAACAAGCTCCCCTGCACTATCTCTTTTTTATTTTTCTTGTCTGATTTTAACTACTCAGAGGCTTCAAGAATCATTATGAAGGTTTCTCTTTTAATTTTTTAAAGTCTGGTGTACAACATTAAATGCCTTTTATAGATTTCCTGACAGCTTAATGACCTGGACTTCTAAAAAATTTTTTCCTTTATTTTCTATGTTGAAAAAAACCCCAACAACAGCACCACTTCTAACAGAGCAACAAATAAAAAAAACCACTCTACCTAAATGGGGATTGGACATAAGGAATTTTGTAAGTCTGAATTTAATATGCTTGTTTTCAGTGGCAGGCAGCTTTAGGAACCAATTATACGTAACTTAAGTACATTGAAATTGCCACTGTGACTTACATTTATGGGGTGTGATATGAATAAAAGACCAGCCTGGATTTTGAGCAGAATCATTGCAGGCAGCAGATCTGAATGTCTTTGAACTCTGGGGGAATTAGATGTAGACTGACATTCGTGGCTTTGGTTCATCTCCACAAGGTTTCACAAACCCAGAATATCAAACCAAATTTCCTAAGAAATAGGAGTTGCTCTGATCTACCTCTCAGCTTCATGGAGGCAGTAAGTGAGTTAGGTTCAACAAATGGTTTAGTGAAGGATTTTAAAATTAGAAAACATCATCCTAGGTGTAAAAAAAAATTGTTTATGGTTGCACAAGCAAGAAAGCCTATGGTTTATACAGGGCAGAGTGCATGCATGCATTACATGCAGGTGTGAGAAAATTTATTTTAGGTATCATGTACTTTCTTTTACTGAAATCCTTCTGTGAGATTTTTTTGTATTTCATAATCGGAACTAACAAGATCCAGAGACTCTTAGCTTTACCAGAACTTTTCATAGTTGTTGTATTTGAAAACATGACTTTAGGTGCACTGATGCAAGCAATCCTTTTGATTCTGTTTCCTAGGACTATTCTCTTAATCAGCATAATAATATCATCAGACTGGCTATTATTCATTCTGAGAAAATCCTATCGATTTCACTGGGGTAGTGTAAGACTTTGAACATTTACAGATGCTGGATTATACTCCTGGCAGCTTCTTATGGATCTCTTCCATCCTGATCTAGTTTCCACCCTCCACGGAGCTTTCCTCAGGGGACCCACGTCCTCTATAACGGTTTCACCCAGAGGTCTTTGCTCCACCCATTAGAGCCCAAGGATCCTTTGGGATAGGCATGAGGCCAAAAGGCAATCAAAGGTTGTTCTAACATCTATTACTTGAAATTGTGCCTTGTTATGTTGAAGAGTCAATTAGCTGTCAGATATGTAATTAAAGCAACCTATGTTGTGTCTCATTAAATCAGATTTGAAGCAAAGAATATATATATTTTTTTTTTAAGACAAAGATTATCCTGGTCTCAAAAATACCTGAGCAGCTTCCATGAATACAATTTATCCTGGAGCTATTTGGGATAAGATTTCCAAAACAGTAAGTGTCCTTTGACTCATTGACTTTAGGAAGAGCTGAGAGGCTGAATCCCTGCGTACCGCTTAGAAATTTGGGATAAAGGGAAAGGCATGTCTCTATGAAAACATAGCATTGTATGTACTTTAATTGCTCCATTAGCACTTTTTCATCAAGACAGTGCTAGAACACAGGAATAAAGTAGGTAATCCCTAAGAGGACAAATCCTTGTACTGCTACAGCATAAGCAGTCAGCAGAAACAGTCAAAGCTGTTCAGCTATCAGCACATCTGACTAATCGCTTGAAGATGGAAACTGGTATGGGAATAAAACATCTATGATATTCAGAATTTTCAAAAATTTTATACAATCCAATTAACAGAATACTCAAGATCTCACTTGAACAAAATAACTGAATTCTCCTCGAAGACCCCGCTATACTTCCTGAATACTACTTATTTGAAATAGTTTGTTTCCTCTGACTTCAGGCTCCAACAGATGTAAGACCCAGCAAAGAAGCAGGTATCAAGAACTAGGAATACCATCAGAGGATGTGGAGGAAACAAAATACTATAAATTATAATTTGAGGTAAAAATAATAAGAAAAATTATTTTTTAAAAGATGGATGTGCACTATGCTTCCCTCTTTATTTTAATTATAAAAAAAAAAAAAAAAAAGTGGTAGCAGGAAGACACCTAGAAGTCTCTTGGCCTTCCCAGATACTTCAAGTAGAATCTGGTTATTGGCTTAACAAGTCCCAAGTGACTGATAAGGTCTGGAAACAAATAACACAGTAACAGGAGGTAATTAAAAATGGCTAACTGGGCTTGTTTGGCCCCTTCTTCTGTCGTGGATGTCTGTTTTTAAACTTTTTCACTACATTAGTTGTAAAAACACATATTCTAGAGCCAGGAAATCCACCAGGGCTGAAAGGGTCCAACTAGTCAAAGAGGTCTCGATGAGATTGTACATTTTCAAGTCTTATTTTAACCCATATCTATTTCAGTATTACCTGGATTTGGGTGTTAATGAAAATCTGCCATAATAGGCAACTTCTCAGGAAAGAAACATAAACCAAAGCCATGGATCTGGGAGCGAGCCACAGTTTACAGAGTACAGCCACATGAGGTTTGAACACCACACCCCTCTGTGGAGGAGAATCAGCTTCCCCAGACCTCCTACATCATTTTAGGGGCTATGCAATAAACACCCTGATTCTTATCCTTAGAATATTGTAAAGTTGTCATCTAGCCCTCAAAGATTAATTTACACTAATTTAGCTCCTGCTGCGCTCAGAGGGGCACATGCTTGTTCCTGATGCACTCACTTAATGCCATGAATTAGGATATATCTCACCTGTGCCTTGCAGCTCCTCCTTGCTTCCAGGCGAGATGCAGCAGAAGGATGCAAGACCTGTTGCTGTCTTTCCACCAGAGGATATACAAAAGGCACTTGTGATTGTCTCATCCACATTGGAAGAGGCAGAAATGCCCCTTTTGGAGGCTTTTTGCTTCATTGACAGGAATCCTCAATCTGACAGTCACATTAAGAGAGCTGTAAATACATGATATAATAATTCGGCGTTTATGTGGGTAGCTCAGGTCTCACTGCTGTTACAATGGACTTTGTTATCTGCTGATGGTTACAGCAAGTGCCCTGTAAAACAGGGCTCAGGTCACTTGGATCAACACTTTTTTCCATTTTGGGCTTTAGCCACCCTATTAAGCAAAATGTTCATGACAGGCCCCTGGGCAAGTAAAAATTACCAGTTCATGGTAAATCTGTGGAGAATCACATTTAGGATAAACACAGTACTTTGGTGAACTTTTAACAGGATGGACTAAGTCAAATACATGGCTCACCTGCAGACAGGGATCATCGACAGAGCTTTCTATCTGGAGCACACAGCTTTCTAGCGTGCCCCAGTGCATGTGCCGCAGCAGTGTCCTGGGATGCCTGTTTTGAGGAGCAAGGCAGTTTTGTAGGTCTTGGAATGAATGCAGCAAAATAAGAAAAATAGGGGGTATTATTTCACACCATTGGGGGACTGGTTTGTTAAGTACTGTGCTGACAATCTAATGGGCAGAGATTTGGGCTGTGAAGCTGTTCAAGGGCAGGGTATTATCTAAGGAATTGGGAAAACATGGTGTTATACAAGTGCTCACAAATCCCAGGTGCAACTCAGATTGATTTCTTTATTTTAAATAATAAGCATAGTTAACTTCTTAAATTGGAGGGCTCTGGTTGCCACTGTTGTTGGACATAAACGTTGGGATTTCATTAAAGACAATTACAGGACAAAATTCTGCTTCCCAAGCTGAATAGGCCTGGTAAGATTGAAAATATTAATCTTGCATTTGCACTTTTGCTTGTGAGCAGTGGAAGCTGCTTTTGCCCCTCCAGCCCAAATGTGCAGTTGGCCATCTACACTGAGGTCGGCTGAGAGTCACAGAAGAGTTAAAACTGTGTGAAACCCCTCAGCGTACCCCTTGTATCCTTTCCAAAATATGTTTCACTTCTGTATGTTTCTAGTTATACTGAAATCAAACAGCTCTTTAGCTCCATTAGAAAGACAAATTCAGTGAGAAACCCAGCTCAGTTTTAAGGCTGGGGATTTAGTCAGACATTCAGATGAGCTTAATTCAATTTATAGTGCATGTAATTTAGCTATCCTATTTCTTCCTCTTTTTATCTCATTCTTACATGATGTCAAGAAAAACGTACACGACACCTAGGCAGACTTTAATGATGTGTTCATCTTGTCTGTGACCTCTGCTAGTATGGAATCTCTCACAAGCTATTACTCTGTTTAACATGTGCATGAGTTTCTTGTGTACCCTTGGTAAGTCCTTATGTTATTTACAACCTTGTACAACTTGGGTTTCTTAAATGCAAATATCTTATTAAACTATGCAGCTGTCTCCATCGAGCCTCAGTGTAATCTTCAGATTAGGAGAGAAATGAAAAACCAGGAAACAAACTGTCCCTCATTTACTAAAAGTAGGCCTTCCACTACTAAGATTGTAACTTTTAATTAGGCAAGAAATAAATATACGAGAGTTGGACAGACTATAAAACTGTGATTACCTTTTTAAATTACTGCTAACAAGCAAATTAGCCACAGCACAGAATAGCAGCAGATCAATAGGAACAGTAAAACTAAAAAGATTTTGCTGATCGCATATGTCTTTGGATGCAAACTGTAAAAGAGGTCCCTGCAGGCTTCCCAATGATAACCTACAAAAGAATGAGACACAAGTGATATGGAGCTCAAAGATGGTTCAATTTCCCTAGGTAGTGAGCACTCGTCCTATCAAACCACCTATTAGTCACAAACTCATACAACCAAGAACTCTCAGGCCTCTTGAGATCTCCTGTCATCTTGAAAAAGGTAATACCAATGACAGGCACTAGTTCCTCTTGAAGTGTATTCAGTTTATGGTTTTTCAATGGCTCAAGCAACTTATGATGGTGATGCTGCCAAGACATATAAATAAGTTTGCAAATCCACTCTTTAGCAAAGATCTGGAGGCTCACTGCAAATTAGTTAACTCAGAGAATCAAAAGAGTAAGTAGCCAGAGACATTTAAAATCACAAGATTTTGCCACAGAACAAAAAACCCCTTCTTTTATTTTTCTGCTTTAAAAGTTATTGGCTGACTTACCATAGCAATGGCTGATTTTTAAATGTTTAGCACGATATTTCAAAAATAATTATAACTTTGCTGCATCCAACTTTGCTACAGCACACTTTTAGTTCTTTCTAAAAATGCTGAATAATACAGCTATGTTTTCTAAAAATGTACATTCCTGTATACTGAATACTACCAGGGTTTGTATTTGAAAAGTGGAAAATGTTGCTTTGAAAAACCTGAAAGTATATTTTCTATTTTTCTTTTACTCACTCTACACTGTACCCAAAACAATGCCAACAGAGAAAATACCTGTTTAGCTATCCAATGCAGTTAATACTTTTTCAAGAGCTGTGTTTGCATGGTTGCATATGTATACAATTTAGGCATTATACAAATCACAACAATAGGTTTATCTTTGAGTAAGTTAAGTACACAGAACACAAAATACTCTCTGTCAATATGTTTGCTTATCAGGAAAGTAATAAAGAGGCTTAGGAAATCTTTCAGATGGGATATTAACTGCAATTAAGACTGAATTAGTTATATGGTTTACTGTCAGAAACTGCACAAACAGCACCATCATTTTAAGGTGTTGTATTGGCAGTGTTTTGCAGTCTTCATGTTATTCTGTGAAGATTGAAAGGAAGGAATAAGGCTGATATTCATTATAATATAAATAAATAATATTTCTACTACTCTAATTAATTTCATTTATTTTTTCATTTACCACCATCCTGCTTATTATTAGGCTATTAATAGAATATGTTTTAAGTGGCTGTTCTATCTGTTGTCTTTCCTTGTACAATATACAAGGAAGACAGGAACATATCTTCAATACAAAGACTAATCAGCATTTAAAACTCATTTTAATTATCTTAATTGAGCTGTCTGTTGTGTTCCAAAATGTGAGAAATACTAAATGCTTTCAAGTTCACCAATTACATTCAAACAAAGGTGATTCCCTGTAAACAGCTTTTAGACAATTCATCACTTCAGTACTGGAACCTGATAACTAAATGGAGTCCTGGGGGGGCGGGNACAATAGTAAAACCTAATTCTGCCATTTGTTATATATTGAACACTTGCCTTTGCAAAAACAGAGCTTATATGTATTTGCATGTTTCTGTGGTTTAAAGGCACTGAGGAAATACAGTACAATACCGCAGCTGCAGGAATGAGACAATAATTTTTAAAAGACATATACCCTCTGCAAAGCTGCCCACTTGGACAAGTCAAGAAATTACTTCAGTCGACTGAGCCCCTCTGTTACTCTGGATAAGGCTCCTACCCTCTGCAGAACTGATGTGGACAAGATGGGGCAGTTCCTGATGGGACCAACTCTGACCCCATGCTGCCAACCAGGGCGGTGGTGGAGCAGCATCCCCAGCAAGATGCTGCAGGGCCAGCTGACACAGCAGTCAGGCTATGGAGTCAAACTCAGGACACTGTGCTGGGGGTGACTCCCCAAGTGTCCACAGACCCCATGGGCCAGAGGAGAGCCCTTAAAGCATGGTCAGACATCCCAGAGCCTGTTAAAATTCACAGTGAAGAGAGAGTTGGATGAAATAAAATAGTGCAGAATGTCCTGAGGATATGAGAAATGCTGACTAGGTCTCAGTCAGTGGGGCAAATAATAATTGTGATTCAGAGGTTGGTATTGCCTCCATGGCAATATTCAAGGTATGCTTCAATTCATTTTTAATATAAATATCTGTGTTACGCTGTGTGCCTGTGCTTTCATATTCCCAAGAGTGAGACTGGGGAAGAAATACCTGTAAAGGTGACTACAGGGCTTAATTTTTAAGTCCCTAAAGCCTGAGAGCTTTAGGCATGGGCTTGAGCCATATGTTTTATTTATTTTAGGAAGGGTCCCCCAGACATGTTATTGAACCAGCCTTGGTTACTGTTATTGATATCTGACATAAGGTTATACTTAATCACAAACGTTTAGTACCACTACTATGAGGAATCTGAAAAATCCAGTCTGACCAGTCAATCTACCATTACGGGAAATCCTTTCCAGACCCCAACAGGCAACTGCATAAATAAAGCACGCAGCAAAATATCAAACAAATGAATAAGCTGTCATATAAACAAGCCAAACAAACTAGTAAAAACCACACTAGCATGTAAAGTAGGAGAACAGCGATCTATGCCATGAGAATGAGACATGTGAACCAGGACAGCAAATGCTCCTACTTGCAAGGGATCTGACAATGGAGGGGCAGGTAGAGTATGTGAATTGGAGGCTCCGACTCCCTCTTTGTAGTCACACACTAGAAGCAATAAGCAGTACCTTTTTAAAAACAGCAGAGGAGCAAATATGTGGTTGTAGTGTAGGACTTGGAAGTGTGTGGATGAATAGAAAATCCCCCTTTCTTGCCTATAATTTCATAGAGGGAGTTTTTGACTATTTCTGTCTTAGACCCATGCATTGACCATTCAGCATGCAAAGTTTTGTTTTTATAAAGTTATTTAGGTGCAGATTTCATGAGCTGGCAAATGCTATCATGGACTTACATATTCTGAAGTATACTCTGCAGTGCAGTGAGGACAATTTCGTGGAAAACCCTCATGCTCTAGAGCCAGATGAATATTATATTCTACTTTTTCATCCCTTCAGAGGAGACAACCACACGCTTTTTATAAACATGAACAAAGCTGAACAGGTAAGTGACCAGTTCAGCCAGTACTGCAACTCTCCACCACTTGTGATAATTATTCTGTTTATGTTATACTGGATTTACATTTTCAAATTTTAAAAAGTCAAGGAATTATGCATAACTGGAGAACAACTATCCTTGTCTTAAGTCAGCAGTTGAAAGACAATAACCTAAGGCACTAAAAGTGTGAAATTGAGTCGAGTCCACGCTGTTTACACCAGAAAAGTACTTAGTTCAGTAAGCTCAGCCCAGCCCTGTATGTATGCACTTCAACCATGTAGGTTCCAAAGTAGCCCTTTTCCAATATCTGTATTAAATACCACTTCTCTTACAGCTCAGTGTTGCTGAATCTGCATTTCAGTTGAGACTGAAAGGATATTTCAGGTCTTCTAAGAATATGAAAGACGCAGAAATCATGAAGATCATGTACACCATAGTTACATTAAAAAAAAAATAGCAGACCAGTAACAGAGGTTTTAATCACATGTGATCATCTCCTTTTCCCACAAGCTGAGTCTGTAATTGCTATGTATTTGCATGGGAGTCTTGTATCTTACACATGTAGCTGTAAAGACAGGAGGTTTTTGTCTTAGTTTTTCACCACTAATGTTGATACATTTTTATTATTACAGTAAAAACAAGAATCCACAAAATGTCCAAAGAAATCCCCACTGAAGTGTTTTCTAAGAAATTAACTGGAAAATCTGTCAATGGAAAGTGATTGTGCCACTGAATGTGGTTTTAAAAATAAAGGAATCTACCAGAGTTATGTTATTGCTCATGTATACTTTACTTTTCTTCCAAAAGGAACCTAACTCTTTTAAAGACTAAGTTTCACAAGAGTAATTTTTTTCTTCTCACACTGAAACACGTCTGGTTTGGGAATAAAAAAATGAGTTATTTGACCTGGTGTGATGGATCAGATGTCTGACTCACTATACTGCTCTTACTCCAATTGAACTTGAGTCTCTGCAAAAAGGGGAAAATACCTGTGTAAATGCATGGCTCCTCCATGACGACCTCTTTGCTTTATTTCCAGCAGCAGCCAGTGGCAAGAGCTACATGGCATTGCAGAGAGATGGAGAACAAAGGTCATCTCTGCTGTACTGCCATCAAGTTTTATGCTCTACTTCACTATACACCTCTAATTCAAACTCCCAAATACCAGTCTGATTGCCAAATGATAGTGAAGAGCCTAAATAAGCTTCAAAAGTACCTTCTGAGTATTTAATTTTCTTTCTTACCTCGTTTAAAATTTCTAAACTCAATTCAAGACCAGTATGTGTAAAGATAGGGTGAAAATAGGCTGATGAAGTAAGTTGTTGATGAGTCAGTCATGGAGAAGGAGGATTCATGAGGAAATAGATAGAGGTTGTACAGATAGAAAATGAAAAGGCAGAAATGTGGGGAGGATGACAAATATTGATAAAATAATAACTTTCTGTGGCATTTAATTAGTTTTGTTATGATTGTTTTCTATTTCATCACTGAGATAAAATAGGGGAGACAATACTCTATCTACCCATGTCAGGATCAGTTCTTTTGGCTATGGTAGATTACAACCAACCTACCTCTATTTGACCTCTTTAACCATCCCAGTTGGAAGCCATAGGATATTAAAATTACAGAAACAAGCTGAGAGCATTACAGAAGTGAGTGAGTTTGGTCTGAACTGCTTATCACAGGCCCCTGCACTATGCACCTTAGCCACCCACAAGAGCCATAAGAGCGAGGAATTTAGTAACACCTGTTCACACAACTTGGCTGCTTGGCAATGTATGAATGTTCTTGAAGAGTCATAAACAAGGTCAGGTAAGTGATTTTCTACACATGTTGTGAAACTTGTGCATTTAAACTGTCAGTGGTGCTAAGCCCAACCTTGGACTCACCAAGATGTCACCAATTGTTCAGCTTTTGATTCAGTTGATCCTGAGTAATTCTTCTGACTTTCTAGTTTTTGTGGCTCCTCTTCACCTGGTTCTTTTTTCATTACCTCATTTTTTGTTTTGGTTGTCCTCCTTGGCTGGAGCTTTCTCATCCCTTTTCTCAGCTTTCTTTGGAGAGCTTAGATAAAGCTATCCTTGAATTTCCTCTATTTTACACCTTTACTTGGGTATTGGAAACACTTGACTGCAAGGACTTGTCTGTTGTTCTCTGTTGGTACAGCAGTTAGTCAGACAGGTTCCTGACCCATGACTCCTCTCTGATTTATCATAGTAGTGAAAAGAAAAAACAATGAGAAACAGTAATGAGAAACAACAATAATAGAAAAACCTAAGATGGCTTTAGGTATTTAATACTAAACACACTTCATTGCAGTTTTCTGGGATATGATATAAAAAATCACTAGCAATGCCAAGAAAGTGTGTGTCTGTGTGTGTGTGTGTGGTGGAAACAAAGCCAAATGAAATTAAAAAATCATGTCTTAAGATGATATTTTATACCTTCTTTTAAAAGTAATTCTGGTCACAAAAGAAATAAAAAGCCTCAAAAACCGCCCACACTCCTCCCTGCTCCCCAATCCAAAAACACAAGCAAGAGCTAAAAACAGGGAGGAAAAGAAACAGTCATAGGAAATGAAAGGGAGAAATGCAGATGACACACAGCATGTCAGACAGAAACAATAATACAAAGCCAGGAAATTGGTGGCCTCTAGTGATGACTTTGGCCTACAGTCATGCTTACCCCATCTTCCAATATCGTTTGGTTAGTTAGCTGTGATGCATGCTATAGTGTTACTTTTTATATTTCTTCATTTTTGTATGATTTCCTCTTGCAGAACTTTAGGAAAACACATTTTTCAGCAATTGTTTCTTTAAGGTAGATGCCGTATCAGTGAAGAACTAGCTCACTTTTATTGCTTTTCATCTCATCTCTGACATCAATGGGAAATACCCATCTGTGTAACTACCAAATACATCTGTGAGAAAAAAATCTATGCCAGAAAATAATATTACACTCCTAAGCAACATCCCCTTAAGCGAGGAAGTTGGTGATGGAGACGTGTCTCTGTACCTCTCCTCTGCACCCACACAAGAGGGACAGAGACAGATGAGAACGTGTCTTTGAATGCTGAACTTGAATGAGGCTCTTTTAGCTTTGCTAGAACCTTTGTCCCTGGTGCTTACCTTGCAGCTTTTTTTGTCCCTTGTATCTGTACATTGGAGGAGATGATAAGGGATTTTTCATGACCAAATCTTGTGGCATTTATGCTCATATCTGAATGCACGTATTTTGAAGTTTGGGCAGTTCGATCCTCTGTTGAGTTTTTTGGAGTCTTGTCTGTATTAAAAAAAAAAAAAAAAAAAAAGAGAGAGAGAGAAAGCAAGCTAGGAAGAGATTAAAATAATAAATAATAAAAAAATTCAGTCTCACTAACAGATTTCTGGAATGATGTCTTGCTTTTAGGTTTAAAATTGGAATTTTTCACAGTAGCATTAATATGGCACACAAAAGCAAACCCAAACAATTCAAAGGACATTAATATTTGATGTAGAAACACACATTTAAGAAACAGCAGGATTTTTTGACTAAATAAAAGCAAAAATAAGGAGAGACAGCTGGGAGACGCAAACAGGAAGGCTTAAAATACTGTGCCAACAAATGAGAAAGTACAGTTTTTGTAAGCCTATTATTCTCTATTCAAATAAAAGAAGCATTTTGCTGCTGTCAGTAATGTTTATGCACAGACTAAAGCTAAAAACACACCGACTGTGTGAAGTTTAGTTTTTTATTCAGCAGAGCCTATGTAAAATAGTTGTGAAAAAACCCCATTGTACCATGCTCAAACTTAAATTCTTCTTAAAAAAATATAAGAGGCTGACCTTGCAACCTTTCTACACGTGAGTAGTCACTTCAGGTCAGTAATAACCATCCAGGTATTTCAAAGCACTGCACATGCATTCATTTATCAATGGGAAAATTTAGGCACGTAAAGACAAGACCAGCAAAAAAGGATTTACAGGATCAGGTCCTAATTTTTATCTGTCATATTGAAACGGATTTAAAACTAAATACCTTCAAAAGCCTGAGGTAAAATACAGTACATATACTTACGACTTAACCAGGCTGTAGAAAGCACAGAAGACAAACCTAAGAAAGCAACAGTAATTTCAGTGTCTGTTTATAAGCTTGGGGTTTAGCATCCATTTGTTTGACAATCGTCCAACCTTTTTAAGCTTTCCCTTGCTTCAAAATACACTTTAAAAGAAAACACATAGTTGTAAGTGTACAGATACAGGTGTGTAAATTATGCATAAAAAAAGAATATTTCTATATAAGGTGAAGCAATTGATTTAATTTCATTGATATCACAAGCAACCGATTAGAGTATAGATACATCATAAGGTAAAACATAAAAAGTAAATAAAGACACATTTTTAAAATAGTGTTTCTGGCCACAGACAATGATGGCAGTTTTTCTTACAGCCCTTCTGTTCTAAGGAAAGTGTGTATCTTTCTTCATGGCTTCTTGTGCCAACAGTTTTTTGAGCAGAAACTAAAATCTGTGATTTGCTCTGCCTAAGAAAATTGGTGGCTTTTGTATTACATTCAACAGAGGGATCCAAGACACACACATGGAACTGCACCTAAAAGCCATCATAGTAGTCCAGAATTATTCTATGATTTTATTTCCATGAATTACACCCCTCCTTTACTGCAGTTCTCAATAATCCAGATCTTTTAGAAAACCATTCCTCTTTTGAAATTAAGTAATGCATACAAAGAAACTTTTTTGTGGACCAAGTATGTGCATTTGTAAGCTTTAGTACAAGCACCATGAATCTTGAGTACTTTGGCTAGAGCACTAGGAACGGTAACTTTGTGTTAGTGAAAAAAACCCTAAAGCCCTTTATGATCCAAACGCTGAAGCAGTATGTGTTCTGGAGCCAAGGTGGCAAACAAACAAATGGAGATGGATCTTACTTGGGACTGTCAATGCAGTAGCAAGAACATTTCAATGGTAAAATTAAATCATATTGAATCTGTACTGCAAATGTCATTTTAAAAGCACTGAGGAGAGGAAAAGCAATCATTGTTGGTGCAAGATGGTAAACAGCACCAAAATGACAAGCATTTCACAAAAAATTGGGTCTGTTTTTAGAACAGGATTTTCTTATACTTGCACTGCAAATCAATGCTCATAGATGAACATGAGAAATATTAGCCCAAATTTTGTCCCAGCTAGTAAATAGAACCAGTACAGACCGAAACAAATTTCTTATGTTGGTAATGAATGCTGCTTGCCAAAAAGCATTGTGATGCGCAGCTACAGCCCTACAATAATCAATCATCAATCGGTCATAGAAAGAGCTTATTCTGCCATTATACAACGATCTTCATTTAATATATGTGCACTGTTCTCAAAAGATAAGAGATAAAGGTTTCTTCCAATGAATAAAGCAATAGTTTCTATAGAGTCGGCACATTTAAATCTAGGAAAATATAAAACAAGAAAATACAAAGCAAGACAAAAATACCAGAATATGTAGATTGAAACAGCACTAGTAGGATTCCTATACTTCGATTTCTTAACTTCATTTTAAAAATGAAGCATCCTAACTTTTCTAATTTAGGAAAGGTGAAAGGATATTATAATCCATACCAAAATATTCTTGAAGAATTTAGAACTTAATATTCCCTTCCAAAATGACAGGAAATACTGCACTGATCCAAATTTTGTCAGTGGAAACTGATCCAATGAAATGTGTGCCCTTTCAGAGTAAGCAGAGGGCTATTTTAAGCCACGGAAAAAATACTGAATTATATTAGAAGGTTGAGAATAATATAGTTTAAGGTAAAGTATCTAAATAAAATGCATAAAATCCTCAGAATAAATTCAAAATCAGAGTGCAAAAATGGTTTGAATCTGACAAAGTTTTCTATTTAAATTCATAACTCTTGAGCTCTCCAGATAATAATAAATCCTCTGGAAAGAGAAGGGGATGGAAGGAGAAAAAAAGCATTTCTGCTGCTTATTTTTGAAACACAGGCATTTTCTTTCCCTTAAGTGAGCTTACAACCACCCCAGCACCTATTCTGCACCACCAAATAACAATTGGATGCTCATGCTTGGAAAGCTGGGTGAGGGAAGCGATTTAAAATTTATTTTCATAGTGGAAAATAGGTTTTGCCAAAATAGTTTCAGTTTATGAAAGGAGAGAACAGCTGTATTTGGTTTATAATAAATCTTTCACAAATCAGTAAAAGCAAATAGACAGCACAACTGTAACCCATAAAAGTGGAAAATATTAAACAACAGACAGTGAAATTGTTAAACTTTCCCACAGATGCTGTTGGTAAAATGCCTCTGCAGAATTTATACATGAAATGTGCATGAAAAGTGAAGCTGAAGGCAAGAGGCATTGGAATGAGGCAGAATTACTTATTAAAGGAATATCCTATTAAGGTGGCTATTCTGTGTATGGAGGAAGGTGTCTCTAGCAGCTTCCTGCTCCTATTACTGAATGTTAGTGCAGAATAATTACTTGCTTGCCAAAAATGAGAGGACATTGACCCTGCAGACTTATTGAATTCGTGCTGCCTGCCTTCGGGCCATGTCGGGGGTTATTCAATTTTGCCTGAGGAGGACAATCTATTATGAGAGATGAGTCAAGAAGGCACCTTCCCTGATTGCCCCCCAAAACCATTATCGCAGTGTGGAGGGGGCATGAGCAGCGAGTGGATGGACGAGGCAGCGCTGATCCCGATTACCGGGGGACCAGATACAATTTGCATTGTGAACAGCACTGGAGCTCTGGGCAATCAGCCAGGGCCAGGGCTGGCAGTCGCACGAGCGCCGTGCCGCTAATTGCTTGTGCTTGGCGTGGCAACCTTCACCCTCACGAGCAGGAGGCTCAGTGGTTTCATCTGCACCTGGGTGAATATTTTTTACACTGACAAAGAAACACAAGTTGTCTCCAAAGGGAAAACCCAATATTTAAGGTGCAGTATATTTTTACACCTCTCTTGCTGCCTCTTGTTACAACGTTAATTTTTTGATGTTGATGTTTTCCAGCAACTTTATGAGACAGAGCCAAGTCACAGCTTCAGTTAAAATAAAGACTTATAAAACCAACAGAAAGGTTTCTGTGGAGTTAAAAACCAAAACAACTTAACCAAAACAAACCCCAGAGGATTCATTTTTGTTGAAAGATAAATATGCGATCCTTTGCAACAAGCTTGCCCAAATATCAATGGGAATCTCTCCAGTGGCTTTTAATCACTTCCAATAAGGCCACATTTTTCACATGAAGGTCTTGTTCTTACAAGATTTTACAGATTCCTCAGCTTTGAAAGGAGGAGTGCTGTATTACATACCTGAACACAGTTGCTAAATTTATGGAACTAATTGGACATGTAAAATAAATCAATGTTTTCCAGTTCTCAAAGGAGACGCTCTTCCCGATGTTGTCTGCTGCTGGTGAAATTGATCTGAACCCTGACTCAGAGCCAAATGAATCCACTGGAAGTGTTCTGTGACTCATTTAAATGTGCTGGGTTTAATTTGAACCATGTTAAGCTCTTTAGTTGTGAGAAAACCAGAAACTTAGCACAGAAATACATGTGAAAATATAGGTGTCAGCACAGAAAAATGAGAGTATTTCCTCGGTTCTGTTAAAAGTGGGAAATCATCCTCCTGTCCTTACACCCTGTTTTCCAATATTTTGGAATTGTCCTAACATCCATGAAAGCCTGAAATACCTTTGTCTAGGTTTGAAAGTTAAAAAACCTAGGTTAAAACCTATGGCTACCAAGCTTACAACATTAAAGTCAAATACGCCTTTCAGCATTTCCTAGTAACTGTAAAAAACCCACTGTCTAATATTATGCTGTCCATGTTGGCATCAATGATCATATTTATAAAGTGAAAAAAAATTCTTATGTTATCTGTCCAAGGACCACCAAATCCATAAGCAAGGCAAAGTGAGTACAAAAATAAACTAATTTATTCTGCCATGGTGACTGTTTTGTCACTGGTCTGTGGGGACAGTTTGATAGGTACAGTGTGTATGTATGTACAAATTACCAACTTGATTGCACTTGAAACCTCAGTTTGGATTACATCAGGGCAAACAAAGGAAGATGAAGACACTGTGTCAATTTTGTTTGCATTGAATAAGAGCAGTCCATATTTAAGGGCTTGTTTTAAGACCTCTAGGTGTATTCAGACTGATAAAGTCAGTCCTTTCCTCATGAAAACTCAATCCCGTAATTAACTGCTCTCCTTAAATTAAAAAACAAACAAACAAACCAAAAACTGGTTATATTAACTTTTCCATTCACATATTCCTTTCCTGAAGCAAAACAGTAATCATCAGAGTAACTATGAAGTGCATAAACACAGATACTGAGTGTTACTTGGGCTACCTGGAATATCCCTTTCACCCAATTATTGCAGAAGGGTTCAGACCTCCAATCCATCATGGGTTATCTGTACCAGCCTCACATCGATCGCTTCAGCTGGGATATCTAGAATGACACAAGGTAGCTCTGTTTGGGCACTTGATTCGTATCATACAGAAATGTTACAGAACTGTAATAAAGCATTATATAATATTAAGAAAACGTTGAAAAGCATTCAAAACTTGCTCTGAAAAACAGTTTTCGTAATTTATTCCCTGTCTTTTCGGGAGTGAGCATTCCTCTAACACCAGACAGCTTTAAAGCACTGGGACAATTTCTGTCTGAACTGAGGGACCTCTGGCCAACATTCTCCTTGTCACATTTTCCGTGTGTCCCAAAGTGGAATATATCCCACACATTGCATGATGAAAAGTTCCTGAGCACCATATTACTATAATGAGATAATGATTATAATAACATTTTGCATTCTCAATTGCTTATTTGGTTGAAAGTTAAGTCCCAAGTTACATGCATGAAAGAACTGCATTATTAAAGAAGACTCCATTTTACTATTTACTAACTTCTCAGTGCATGACTTGGCAACCACCGTAACATTTTTTCTACCATAGAGGTTTTTGAAGGCTTTGTGCTCGTTGAGCAGGACTGGGGAAAGCTCTGAATGGATTTCCTTTGTTTTATTTTCAGGCATGCTAATGAAACAAATTTCTCTGTGGAGCCTGATACAGACATCCAAAGGTTTCTTCAGCCATGCCGAGGTTTGAGGTACCTTGTCCACACAGGAAAATATGTACAGCTAAGGAGAGGGAATAGACGTAACTCTTTTACCCCAAAGCACAAGCAGAAAGGAAAGAAGCAACCGGCTATTGCACTTTGCAGATAATTGCTAACAGCAGTGGAACCGAGACAGCTGAGAATCTTCCTTGTCAGCAGGGGAGAGCAGCATAAAAAGATAACTTTTCTGACATCCTGGTCTTCCATGTTTGGCCTCTTTTGGTCTGCTGGGATGGCAGGACCTACCTGAGGAGAGACATGGTGCTAAAATGGCTCTGCATTTTGCCAGCATAGACTACCTTTCTAGCATATTTAGCACTATCTACTAGTGTTAAATAGTAACCCCCAACTCTTTTGTGTAGTCTCTACACACAAACACCCTATCTATCCACCCTTTCCCCACAGAACACACTTATTCACATATCAAGTCTGAGTTGGCATCACTCCGGTCTTTATATGATGATACCAGAAGGTTATTCTCCAGATGAAACACATTTCTGATTCATTCTCCACTGCAGGCCTGCCCCGCCTGCTCTCTTTTTTGAGAGATCGAAAAGCTTCAGCAAAATCTTGGTTTTGTTCCATCAGTAAATATGAGGCTTGTCTTGCAGACGTGCTAACAGATAGGTACTGTAGCGGAACATTTCTGTGGCCTCAGTAACTTCACTGTAGATGCCAGTATTTTTCAGATGATAGTCACAGTCCATGGCCCCGGGGGAATATTACTCCAGCCCAAGATGGATCTGCACAACCTGCAGAAAAGAAAAACTGCATGATGATCACATACCTTTTGAAGGGCTGTTTACCAGCAATATATGACTGTTTATGGCCAGAAAGACAACCAGGAAGAAGTGTTCCCACTTCTTAAACCTCTGACATGGGTATTTTAGAAATAAGAGCACCAGATAAGATTTCTGTTCTTTTCCTTACGTTTATTGTCTTTCTTTCCTACTAGGTGAACAACCTTACCAACATCCCCAACATCGCATCTCTAAAAGCTAGTATTTTGTAATATTTCCTTTGTGAGACAGTCAGATAAAGCAGAAATTACAGGATGGAAAACAGACAGATGTCTCAACTATGCCTTTTAGTCACAACTCTCTCATGAAATCATCAACAATTTTGTATGACTAAAGACAGTGACATTTGGCTGAGGAGGTGATGATGCTGAGCTCCATCCCACACTGCAGACACTCAGCCTCATTATCCTGTGGCAGAAATGGCTCTTTTAGCATTTTTCACAACATAAAGTTACTCTTCTGAGGAGACTGGCTCTTTATTTTCAAAAGCAACCCCCTTCCTACCATTCCAAGTGGCTGGAACTCAATCAGCACCTCATCTGGAAGGATTGACTTGAGACATTGATTCTTGAGGTGCTGGATTAAGGCAGCAAGAGCAAGACAGATTGATCCCATTTGTAGGTTCTTCTCTCAGCTTTTATACTATAGAAACCATTTTTACATTTTTCACCTCCTTTTCTCTGTCTACCCTTTAGGAAAGAAAACGCCTTTCCCAGAGACCATTTTAGATTTGCAGATATAAAAACATAGAGCATTTCAAGGAGCTGACCAGCTTAAAACGCAGTAGAATTTGATAATTCAGCGAATTCAGTTTTATTTGTGGTTTCATATTAAAAAGGATTTTTTTTAAGCCTATTTTGGAAACAAGCTCTCTTAGACCATCAATATACTCTATTAAGTATACTACTGTTTAGAAACTTGTGTTAGAGGGTGTCCTATCTAATGCAGTGCAACAAGTCCAAAAGAGCTGTTAAATTTTGCTATGGAAATAATTACCATACTTTAAAGCATGTTAAAGCTCTAAAATGGAAACTTTTCTCTCCGACTCCAAGCTATAAAGATACCTTTTTGTACCAGTTCACATGTTAACAGAAAGGCAAGGGGCCCTGTAAATGAAAAATGCCTGGGAGCAGTGATGAGCAGCACAGAACCAACAAAGCATCCTTCTTCACTCTTTCTCTGCTAGGAGGAATTTGGCAAAAATAAAGGAGAGATTTTCTTCCCAGCAATCCCTGTGTGCCAGTACAATCCTTGGGAGCCATTATCAGCCATAGGTTCAAGCAAAGCATAAACATGTTAAACCTGTCTCTGTAATGAGTAAGGTCTTCTGGCACTGCGTATGTCACTTCTGGTCATGAACCATAATTCTGACCTCAGCAGTGTTCATATATATACCTCCATTTGGGACAGCAGCAGTAAAAACTGAAAGGTCTCTGGTTTCCACATGATATTTTCTGGCATAGATAGATTTTGTTCTGCATTGGAGGATTAGGATTAGAGTACAGACATCATAAAACTTCAGGGCTTCTTTTCCAGCATGGGTTCTTCTTATTAGAATCACATGGGGATATAAACTGATCATAAAAATAGTAAATCTGTTATTATTATTTCAGTTGTATTTATTATTCATACACAGGATATATTGTGAGAAGAATTAATTCTGGACATGTATCAGCAAAGTGATATTAATAAATAAATCACTCCACACTTTGTTTCCCAGACATGAGAATTGCTTAAGTAAATAACAAACTTGAAAAAAAATCAGCTTTTGTTTACTTGTAGTGTTCCATACAGCACATCAAAACGTGGTGTGTAAGGTGAATTCCTTTCTAGGGCAGTGCTGCCAAGGTTTTGGATGCATGGGAGACAGAGACACATGCAGTTAGAAAAGTAGACATCAAACCACCAGATGACGCAAACTTAATGATAGTAGGTGAGTGAGTGTAGGAAAGACCTGAGCTTATAACATCAGGAAGAATATTATCTCCTAGGTTTAGACATAGTGTGGGTGAGAGGACCTTGGGTGAGAAAAGCTGGTCAGAGATAGGTGAGAAAAGCTGGTCAGAGATAGGTGAGGTGAATAGAATCGACTGACAGGCTGCTATTGGAAAGTTAGACACGCCTGACTTGCTTATAACGACTGAAAACAGGAGGCAGTTGCAAGAGGAAATGGAATTTATAAATCTTTGAATAAGAGGTGAGGACAAAACATGTAAGAGGAAATGGCAAAAAGACTGGCCAAGGTATGAGCTTGAATAGAAGAAAACAGTTCCAGAGTAATGAAGTAGAGGTGGCAGCTTTCTTAAATAAAATTGTCACTCAAAAGACAGAAATAAAGACAAGAATAAGGTCCTCTGAGTGTGAATATGCACTTCTGGCCTGACTGCAACCACAAATATTGTAATAGAAAAATCAGCTCAGCACTTGTGATTCGAAACAGAATAACCAGCTTCAGTACAAAACTCTCCGGAGAGAAAGAGCCGAAAGCTGGCTGGAAAGCAAGGCTGCCTCTCCCCTCTCCCTGCCGCCGAGCCCAGAGCAGAGAGCTGTGTGTGTCCTTGAGCAATTGTTTTGAGAAGTTCGCTCAGTTTTTCTCTCGCATCCAGGCTTAAAGGCACAGGATTCATCTTCTGGGCATAGACTGGTGATAGGGGATACACATCATAAAGTCAGCCCAAGACAGTACAACAGGGAGCAAACCTTTTGAGCTCTTTTCCTCTCCTTAATTAGTTTCTTTGACAGTATTTTCCCCTCTGTCCATAGTGATTCTCTAATGTTTTTTCCCAGAAGTTTTCTCTGGGCTCTTGCACCACCACTGAAATGCATGAAGTGACTGTAGAGTCAAATCATATCCCAGAACTAGCTGTCCAGCCTCGATTCCCCAAGGAAATATCAATTTCTAGCACATGGCTCACTCAACAGGTTAGGACCTTGCACTCAGATAACTGCAACCCAGTGAACCTCTGGAGGAGACAATTGACTTTTTTTGCTGAGAAATTTAGGAGAAAATAAGAATGTCACTTGTGCTGCTTACAAGATGAAAACCGAAGACCTGCTTCTGTGGATTCCCATGAGATGCATCTGAAAGCACAAAGTAACCTGGTGAGATGTCAGGCTGTGCACACTGACTGCTGTGTTCAGACTTTTCATGTTTTGATCAAGTCTGAAACAAGTGTCACAACTCCCAGTAGCCTCCAGTTACTGGACAGCCACAGATGAACTTGCAAGAACAAACTAATCCTAGGACAAAGAGAGATCTTATACAACTCTTCCTAGGAAATGTGAACTGTGCACAGAAAATGGTGCTCAGAGTGGTGAACAGAAATAAGGAAGGCCAAGTATTTAAAATGTGTTTTAAACCAGGACCTTGCAGGGCAGTGGCTTACAGCCTACACATCAACAGTGGGAAAGTATGTTGTGGCAGGTGGGTCATCTCTGTTATCTGTGTCACTTGCAGATGCTGCAACACTTGCAGGCTGCTACTTTCCAAAATAACTGGATAAATGGGGGCAGGAATGCCATCCAGTCTAGTAAATGCTGTCTCCTCCGTCCTCCCCCACGCCCAACACCTCTCAGAACAAGGAAGGGAGCTCACCTTCCTTTTCTGCCACCAGGAATTCTCGTGGGTCCATGCTGGAGGTTGGGTTGCAGTCCCCCTGCAGCCCCAGCATGAGCCCCAGCCCAACCTTGGGAGCCTGGATCACAGCAAAGCTCTTCGCAACACAGCCTCTGCCAGAGCAGCCACTAAAGTAGGGGGGGCAGCTCCTAGATCAAATTCTTCTCCCAGAGCCTAACACATTTTCCATTTCAAAATTTATTTGCTGAAAGCTTTCAACCTTGTGCTACTGTACAGACACTAAATACAGTTGTCATATCTGACTTTGAGTTTTGAATGGAGTTGAATTATTCTATAGAATTCTTTTCTCTGTTTCTCACCTTTGTCAAGAAGCTGTACCAATTCTCACTCACCATCAGAAACATTCTTCTGTTCAGGTTAACCATTCCGCAAAAAACCTTTTAAAGACAAAATATAGAAAAAATTAAAAATTCTGTATTGTGATTAGCAGCTATTCTGTCCTTTTAATATGGGGACACCAGCCTCACTTGCTCAGATGTCTTCGCCTAATGTTCGTGTATGTGTGAGTGTGCTGGCTTATGAAACATCAGGCTAACATTTGGCATTGGAACACTGAGGCAGAAATGAATAGCTCCAGCTTGCAGATAACATTTGTATTGACCACTGATCTATTGAACTGTTATATTTAGAAGGATCATTTAAAGGAAAATCTCATAGGCTATTGAATTTGAAGCTGTTCCAGCTACTCTGCAGGGCTTTTTTTTTCCCTTCCTTTTCTCTTCCCTGCAGTGAATTCTCCAAGGCAAATGGTGTAAAATATTTTGCTGGAGGGGATACTTTACTTTCAAGATTTATTCCTTTGCACCATGGATATAACAAGGAAAAAAAATCAAAGACAATAGCAAAAATGTTGAAAGAAACTGGAAAGTTTATTTTCAATCTCATTGTGAGAGTTTGACAGTCAAGCAGGGATTGTTTGTTTTATCGTGGAGGGAGGTTTTATGATAGGCGTCTATGATCAAACTGAGATAACTCACATTATTTTATTTTAATATTAGTTGTTTCTCCTTTGATGCCCTATCAGGGGAAGAACTGTCCTTCCTACTCATCTCAGACATCTGCTACAGAGTAACTGCCTGTTAATTATCTTGACGGATACAACCTGCAAGTTTATTTTGATGAGCTGTGATCTATAAAATGCAAAATATATCAAACTGTTATGTGTACAAGGCTACTTGGCATGCTAATAGCATGTATTTATAGATGCTCGGTCTCTGCTTTTCTCCTATCAATAGTTTGTATGTTGAGCTAACACTTGGCTTCCAATTTGCAATATGATGGTCAGATCACCATGCACACGCCCTATTACCATCTGCCTTTGAAGGGAGAAATATGCATTAGACTATTTAATAGTCTGCAATATCCAAACCTGAGGGAATATTTTATTGGTCATTTCACCTTGTGCACTCTCCTCCTCTTTATTCTCTTCTTAAAGCATCTTGTGTGACTTTTCAGCCTTATCAAGTGTTGATAGTGAAAATGAACAAATACATCTTATTATTAAAGAGATTCTTGCCAGGAGGTAAAAGAAATATGTGCTCCTATGAGACTTGCTTACATATTCTGTGGATTTTAGATAGTATAGCTTTACATTTATTGAAATTGTCTTTTCCCCGAGTTCTAAGAAAATGTGCCTAAAGCTATTATCGTATCTATCGACTCCGTGGGATTTAATGGACGTGGCTTCTGCTCCCAAGTGGTTGGAAAATGACCTCTATGAAGCAAAGTTCAAGCAGAGTGAAAGCTCTGAGGCTGAGATTAGAGACCTGTCAGTTGCCTGGTAGGATAAAAGTGTAAAATTATATTTGACGCTCAGTTCAGTCACATCAAACAGCTCAGAAATGTTTACTGAATGGACTACACAGTCGCTAATTACACTTTCCCCTTAAGTATTCACATTATCATGGGCAACAAATACCCAGAGAATCTGGAAAGGGAAAGCTGCTAATAAGTATGCAACAATTACAGCAGGCATGGTTTTGCACCTTAATTTTCCTACAGTGATTATTTATAGTAAAGAGGCAAATTTGGCCAGTTGTTGCATAGAGTATTGCTGGTTTTGATCATCTGAGAAAAGGTATGATAAATTTTAAATCAAAATATAGCAACAAGAGCACAACTATGAACAATAAAATAAACACAGTTTCCTCAAAACATTGTACAAAAATCGCTTTAACCCAGTGACCCTTAGTGACCAGGCTGTTCAGGGTGGTCACATATATAATGTCAAATGATTATAGCAGCAACTAAAACCTGATGAACCAAAGTGCACTGAAACTGCTCTTCCACTTCTTTCTGGAGGAAGTGCATTGACCTTGCACACCGTTGAGGGTTTTTTTCATTATTGCAACTTCCTTATATTAAAAATTGCCTTTCCCTTGATACTTACTAATTCCAAATTTTGTAACAATGCAGAAGACTACGGGTGAAGGGTTCCCCTTCCATAAGTAAGGACCCTACACTACACTTTAACTATCACCCACAAGGAGCTCTGATCATGAATGGGATCCAGAAAGCAAAAGTAAGGGCTGTGCTTTGTAGGGTACTTTTGGTAGGCTGGCCTGAGATACTTCAGGTGAGAAGGGAAGAAAAGGCCAGGCCAGGCTTTGCTGTTGGTGTTCACATGCTAGAAGACACATTCCACCTCAACCACTTACAAGCCATTGGAAGCCTATTGAAACACCAAGGTCATTAGTAAATCCTCAGAGCAAGAAACCTGGGATGCTCCATTTCCAGTGTCAGACAGGTAATGAAGTAGTCAAGTACGGGGGCTATAAGAAAGAAAGGTAAGTGCTCAACCTGCTGCTATCCCTATGCTGTCAGTGGCCAATTTATGGGTCCTGTTGGGGCTTTTTTCTTGTTTCTTTGTGTTTTACACATTGGAAATACAATTTTTTTCTTCCCTGTGATTTTTTTGTAGTCATATGCTATAGCCAGGAAAGGAAGAATTGATTTGTTTGAAGGAATAACCATAGCAGATGAAAACTTTTATACAATCAAACTCAGAGTTACACTGAAGTGCTGAGTCATTCTAGAATAAAGCATTGTTTTGCCATCTGAATACTTTGCTGTCTACTCAAAGTATAGTTTAGTTAAACTACTTTACATTAGAAAGTTTAGACAACAAATTATTTCACATAAAGATACTTGCTGTAACAGTTATCATAGAATAAATGTAGCTTTATCTCTGTATCTGAATTTAATATATGTATTTTATTTTTTTTATTCTGATAAATTTTCACTGATAACAATTAGCTTTTTCCTGATCTTTTTTAATTCCAAATTCTTTAACATCATAAAAAAGACTAATTAACAAATTCAGGACATTAATCTTCTACAATATATTCAATAACTCTCTAGTAAAAGAAAAGTGTTTTTTCTTCCCACTTTTATATGATCTCTAAAACATGTGCTTAATTAAAATTGATCTCTCTTACTTGAAATCTTTACAGAGTGACTTAGTAAAACATGGACTCAAACACAGTTATTTGAAATTACATTAGCAGGAGATCTAAGCAATAATGTGTAATTGCTGTTACATAGTGTCACTTACACTTACTGTTACTGTCTCAAGCATTTAAATCCTGAAGAAATATACATGATTTTCATCTTATTTTTACAGATCTCTTGATTAAACCATGTACTTGGCCCAATGATCAGCAGGCAGGACAATTTAGTTACATTTTTAAAGGAGGAGAGTTTTATTTCTCAGTGTGGATATTCTGGAGTGATAGGAGTCTGGTGCCAAGTTCTGGGGTCCAGCTCACCCTTAGAGGTCACAAGAGGCACATCCCACAGTATTTTCCCTATTACCTGAATTAGCTACACAATGAACTCTAAGAATTAACCAAAGATGGCATGATATTCTGCTTTTTAAGGAAGTATGTTTAAGACTCTGTAATAATCCTTGAATGAAACACTTTTAAAAAAAAATCTTTACTTAATTTCTTCCTGTGTCTGACTCTAAATAAGCAATAGTCTCATTGATTCATTACCTTCCCTAATCTCTTCTGGAATGCCTATTTTATGCTTGGTCAACTACCAAACTTTACAGATTTCTCTTCTTCATTGACAAAGGTGTTATTTCTATCAAGAAAATACGGAAATGTATGTCAGAGAAATTAAACCTGTAGTGCAGCCAAAACACGTTAAGGACACAAGAACATTTTCCAAGACATCCAAAGTAGCTCAGAAAAACTGGCGTATGTAGAGAAACAAATGCAAATATGCGGAAATAAAAGGAGTACCTCTTATGCAGTGCTCTGCCAAAAGAAGGAAGTCCCACATCACTGCCATTGTCCAATTGATTAGCTGTACTTTCTCCAGGTATTTTGAAGGTAGATGCCTGAAAGACAGTTTGACATGAAAAATGCAGACCAGATCATTTAGCAGCCATCTCCAAGAGCAGAGACAAATACACACTCTAGACTGGCTGTTGCTTGAAAAATACCCCAAGTCTCTCTCACATACAATCTCTTTATAAATGGTGTCATTTTAACACTAAACCTGATCAAATTTTGAATGAGGAGTGGGATCAAGACAGAATGGACAATTGGTTTGGTAAAAAGGCTTGTAAATTCTGATGAAATAAAGCACTTTTTAAAAACGGTGCACATATTCCATGGCTAGAATTCAAAATCTGTAAGGAAAGAAGCCCTTTTGGAGGAGGAGATTCCCTTCAAACTTTGCCCTTTATGGACAATTTGCACAGTTGTCCCGCGGCAGAGTTCACACAGTCCTGAATCTCTTTATAACTCTCCTATTCTTGATGGGAAGGAAAACAATAAACGCCCATACTGTATTATTTGGAAATTAATATCCAAACCTTTACCTGCAGTCTCCTTGTTTTCTCCCTTTCCACTATTCTGAGGGTATTAGCATTAGTAGTGAAAAACTGCTCCAGAGGGTCCTGCTAATCTCAGGGCAATGGCAAGTGGATGGGATTCCAAGGGTATTGCATAGTGATGGATCCCGTCACCACTAAGTAAGTGGTGATGAGAAATTCTTGTTTGGTGCACATTTCCTGTGGCAGGGATGCTGGTGTATCAGACAACATGACCTGAGGCAGATATAGTAAGGGACTGGATCCTGAAGAAACAAGTCTACCTTTTGCTTCTTGGAACTTTTCCTACTTGACTGACAATTCCTGTTCTCTGCAATAACTGTTAAAAAAAAGACATTCTCAAACAAAGGGAAGGTAATTTTAGAAGATTGAAAGTGGTTTTAGATGTTTCAAACTTTTGTTTCATTTGTTTCTCATAGAAATGGTCTTAAAAAAAAAAAGTATGTGAAGAATATGCCCTGGGCATAACTTCCTGTGGATGAGAATAGCATAAATTATGTCTTTGCATTGTAAAAGGTGATCTTTCCTCTCTCCCAGTGCTATAAGCATCTGCAAGTCTGTATCCACAGGGAACAATTAATTTCTTCCCAAGCAAGTTTGCTCATTAAATTATCTGACTATAACTTTGCTTATTTCCAATAGAGGGTGCCCTCTTTTTGTAGCAGATATTGAAACTCAAAATAAGTTCCTTACACATATGCTATTAGAGTTGGGGAATATCAAGTGTAGACTGCCTCCCATTTGTGCTGGAATGAAGCACAGGCTCTACCCCTGATTTTCAGTGGGAAGTTGTAACTGGATAATTGACAACCTGAGAAGGGACAGGTTGAATCTTCCAAAATATTTCCTTTCTATAGACCATGAAGTCAAATATCACATGATGAAAACAGAAAGAGATGAAAGAGCATTCCCTTTGCAGATGGTCAGTTTTAACTCTCCCCTCCTGCTAGCACCATAGATCTCCCCACCTGCTGGCCCAGACAGGGCCTCAATATGCAAAGAAAACTGCAATTTGCAATGCCCTCTCCTGCCTCCTCCATCTCTTTTTTTTTCCTTCAAAAAAGTCGTATCTGATATTTTTTCCCACTTTGCAAAATATTATTTTTCTTTGAAATTCACCTTTAATGATTCCCATACTTTTGCTCTTCCTGTACTTCTGGATGGCCAAGTGGATTGCTTGCACCATCAGAAGAGAGGGCACAGCAACCTTGCTGCTTTCCTTGCCATGACTGGTTTGAGACAGTCCTCTAGGCAATTTAACAATGGCTTCCCCCCTGCCACAATAAACCACTTTATAGTGCTCTTATCCAATCCAAGTTGACCTGCAGGGCACATTTCAGTAGCAGCTTAATTCACTTTCTCCCTTCCCTCGAGTTGAAAACAGGACATTAGTTGTCGTATAATGTAACGTCCATGGCTTGTTTCTCCTATTATCTGGACTAAGTAAATCATAACAACAGCAATATAGTTGTGCGCTGATTTAAATGAAGAAATATGGTTTGATGTTAAAATAATTCCTGTAATTTATATATAGCAAAGACTCCCACAAAGTATTTTGTCTATGACAGCCCAAATCAAGATCTGCAATCTTGAGAAATTGTTTGATTAACTTCCTCCTTGTAAAACATCTTTTTGTGGCAAGTAGTTAAGCCTCTAAGAGCTGCCAAGTTCACGACAGTGTGGCTCATGCTATAAGTCTTCCTGCAGCCCTTTGGGCCACTCTATAACGAGAGATACCATTTTGCTGTCACTGTCACTTCGCATATCCACTCTCTAAAGCTCTGTTTGTTGTTTCATTCTGTTCTATGTCTCCCCTAGGAACGTCTTCATTTTAATATAAATAGAGCGCTTCATCATGCAGTGCCAAAGACTCATAGAAGGTACAACTCTCAATATTACTGAAAATGATGCATACAGATGAATTTGGCCAGCAGATTACAAACAAAGGGCCTGAAAGAAAAGGGAAGAACTTCCTAATCCAAAAGTATGGAGGGGATAAGGTTGAAAATAGTAAAGGAAAGGGGAAAAGAACTCCTCGCTCTGCTAATCATTGGTTTGATTATCATTCACAAACATCACCGGAAGCAGACAATTTAAGCTTTTTGCCATATGGCATGAATGCATCATACAGTATGTATTTTTTTTATGTTGATTTCTAATTGGACTTCTTGTTCAACATGGAAATTAGTTTTCCTTCTGAATCAGGATGATCCTAAAAAATCAGGCCATAATTATAAGCTAAAAATTTATATTTATTTTAGAAAACTATGTTTTGGAAAAACATTAATTTTGGAAATTTTAATAATTGGGGTCTAATGTTTAAAATTTTGCAATCTTTTAAATTTTTCCTTTTTTAAATCCACACATTTATATGATATGATCAAAGATTTGATTATACGATATGACCTAATAATATTAAAATGGAAAAATTAAGATAGGATAATCAAGGATTAAGGATGCCCAGGCAGATAGATGCATGAACCTTGATGTAATATGCGTTGAGAAAACACGAAGTAAAAAGGCAATTTCTAACACTTTCATAATTAGAGGAAAATTATAATTAATAATAATAACAACAGTAATAATAATGACAATCACAGTAGCAATAACAATAAATCTAGAGTGCTAAAACCACTGCATGTCACTATATTACATGGTAGCTGTGATATGTTACATTTTGGTTATCTAATACTTAGTGTCAGCATAATTTTTTTATATTTTTGAAAGAATGTGTCTTCCATAAAAGTAACGCTTGCAATATTTCAGAAGATGTGAATGAAATCAGGGATTTCTTTAGTTCTGCAAATTTTACCTCTCATATATTGGTGTATAAACCCAGTACCACTGGCTGGATCTAATCCCATTCTGTAGAAAGTAACATGAGGGGATCAAATAATAATTGGGTTTTACCCTAGCAATAGCTTCTAATGACTTCATTACATATTAACCACCTTGCTCACAACCCTTTAGCTTTAGCCTCTCATTTGGACAATATAACTGTTTCTATTATATCCATATGGAAATGCTTTGTGGATCATACCAGCTCGTGCTTGATATTTAATGTGGTTGTTCCAGTTTAATAGCTAACTGCCCAACAGTTCTTAGCATTTCTGTTTCCTTTTGTGCCCTCTACAGTGAATGCGCAGGTTCTCTCTTATTTTTACTATACTTTTTCAAGTGCTACATGTGCAGAAACATCTCAGTCATTTGGAATTGCTAATATCCAGTTACAAACTCACAAGTGGCAAATACGCAACCATGAAATTCAGTAGTTACAAAGCAGAACATTTGTACATTGTAAATTCCTGGGCATTTCTTAAGTTGCATGATGGGGAGCAGCAGGTGACATTATCCAGTTTTATGTGCACTTTACCTTTCTCTAACACCCCTCTCTCTCTGTTCCCTCCTGCAGATGCTGCTGAAGTATAGAGTTTCATTCATTCACTTTAATGCTAAAACCCATCACGCTCAAAAAAACCTTCCCAGAGACTGAAATAGGACCAAAACTGATCCAGACTCTTATCTGAATAGGTATATTTGTATGGTTATATATGTCCTCACGTCCTTTTGTCAGTCTTGGCACATGCTGCCCAGGGAAGTGGTGGAGTCACCATCCCCGGAGGTATTTAGAAGATGTGTAAATGCAGCATCTGGGGACATGGTTCAGTGGTGGACTTGGCAGTGTTTGGCTAATGGCTGGACTCAGCAACCTTAAATGTCTTTTCCAACTGAAATGATTATATGATTCTGTATAGTTATGCAGAAAAGGGTGAGCACAGAGGCAGGATGGAGAGCACATTACAGTGTTTAATGGGTATATGCTACTTACCCTTTCTGCCATCTACCCTTTCTCCCCCTCACCACAGAACAAAGCACCTCTAAGTTATTAGGATATGTGAACTCATGACATTTCAGCAGGGCAAAGAACTGTTATTGTACCTTTTCTAGAAATCAAAAATTCAGCCTGGAGCCATCCGGCCAGTTCAGCACCTCCCACTTTGCTGCCCAGCAGCAGAATCCTGGGCAGATTTCATTTTTGCAGCTTCTCCTGCTCTACAGGAACATTTATCAAAACTTTCAAACTAAGCACTAGGGTTAGGACAACTCAATTCACTGGTAGTGGTAGTGAGGAGCAATTTTCATGCCCCAGTGCCAACCCAATGAGTGCTTCAGTTACTTTACATTGAGGAGTGCAATGTGGAAGCCTTCCTTCCTACAAATCTACATTAATATCAAGGCTGCAGGATTGTGATCTATCTCTCTCTTTTCCCAAAAAAGCTGCACATGGAAGGCTCAGACCAGGACCAGCCCCCTGAGCCTCAAGAGTGGCATATGGATGACAGAGACCCATGGCCAGGGACACCCCTCCCGGGGGAACACAACTCCATCAGGGATGTTTTTCTTTTGCAAAAGTCAGCATTGGCAAACAACCTGTGGCAATCTGTGGGGCAGGATGGGCTGATAGGAAATCTATTCTTATTCACTATGGAACTGCTCCTAGACATGTATGAGAGCTTTTACTATAGAAGTAACTCATCTGGTACATTAGCCTTACGTTCTTTTTACTGCAGCTGCAAATTCCACCTCTTTTAAAACCAACAAATAAATTGAATAACTGTTAGAGAAGAGGTATTATAGGGGTGCATACCAGGGAAACGCCAAATCTTGCAAAACAGACTTGCACAGAAAGGAAGAATGAGGTGGCTATATAATGCCTTCTTAAACATAATGATCTACTCCCAAGTTGCATTTAAAGATCTCTGTAGTCTACATACATCTCAAACAGCTATCACAGAAAATACTTGCTTGGTATCTATAAGATACAAAACATAGAGCTATGATTATTATTTTCAAATATACAATATTGTACTTCATAAGTAGCCCAGCATATCTTCAGCAACACCACTTGCAGTAAAATACATCTTGGTGAATAAAGGGGGGATAGTCTTTCTCACAGTTATGAAAGACAGTGGGACATAAGCAAATGTTGGTATTCAATCATCTTCTACCATAATTTATATTTTTCAATGAGAGAGAGCAGCAGACATAAGCAGATTTTCTCATAAGGCAAATAAACTAGTAGAAATTTTAAAATAACTGTGGTCAAATTCTGCTGTCACATTGCAAATTAATTGGTGGCCAAACTTGGTTTCAGGTGTCTGAATAAAAATCTTTTCTTATTACATTTTTCGTGTATAAATAATACATGGTATTTTTGTGAGGAAATAGTTGTGTAACTCATACTTTCACCCTATTTGTGCCTGGAAGTCTTTGCCTCACCTGTGTCAAAACATCATAATCTTACAGCTAATTGCAGCAGAGTGGCGCCTTGAGTTATTTTTGTGGTCAGCATGAGATGGCATGTGACATTTTATGTTACAGTAACCGTCAAAGAGGCCTTTCCATCATGAAGATTTTAATGCAGAAAGAGGAGGGAGTGGAATCTCCCAACATCTCTTTGAGTTGTAATGTTCTTGATCATCATGTAATATTAAGGTGATTTGTTTATTTGTCAAATTCATTACTTTAATGCTAATACGTGGTGGTGTAACACATTATCTAGCTGATATTTTAAGGCAGCTTGTCAAAATAAGTGCATATTAGTTCAGTTCCAGCTATGTTGGACTTCTACCAAAGCAGAAAATGAGCGAGTAAGAGCAAGATTTTAACACAGTGCATCACACCAGTCATATTAAAACCCTACCTTTTAGGGAACGCATTTAATGATATCCAGGAGCTCATATTTAGTAACCCTCTGATGTACATTGGCAAAAATTTTACTGTGTAGGAGCCACGTAGGAACTCTGGGTTTTGGCTTGTTCTGTTTTTAAGATGCCAACATATCAGATGTGCTTTGAGAAACACAAACAACTGCATTTTTTAAATGAGCATTTTTTAATCTCCACCAATTTCTTAGTAGCCTACAAATAAGCCTATGCTCTTTCAGCTGAGAATATATATCAGGTTTCCTGGAAACCATCCCACTAGGGCATGACTGTAGCTCCAATATAAGCAGTGAAGCACTTAAAAGGGGGCTAATTAGCTATTTGCTGTACTTGACAGATAAGAGATGTATGCAAGCACAGAGAAAAGACTGCAAATATAGATATCCCTGATTATGTTATTGTCCAACATTTTAATTAATTTCTTAGACCACCTTTGTGTAATGTAAAAAGGTTTTGAAAGATGTGACAGTAACAAGGCTGTGGTGTTTCTTTAACTAATCACTATCACTGCAGGGTGCTGGAAATTTTAGAGCACGTTTTATATGCTCAGTTCGTTGAAGAATTACTTTTAGTTCTACTGGCCTTAATTTTTCCTTTATTTGCACAGCAGCAATAAGAAAGGTGTGATTTGATTCAACTAGTGTGCTGCCTAGAAGCCATTTTGGCATGTAAATCATCTGCACGGGAGACAGACTGGCTGGTAACTACAAATAGGGGTAGATGGTAAGACCTATGGTCTCCATCTGCAATTCTTTCACTGGGTGAGGAAGTAATGCCGCTTCTCTGAGACTTATTTTAGGTACTCATGAAATTAGGAAATGATATTTATCTGTCACTTGAGAGCATTGTGTAGTTTTCCACCCCACCATCCCTCAAGTTCTTGGAAAGCCTGAAATGCAATTTCCTCACAATATACTTTTACTTCTAATTTTAGCCAAAATGCAAAGTAGCCTACAGTGTGAGGCTAGCCAGGCAAATAAATGTATTAACCAAACATTCTGAAACAAAACCATTTTGGCCCAGGGTTTAGATTCCAGCAGGAATTAGGGCTCCTTCCTATTTAACTGATAAAGTTTCACAAGTTCACAATGATACACAGCCACCTCGGCTGTAAGTCATTCAGGTGTGCTGCCAGCAATGTCACAGGAAGGAAGGATTTGGCCCATGCCACATAAAAATAATGGTTTATGTGGGTAAGCAGAAAGGCACCAACAGAGTAAACAGCAGTTCAGAAACCAGCAGCATTTTAAGCTTTGTTAATAGCAAGGAGCCAGGTACATTTAAGTAGCAGACAATTTGTTTGATAAGCAATTGATATTTGACAGGCCAGTGACAGCCATGTTGTCAGGAGATCACAGCTCCTGCCTCAGTATGTGACTTTAAAAACTTCACTAGGGGAAAAATTACAGTCAGGCAAGCAGCACCAAGGCATAGCCTAAGGCGCTATCTGCCAATAACTAAGTCCTAGGGAAAACTGATTTGTGGCTTCTGATCACATGAACCTATAGCCTTCACTATTGACTAATTGTGGTTCATCTGGATGTAGATCTATCTTGGCTAACAAGAAAGCACTAGAGGTCTTCATTTAGCCATTGAGCTGAGTCTCTGGAGACATGTGTGCAGCTGTCTTTACCTTCTTACCAATCAACACATCAAAAGCTGCAGAATATATTTCCACTTTCAGAAATGCAAACTGCAAGTGAGATAAAGTTGCCAAACTAGACTTGAAAAAGAGTGAATGATTATGACTCTCCTCCAAATACAAAAGATAAATCATTTATGACTGTGCAGAACTTTGCTATCTATATAAATTCAGAACAGATGTGATGGAATCAATTTATCAGCTGGACAGCCACATCATTTTAATGTAACTATAAAGGATTAAAATATTTTTAGGTGCCTTTTTTTTCCTATAACGCATCAGCCTACGGAGAACACAAGCAGACCAGGTGAATGCACATTCCCTTGGAGAAGTGGCCATTGACTGACGCTGTTTTGATTTATCCTAGTGAAAACAGGGTAGCTAAAAATAGTCTACTTGGTGTCCTGAAAATCAGCTGTTAATTACTATGCAAAACATTCTACCTAGTCCAAATATTATGCTAAAATTGTGAAGAAAAACCCCCCAAAAATACTATGGATGTATTTGAAGGTAAATCTACAGGAGACAGGGTCAGCAATTTTGGCTTAAGTCACTTTCTTGGCTTCTGCTCTGGTTAACAATTCGTTCAACTACAGGTTAATAACAAAAGACACAGAACACCACCAATGAAGGAGGTGAGCTCCTTCATACTCCATCAATGCTATCAGAGTTTAAAAGTCTAAGCAATTTTGGGGCCCAGTTACAGGTTGACTTTAAGTTCAGATTCAAGTCACATTGTATTTAATAGCCAAACAATTTGCTTCAGGCCCAAATGACCAGGACTTTTGTGATGTCTGTTAATCAGGGCAGGAACAGCCAATGTGGCTGTTTGCAGTCTCATGCTGCTTTTTCTTCTTTGCACTGTCTCAGTAAATTGGGAGATAAGCTTTTCTTGAGAGATTTCTGTTTCCTCCCAGTCCAAAAGAATGGGAGCAAAGAAGGTGCAGAATCTTTGCAGGATTTCAGTAATCTCCATGTGCCAGCTTGACTTCAGGAGGGAAATGGCAAATATTTTTGCCATATCACATTCTACACAGCTAAATTTGGATTCAGTCTTTTATCTTGCCTCTTGTTACCACTTACTCAAAAATGCCTTCAGTTGGCCAATTTGGAAAACTTTGTGAAAAGAAACCACAAAAAACATATTTAACCTCTTTGATCTTGACCAAGATAGGTAATCCAGTAACATCTAAACATCTATTCATTAATATAACTAAAATATAACAACAACAACAACAACAAAAAAAAAAAAAAATCACAGGTTTGTACAATCTTAGTAAAAATAGTTTCCATTTTTAAGAATTCTTTTTCGGAGTGAGCACTCTGAAGATTTTTCCTTATTAATTGCACTCTGACCCCCACAAAAGACAGAATGGGCACAAGCTTAGGGCAAGAGTGACCTGGAAGCATTTCTAAAATTTTCTCTCAAAAGGCTGCTCCTTTTCAGGACTGCTGCCAGGTCCTTTAGTCCTAAGGAGCAAGGCATTACCAGCATTTCTCATACTCCTTATTAATGCTCCAGGAGCAAGTGGGGAGAAGCTGCTGGACCTGGATGCCAACATGATAGAAAACTATGAGGAGGGAGATGTGTAATTTACAAAAACAAACCTGGTGGGTATTTAAGAAGAGAAAAGAGGGGAAAAACATGGGATAAGCACTTTATAGAGAAAGGGATAGGGAAAGGATAGATGAAATTTAATGTGAAATTTAGAGCTAAATGTTTTTCCTTAGAAAACACTAGTTTGCCAAGCTTGCAACTTCCCTGCAGACATTCTTGTTTCATTCAGAAAAGTCTAACTGCAACCCTTCCTTACTCCAGTTCCCCACTCCTCCACCCCCATATCCTACAGTTTTTAGTAAAACCAATTCAGATTTTAGTAACACAAACATGCCTTGTTTTTGCCATCTCTCTCTTCTCACTAAGAGTACAGGATGTCAGGAATGAGGCAACTCTTGGTTTTAATTAAAATAAATGTAATTCATTAAATAGAAAAGTAATTTAGTATGTAACAAAGCCAAATTCCTAATTAAAAATTCACTTGACTGGGAATGCAGCGATTGGAGACTCTGGGAGCCAATAGGCTATGGACCCAGAGCAGAGATCCGCAGTGCTGGGTTTTGCTTCGGCTGTTCCCAAGCGAAGTCTTTTAAAAGCCAGGCCTGACAACCACAGCACTGAATTTCCCCAAAGCCAACCCAAGGCAAAAAGAACAGCTCCTGGCTGGAGACAGCAGGTTTTATACCCCCTTGGCCCCTCCCATCACCGCCCACTGTCCCGCCTCTGAGGTAGGAGGTGATTGGTTGAGCTGCTTCAGAGTCCAAGTTATTGGCTCTAAGTTAGAGCATGATATAAAGTCTTTCCTCCAACAACTCGTCTGCTGCTAGGGGTGCAGTCTCCGAGTGATGTAATTTGCATTTGTGGCGGGAGAATTCCTCATTAAAATTCATGGTTGCCATGGATCTAGGTGACCGGCTCCCAGCTGGGTTTCTAAATATAGCTCTGGGGCAACCTGTGAGGGTCCTTCTCTCTCTGGAACAGAGCTTAACTTGAACATTAGTTTAAGGCAATTTGTAAGGTTTTATAATAAACTTGAACTTATAAACATTAACTATAACCTTAAGAGAACAACAGTGAGGGATATATAAACTTTCTAACTTTTAGTGTTAATGAACAACTTGATTATATTAACAACTTTAACAACTTTAACCCAATTACTCAATATTTCAAAGATGCGAAAGCCAATCTCCCATTTTATGCATAACACAGGATCAGTCTGCCCTGGAGATGGATACAAACTTTGAAAGCAACATCTGTAGTTGCTCAATCAATTACAAAAGTTACCAAATCTGCAATAAAGGAAGGTTACCACCACAGAATATGACAAGATGTGATCTCATCTAATTGTCAGAACAGTTCACACTTGTGAATTAGCTTCTTCAGAAATATCCATCTCTAAAACAAACCCTTTCACAAGATAGGCATTGCTATGTAGGCATCTGAACATAAGCTGAAGGTGCTGATCTGCAGAATACCCCACTCCTGGGATATTTTATGCATTTTAGGTACATCCCATATATTCTGAAGAAAAGGAAAATACGTAAAACAAGTTCTGGATGAGGAGGCACAATACTTATTTAACCTAAATAAAAAGTTGTTTTCACAGGAGGAAGAGCTGATGATGGAACTGTTTACTTACGAAGAAGTACATACAAAACAAGGATACAAGTTACTGTGTTTTGTTTTCTTAACCCCTCTCAAGTGTCTTGGAAATTGTTCTGCAAACTGGATGGCTGCTTTATGAAAAAATTGCCTTTCTTCCCATTTGGAATTTGAACTCTCCAACTTTCTGGAGGGAATGCACTGAATCATTCTGATATTCTGTGACAATTTAAAAGCAAATGAAGGAAATACTTGGCACATCATAATTTTTTTTTAATACCTCTGCAGCAATTTTAAAATTGGTTGGGTAAGATGGCCATTTCTACTCCTAAGAGCTGCATATTATTAAGTTACCAGGGCAGTAACTTCCACAGTAAAGACATAAATCTATCCGTACAATGTCAGCCAATATACATATATATTTTTTTATATATTTGTATAACTCTGAAACTCCAGAGACAAAAAACATAAATATGAAATATGAGTAAACTAAAAACTAAAGCACATATAATTTCACCATACTCTGTAAAGGAGATTGCACAGTTTTGGTAAAAACTTAGATTTCATCAAAGGAGAGTCTTCAGAATTAGAAGATGCAGCAACAGGCTGGCAGATGCAAGTGCCTGACTTGGGAAGATAGGTCTGATGAGGACTGGAGAGCTTCTGAAAGTTTAATGCAGCTCTTTGGCTCTAGCAGGTCAGAGCTCCTCTACCATTCCCAAAGAGTCTTTAGGAGGCTGAAAATATCTGTAAATAACCTCTTCCAGTAATACAGAAGCCACACACATCCTTGTTGGACACAGTTTATGCTTAGCTAACAGGTACAGTTGTGGTTAGAAATGGCAGCTTGATATTCAATCCCATTTCTCCCAAGCTCATGTCATCCTTTTGCAGGAAGTCAAATCATCACGGCCTGAAGTACTTCAGGAATTCCCCTTTCACATGCTGAGAAAGACACAAAATCAGGATTTGATAATAGGTGCCACTTGCAATAACCAGGGCATGCAATGCGTTTTACAGGCAGATCCATTTTCTCAACAATTCCTCCTTTCTCTTTTCCTTTTCTATCCCAAGAACGCAGCTAAACAATTCCCAGCATATTTGCTTAATATTTAAAAATTTATTAGTAAGAAGACAACTCCAGCACTTTCAGCAAAGTTTACTAGCCATAACCTGAGAATTACTCTAAATGCGCCGTGAGTTATAAAACCTGAAGGTGTTACCTCATGAATTGTGTCTAGAGAGTGAGTGACCCCTATCTACAATAGCTCCACACAAAAGCCTATTAAGAGGGATTGGCCCAATGCTCTGTATTAGGACGTTCCTTATGCCTTTGTGGTTGGAGGCACCAGAGGCCACAGGTTCACCCACCTCCATCTGCGTAACACACTGCCACCATTCCTCAACCAGTCTCATGAAATTCAGGGCCTTCAGAAGGAAAAAATGGTCCAAAGCACAGGAACTATTTATCCGACCACTACTACTAACATTCCCACGCTGTTTAAAATACATCAAGTGATTTAAAGGGACGACTTGCAACCAAAGAGATAATTTTGAGGACTGATACAAGTGTTCTCAAAATCACACTCAACATGTGTCTATCAGCTGCCACATATTTATGTGCTTCTCCCCTTTTTCTTAACTCTGTTTACCAAGAGATGTTTCATCATTTTATTCCCCCACAAATACAGTTTTACAATTATTTTCTGACTTTCTGATTAAGTACCATATAAGAACAAAAAAAGACACCACCTAGTTTGGTGAAGGAAACGTGTCTTACACTTTGCTAACATCATAGCTAGATTTTACGGTCATGGGAAAACAAAACACCCCAAATGGAGCAGTTATTAATTCAATAAATCCAGCTGCTTTCAGTGCTCTGGGCAAAAGGCAAAGTTAAAAGCAGCTGCTTGTTGACGACATGTGCGACCTGACCAGGGGAAGGTAGCTGTTTTAGCACATCATCCACCACTTTGAAGGCTGACTGCACTCAATTTCTTAGACAATCTACACACCATTTTCAGTTCTTTACCTCCATAATTTATCACAACAATACCTCAAGCATACAGATTGGCAGGAGGGGGGCAGGGCGGGGGATGAAAGCAATTTACAGTATAAAGATGAAAGAAGCTGGACGGCTCAAGAAGATCTACTATGTAAATCATATCCACAATTTAAAGGAATGTAGCCATAGTATTCTGGAATTAATTTTTCCAACATTCCTTTATAGGTCACACAAAGGTAAACGTAGTTTCCTCCTCCCTCTATCACTATATCTGGAGTTGTTTATCAATATGTTAAAGAGGAAATTGATTCTACCTCCCTTTCTCTACAAGGACAATAAGAACCTTATGTATAAAAACTTCTGATAAAAACAACAGCAATCAGCAAAAAATTAGTGTGCAATCTGCCTGTATGTCTTCCCTTCAGATTTTTGGGCACATCTTTCAAAAGTTACTCTTCATGATACTCAAAATTAAAAAAGGAAAATAGTCTTTTCCCAGCAACAGTCTAGATAACTTACAGTTTATCCCAGATAACTTCAAAAATGCTGAAGTTATGTGCAGCCTTCCTAACATTTCTACAATGTCATTTTAAAACTGCTATTTTAAACTTGATTTGAAGCACAGGTCTATATTTTCAGATAGTTTTCTAAATTATACTTGCTAAATATGTTTGATTAGTTGAAGGTGTGTTCTCCAATGGGAAAAAAATTATCTTTTTTTATAAGACCATTTGCAGATACTTTACTTTTTTATTAATGGTTTGGTAGCAATCTTTTGCACACAAAGAATTTTTTTTTCTATGTTCAGCAGGTGCACCATGTATCCCCAGGAGAACCAAAAGTATGTGTGTGCAAATCGGTTTACACAATTTTACCTCTTCTCTCAATGATCAATGACATATTTATCTGAGAAAACTCTGAATTTACCTGCATTTACTGTGTGCTTCACAGCCCTCTGACTACAGTCTTCCTCTCAGTCTCTTTCCCCTGGGATCTACTTTTAAAGGTACAAGCATGTTAACAGTTTCAAACAGCTGCTATGGAAAAAAATCATCATGAATGTTTCCTTCTTCCTCCTCAATTGTGAACTTAAATCTCAAAATACACTGAGGCTGAATTGCAAGAAGCAGTTGTAGTTACAGGATTAACTCCAGACACCTCCTGTTCTAGCAGGCTCAAACTTGGGGCTTATACGAGTGGAAAGGTGGTACAAGAGATATTAATCTCTTGCTTTTCACACTGGTGGGTCCTGACATTTTGGGTCAAGCAAACTTTTAATGAATGGGAAAACTATTCCAAGTTATATTTAAGTACTTCTAAATATATTCTGTGTTTTTCTCTCCTTCCATGGAGACTTCAAGCAACGAGTTTCAAAATCAAGATGCTTCTGAAAAGAACACGAACTTAAGACTGCATTTCAGCAGAATATGTAGTGCATTTGTAATGTTTGGTTTCACACCGAAAAGGTAACCCATTCCCATATAGAGGAAACAGGGGACAACATATTAGCTTTTGAATGGATAATCCCTCAAACCATACTTCAGCCCAGATCTTTAGATAATCTTCTGCATGCACAATGCACATATCCCACTGAATGTCTAAACACTGTATTTCTAACGCAATCCTTCACATAGGCACATGTGTAGACCTCATTGCTCTCCACCAATGCACTTTGGACACAGGCTATTCAATTGAACGTAACATTGCCTCATAATTTCTTCAGCAAAGAAGTGTATAAAACTGTGTTTGCAATACTCTAACTCCTTGGTGAAATCAACCACTCCCAGTTTGACTCCACTGTACCACAAAAACTGGCTTAAAATTAAAATAGTCCTTTTTTTTCCATCTACTTCTGACACGTCACTTTAAATCTTCAGATTTCTTTGGATTCTCATGTGGTGGATCCTCTCTGCAAGACCCTGATAATCTTGCCAATGGTTAACTCTTAGCCATCAGGCTACCAATAACAAAACTGATGTGTTATGGGGACTGATCATCAGACCCCGTTTCACTGAGGCTCCACTGGGATGCATAGTGAGTGAATCACCAAATCTAAGGCTGGCAATATCACACACAAGCACATGCCACCTTTCCTGGCTAAATGATTTTGGCCAGTGAATGCAAACTGAAGAGGGACTATTTCACAGTTCTTGCCTAAACAATAAAATCTGTCCAGACAATATTTCTACCTTTCTATAAATCCCAGACAGTCCAATGTGCCTCCTTAGCCTTTGCAAATAATCAAGTGTAAAGGTTTTTAAAAGGACTTCTGTTTAAAAGCAGTTGATAACAACTTTCAATACTGAAAAATAGGATGGCATCTATTGGATCTCCACACTAAATAGCAAAGATCTTTCCATACAATAAATAGTCCTGTGCTATTGAGTGACTAAGTCCACTTCATTATTCATACAGTAGTGGATGAATTGATATGAATAAGAATGAAATTGTGCCCCAATACTCAGCTTTCAAGCATGCATCACTCTTAGAATTTTATTAATAAACCCATAAAAATTAAACCAAATTTTTGCAAACTGACTTTTTTTTTTTTGCTATATGTAACTAAATATTAATTTTTTTAAAAGTTACTTTTATAGAGAGAAATGCAGAAAATAAAGTCTCACCTTATTCATATATTATAACCTTAGCCTGAGCTTGCAGTGGGCTGGGGAACGTTTTCAGTGACTTTCCTTACAATAGAAGGTAACGTTCCATTGTCCATCACCCGCACTGTGTCTGGGTAGAGAGTCTGGGAGGATCAGGGGTACAGGGAGAAGAAAAGGGAGAAGCTGTCATCAGTGCTGTCTCAAGGGGTACAAAGGACAGCTGGTTAAGAGTGATACACGTGTTAGATTTACAGCACCTACACTAAATTTGCAGCCTCTCTGTTCAGCTATGAATGACCTCCCAAAACACTTGGACAGTCATCTCTCAAGAAGGGAGGAGCTGGCTGGTTATATGCAATGAATCTGTTCAATACCAAGCCCAATACGGTTCAGGAGCTTGGAATTCATCTGTGTTAGCAATGCCTGTGTCCTCAGGGTTTCCAGACTCTGCAGATATCCTGACTTTGCCCCTGGCATTTCAGATAGATGAAGATACCTGCTCAAGCAGATAGCAACAAACATACAGCACCTCTTGTGTTGCACAGTGCCACCTTGCCGCCTGAGTGCTAAGGGGACTCTAAAGCTTCTTGTCAAGTGTTTTAATTTGTCAAAGTTTCAAAAATGGGATGGACAATCAAGGGTGCAGAGAAGAGTAACAAATGCTCGTGGCAGTTTCTGGAGTAGGATGCAAAGGTTTGTGGCAATGTCAAAGAGCGGAAGCAAAAAACAAGTCGGTACTCTGCCTAATTTTACATTGCTCACTGAAGTGGCATGAATCTGCTTCTCCCTGTCTCAGATCTACAAAACTTGTAAAGGAAAAAAAAAGGAGGAGTTTGGGGTTGCATGTTGGCTCCTCAGGCCACAGGGGTACTGAAACAGCATGAACTTCTCTTGTAGTGCTGCAGGAGCCAGGAGGAGATGATGGACACTGTCCCCAGACCTTGGTCAAGCCTAGGCAGAGGGGATGAGGGGTGTTTCACAAGCTCACCTGGGAGGCTGGTTCACCAATGTTCCAGCCTTTTTTCAATTTCTTTAGCTGCAAAGCAGAAAGTCAAAAAACGTGCACGCGGTTCAACTCTTGTACCAATCTCTCCTTTAGAAGCTCTTCTGCAGCAACAGTTCAGAAGGCAGGGAAATACATTCTTTTCTTATGAAGGCTTTGTACTCATTTCAGGATAGTTTATTTTCTCATGTGGTGACAGTAACCACCCATTTTCCATATTCTTGGACTTAGCTTTTTTCCTTTTTCATGATCCTGTATGTTTTGAATGTTTCTTTTCTCAGTCTGGAAAGAGCAGCAGAAAAGTCTTTGTTGCTTGACAACTCCTGGAGTTCTTATTATGCAATTCACAGCAAAGGTATGTGTATAATTTGTATTACAATCATTGCCAAATAATCACAACACGAATATTGTATTTCTGCTGTCATAGGTTAGCTGTCAAAACTTAAAGATGGGAAAACAACAAGGAACAAAAAACCCCCAAACCAGTCATTTGTCCACTTTAAGTTCTAGCTACTGGAAAAAACCTCCAGTTGCAGTAGATTTTGTAATATAAAAATTTCCATGCAAGTTCAGAGGAGAGAGCTTCTTCTTAGTCAATTTTGTAAAATGTTATCACTGCTCCTTGTCTATAATCTAGAATCCAATTTTGGGGTAAATGCACCATATTATCACTGCAATATGTATTTTTATTTCTAATTATTTCTCTTCTTACAAATACAATCAAGTGGCTGAAAGCCAGTTTTGTTCCTCTGTTGTGTCAGCTGCTGTTGTACAAGAAGAAGGAAGGAAGTGTGACACTCATGCAATCTCATTTTGAAAGGATAGTCGTTCTAGGGATGAGGAAAGAAAATCATGACTGCATTTTATGCCATATGTGCTACTAACATGAATAATAATCTGCTTTTTCTACAGCTGGCTGAACGCTGTGGGGGATCCCCAGCAGATATAGATTAGTGTATGTATTTGTACTTCATCATTACTGACAAATAACTCCCACTAGCTCACAACAGTTGATGAGCAGTGTCACAGTTAATGACAAAGCTTGACTCTTCTATTATAATCAATTTAAATCTGGTATTTTTTCCTGTGTGAATTCTAAAAATAATATTTCCAAGTGTTTAAATTATGTTTAAGCTGATATATTGAATGTCCCCAAAGGCTTACTCTATAATAGTTTTTTTTAGAATGATACACTAACTCCTTCCCCCCCCCACACGATTTTCCCTTTTCTTTTAAATAACAAATTTCTTAAAAAAAAAAAAAAAAAATAGAGTGTGAGACAGAAAGCTTATATTTCAGGGAAGAATGGTGTGAGGGGCCAGGGAGGCCACATAATTGGGTGTGATGTGTCAGTTTCTCTAGTGACTGTCGGGACTATTCTGTCATCACTTCCGCAGCGCGTAAGCGAGAGGACTGCACAAATCCCCATGTCTCCCGTGACTTAACCAAACACTGGAGTCTCCTCTAAGAGAAAGTTAGTCAGGAGGTGTGCAGGTGTTTTATACATTAACAAAGAAAGTAAGAGATGGGGGGGATGTAAGAAAAAGGCAAAGGATGAGATAGTGTGACATGAAAAGAAGAAGGGCTTGCCAAAACCAGTGTATTCATACAGGTTCTGCTTGGCAAATTGTACTCCTAAAAATAAAATAATTAAAGATAAAATAAACCCCAAGAGTCTAAAGTTACCCTAAGCTATACCTTACTTTACAGCTGTGGGCTACTCTGCGAACACATCTCTTTCCTTATTTCTCTAGCTGCTCTCTTTTGCCTAAAGACAAAACAGAAAAAACTAACAATACATCACACTTCACCTACCTCCTGAGCAATTTCTGAGGGGACAGATAAACACAGTAGGTAGTTAAGAGACACTGCAGCTGTATGTTTTTCTCCCTGAACCTTCCTAAGAATTATCCTATCAGTCACAATGGGCAGGATTCATTGCCCCTACCTCAGGTGCTAAAAATACAGACCTTCAGATCGGAGCTGGTCATCTCTCTATATCCAAATTAAAGAAATAGGCAGATGTCCAGCATAGTTCATCTGACTAATTTTAGATATTGGTCTTAAAAGAAGAAATGCACCCTAAAAGTGTAATCTGATTTTGATCAATTTTGGAAGAGCATAGGCTCATTGTTCAGATGCAGACATCTATGTACACAGTCCATTATAGTCACTGCACACGATGATGACTCAGTGGCTTCTTGTATGAGACGATGCATCAACATTCAAAGAAGCGAACAAGGAAACATCTAGGTTTGTTTATGTCTGTTTTAACAAACTCACATTTAAACCAGGCCTGGTTTTGTGGAAGAAAATGATTACATACTGTACTTTGGTTTTGCTACACTCCTCTGCATTTCTGCTATGCTCAGCTAAACAGAAATCCTCACTATAAGCCATGGTCATGATCCTTCTCCTTTCTGGTTCTGTACCCCTAAAGGTCCAGAATATAAATTTAAGTACCACAAAATCAAATTCTATTAACTGCATGCCTACTGGAACTCAATTACCTGGATTTTCTCACATAAACATTTCTTTGTCTTTGGAAGCCCTCCCATATCAGAATGAGTGATATTGATACAATACCAACTTTATTTCAGGCACACAAGGTGTGTTTCAACCTGTATCAAATCATGGACCAGAAATGCCTTTTTGCCCTGTACCTAGACAATTTCTGATTTGGATAGTAAACTGGGCACAGGCTAAGAGGAAAAGTTTATACTTGGCCCCTGTGAGTAGATTAACAAAGCAAATCTCCCCTATGTGGTGTTTCACTGCTTTATTTTACCAGTGAAGTTGGCACTGTAAAGTTCACTTCTTACAAGACAAGCTGTTTTAGAGCCCTTGAACCTGCAACAAGAATTGTGCTTTCTAGCAGCTAATGCTGCCGTGATTTATATAGTCACATTATATATTCACATGCAGTGAATCCCTCAGGTTTCCAGAACAGAAAATTCGGGATGTACTGCTACCCTTGAGGTACTTAAGTCATGATATAAACTTCACCTCTGTGGACTGACACTATTTTTCACGGGGATCTAGGAACAGGATTTCAGGCCACCATCTACTTTTTTGAGTCACATCTCTCACACACAAAGGTAACTACACAATAGAAGAGCCCAGAAGCATTTACAGATTATGAAGTCTATGCAATACTGTAACCTGTGACAAATCAAAGTCCAGTGTAAATTGAAAAAATTAATTTTTTTTTTTAAAAAGAGGAAATAAAAAGGAAGGAAAAAAAGAAAGAAAACGGGAAAAAAAGGGCAAAGAGAAAAGAAAGAAAAGAGGAGCAACAGAAAGTCATAGAAAGAAAACAGAAATGCATTGTTACTATTTTAGATCATTGAAATAGCGGAAATTTGTAAAAGGAAAGAGTAGAGTGTGTGTACAGTGCCACATCTCACACATGTTTCAAATAAGAGTAATCTCCATTTGTAAACCTTTTGTCTTTAAGCTGGGGAGGAAAAACATACCCAAGAGGTTATCTGAAAATGAGACTTCTAATAAATTTATCATATGTAAATTATTTCTGAAACTGCTAGAATTACCTGAAATAGTACTTTAAGTTCCAAACTAAAGCTAGCCTAAATGCTCTAATTTGAAACAAGCAGACAAATTTTTTTTACAATTTCTTTTTTTTGTGCATATTTTGTATTATTAGCATGGGAATCAGGAATGCATAATCAATTTTGCAGTAATAGTCCTTTGATGAAAACTAGAAAGCCTGAGAAAACTTACAAGAAAGCTTGTTCTCAATAGAGGAACTTCATCTTCATTGGAGCAAACAGCACCCAGACACCAGCAGGCACATGACAAAATACCAAAATGAGCATGGCCTTGTACCTTGCAGTATTTGAAAGACTTGCATTTGAAGAGCATGCAAAAACAGAAACAGATTTTCTTTCTACTCTCTCTCTGCATTATATATTACATTATTATTGCCATAAGTGAGACCTGTGGAATTTGCAAAAAGCTTTCTTTATGGCCATGACAATGTATAGGATGAGCTACAGAAATACCATGCTGTAGGGTACATGTTCTGGGACAGGTGTCCCAACCTAAGAAAATTTCTTATTTGACTTTGCTAGTCCAAAATGTACATTAATCACCTGACAGGGTCACTGCAGAGATCATAGGATTTATTAGTTCAAACATCAAACAGTTCAAACATTTCACATACAATAGGACATAAAATTATTCATTTCATATTATAAAAATGACTGTAAGTGTCCCATTTGGCTTGCAAGTCTGCAGCCACAATGGAACTGAGAAATCAAAAAAACCCCTAACACTAATAAAGCCTTAAAACACATCATACATGGGAGATTTTCCATTTGAGGGAAAACCACACAAATTTAGGGAACACAAATCCTTTTCTTCAAATACCATGCTCATGATTTCACTTCAAAATGCCTCTGAAATAATTTCTTTTGGAACAAGAAACATTTATTCACTTAGCAGTTTTATCCTTGCAAATTCTACAAAATAATTTCCTTTAATTTTGGTTTGTAACAAGACAGAAGCCTGCTTGACTCAAACATTCATGGTCATCTCGTGCTTAACAACAAAACTCTCTGTGTGAAGGGACTGTGAAGAAGACAGAAGCTGTAATTCATCAGTACCGATACAGAACAATGAAACAGAACAAACTACAGAACACGGTTAGTGTTTCCTTTCATGAAATTTCTATTGTATTTATATGTTTATGTCTATTAAATGTAGTTTTGATAATTTTGCCATTTAGAGCAGAAAAGGTTTTATCTTAAGCAGTAGTTAAGTTTATTAGTTGTTAACAGTACTTTTAGAAACTTACACTCCATTTTAAAAATACATACATATGTGTGCACAAGTAGGTGTTTATGTTGTTACCCCCTTGTTTAAACTAGGCATATTCAGATTTCATTAAGCTAATGCAGGAAATATTACAATATTTACAAAAAAACCCACACTGGAGTAATTAAATTTTGATAGACACACTATTCTAAAAACCTACCCCAATAATGAGAATTTACTGAACAATCTTGCAAGGCTGATTGCAACTAACACAGGAGTGAAGAAACAGTAATCAAAAGAGACAGTTAAATAAATAATTTGGTTTTACTTTTAGTTTCTTAACATAGGCTATTGAATTGCATATAAAGGAGATACTTCTGATAGAGAGCTTCAGAGAGAACTCAGTGCTATCCTTACCGATCCTTACATCCTCACCGAAACATCCTTACCGAAACAAGGATTTCCAATTTTGAGGAATCAAAATATTTTATTATTCTTGATGAAGCAGCAGCCAAACAAAATGGCAACCAAACTGACATGCTGCTCACAATTCAAACCAGATGTAAAGCCTCTAACTTAGACGCAAACAATTATCTTCCCAAAAATCTTGGGCAGAAGTAAAAGTTTATCTGCGCAAGATGAGTACTGACTGCAAAGTAAAGCTGCATACAGATTGCCCACCCTTTTAATCAAACTGTCTGTGCTCAGTTAGAGAAGAAGGAGAAACAGACCTCTGGGCCAGGTAAATTGGCTGGAAATACATTAATTTATTTAAAAAAAAAAAAGAAAAATAAATATAAAAAAAAAAAAAAAAAAAAAAAAAAAAAACTGAAATAGTAAAACAGACAAAAAACCCCCAGATTTCAAAGTGGAGGATAATTGTCAGTGGACTTCCATAGTGCAGTTCAACTGCCTCATAAATGACTTCCAAAAAGAATTTTGACACCACAAAAATTTAGCATTTGGTTGCAGAAATATTTCATGATTACACGATTGGGAAAGAAAAATTCACTTTCAATGAATATGAAGTAAAATATAGATAGGAAGGGCAATCCAAATAACATGAAGATAGATAATAATGTCAAATTTAAGGAAGGTGACTATGGACACATAGAGGACAGTAAGCACCAGCTAAATGTGTGGCAAAAGAAAAAAGTACAAATAAAACATTAAATTTTTTCTGTAAATAATAGAAGGTAGTATAAGTCATTGGGGTAGCAGCCGCTTCTTGAAGACTGGATGCTGTCCATAAAAATATAGCAAAGCTTCAAAAAATACGAAGAAGTATACTGAAGATGACAAAGAATGAACAAAGATACAAGTGCCGTTCTCTAGACAGATAAATTAATTCGACTTGGGACACTTTAACACTGTAAAAACATGGTGCAAGAGAATTTGTTCCCTCTTTCTGGTCTCAAAAATTTCCACTGTCTCATAACACAAGAACTAGAGAATATCAAATTAAATTATTAGGCAGTCCATTTAAAATAAGCACTTTACCAGGAATTCTTTTTTTTCAAATAATTAGTAATAAAATTTATTGTTTAACCTAAGTCATTGCTGCATCATGCCACAAGTGCAAATAGAAATCAAAATGCAACTGGGCAAATTTAATGAACAGAGGGCTATCAAGGGCACTAAATTACAACAATATGGTAAAGCCTATGAAAAGAAATCTCTAAAGCTGAGATCATTAGAAGATGGAAAATATTCTCTGGACATTTTCTTGTACTAGCTTACTGGCCACTGTCAGAAATAGGCTAATGGACAAAATGTACTTCTCGTTTGATTCAAAACAGTCACTCATATTCTCAGCCTAAACACCACAAAAACCACTTTATTTTTGTCTAGTGGGATGGAAGAACAAAATATTAGAAAACACTGACAAAAACAGTTATATTTTCTAGCAATAAATACATGTTATGCATATCCACAATTTTTGTTAAAAAATGCTTCTATTTCTTGCAAGTTAAGAAACTTGAATTATGTTCAGTGACAATTCCCTGAATGTTCAATTTGCTTTGAACTAGTCTTAAACATGAGTAAATTTCTTCTTTCTCTGAAACTGAAAAACTCTGTTGGGTTACAAGAATAGATTAGCTGTGACTAATCTGTACCGGTTTCATGGTTGTCCAAAGGTACCTACTTCTTTCTTAATTGTCCATGGTCAGTAAATTACTATGCTGTCTCAGAGCAAGAGATATTCTAACATTTCTTTCTGTATTATTTTATAATACTTCATAAAATTCTGAAACATTAATGTAGCTGGTTGATGCATGTTGAACATGCAAGTAAATAGATAAAATTTAAAGTCAGTAAAAGAATTGTTTTATTCTTGAACTGCATTTTCTGGTAGACTAATGGAAGTTACAGAAGATCATAATTCTAGCTTAAAACCTCACTAATCCTGGGAAATTAGAGAAATCAGCCAAGGCTTTTTCCACTGACGTATGGCTTCCAGACCTCAGAGAGTCTAAACAGGGAAACAATCTGTTCACCCTGTAGCAGAAGTCAGCCTGATTCATGAGAAACTCTTTTCCTATTCCCTAAGCTTCCTGGGATCATCACTATTCAAAAAACTGACTGAGTTTGGTCATCATTCAACACTGAAGCTGCTTAAAAGTGATAAATGTCACATTTTTACCAGCTACTTCAATTTCCTCAGAGCAAAACCTTCTATCTTCTGTGACTATTTGCAACTTGATGTTTAAATTATTTCATTACTTCTCTTTTGATAGGTCTAGTTATATTATCCGCTTTGTGTTAATTACTATTAGTTTCTATGATCTCTAATAATTAAGCAATTTCAAGCTACTTAAAGAACCCAAAGTTACAGATACTGGTACACAGTTGACTGTGGTCTTTGACACTACAAATACTCTCACAGGATTTTCTCTTTTTTTTTCAACACAGTAACTGTGGTTCTATTTCTGGTTTTGTTTCACTGGTTTTTAATTTTTGAAAACTTTCAAGGTTTTTACTAGTGTTATTATTTTCCTTTTTATTGTTCATTTTACTTATATGTCAGTGACATTTCTGTGACTTAGACAGTCAGCTGTCCACCAGTCTACTTGTAAAACGCTGAAGGGGCCGAGACTGCTCAACTCTAAGTTCTATAATTTCATTTTCATCCTAACTCATCTTTTCCACTAAGGGAAACTGCACTCCCCACCTATGTCCAGATGTTGTCTTCTCTGCAGTTTCAATCCTGAAGAGACATTTTGCCTTATTAACAAGTTTTTCCATCTTAATATTTTCAGAGTCAAAATTTGCGTTAGCAATTCTACATTTAATTCTTATTACCCTTTATACTATGGGAATTTGTCTTACACTTCTCTTTCTCTAACTTAAGAATCGCTACATTACATGAGACCAGTGGTCCCTTCAGTATCAATCACTAAAAGCCTTTGTTGAAAGGTGTGGGGAAACTGTGCTATACACCCTTGTAATGAGCTATCAAGTGGGGAAGTTTCTTCCTCACCCGATTTAATTGAAGTTTGACTTACATTCTAAAGCTTGAAAGCTTCCATCCCTACCCTAAAATCTTTTCTGACGTAAGTCTGAAAGTTTTTGTTAATGACATACACTTCCATGAAACATTATTTTAAAGGCAGGGAGTTTAGGATGCAGGAGAACACAATCATTATATAACACAAATCCATAGCATATAACGTAGCATTAGAAATAATTTAACACTTCCATGTGATATTCTAAATGGATAATTTTTATGTTAGGAACACAATTTAGGAATGTTATGCCTATTTACTTTTAAAACACAGACAAACATAAACATTACCTAAACCCCTTTTTAAGAAAAAGTAATACAATTATAAAAATAACTACAAAAAGAAGGTAGTGAGTTAAGTGTAGAAAGGTTTAAATTCAGGAACAAGTCTTATTGAGACGTACTTTATTAAAATCCAGAAATGAACTTTAAATAATTTTAATTATTCACAGAGAAGATTCTAGCTCAAGTGTGTAGTAAGGTACCTTCCTCTTATTAGCTTTTGCATTACATTAATTACTTTTTTAACTATTTCCTCACCTTATCCATGCATCAAGGAATGCTGCTTCCAGTTTTCCAGCAAGGATGAAGATCTGCACAAATATATCACCTCAGAATAAATGGATGTAATTTATGACAAAAATTGTGTAAGAAGACAAAAATGTATTTTTTTTCCATTTTTACTGAAACAATGAGAAAGACCGGACCATGCAATTAAATTATTTGCCAAGACCAAATATTTCCTGTACCGTTTTTCAAGAAATGGCCTGTCTTTCACCTTCTTCTCTTCCTCTTTCAGCAGTGTTATTCCCAATAAGTAACCAATAAGTAACATTGAAGAGTCTGTATATGGAGAGTTACCACACATACTGTCATCTGAGCTGTCACCATTATGTCCATATCTATAAACAGGGAAGACTGAAGCATAAAGTACTTTCTGCTTGCAGTATGTACTAATACATGTGTGCCCCCTTTTTAATGCGACTTTTTCTGCATTCAAAGTGAATTTGTTTTGATTTAGTCTTGTTCATTTATAATGGATTTCTGAAAACTGTGCAACTTCAAAGAGAAATACATCTGCAAACCTTATCCTTACATAGACTATATTGCTATGTTTTTCCTTTTCTAATAATTAGTAACCCTACAAAATCATGGTATGAACTAAAATAGAGAGAGCAAATGCTTTGTCTCTTTTACATTTTTTATTGGTCAATTTTTATAACTGTGTACCTGTACCATTGTACACTATACTACATGTAGATGCACAGAATCTTTCAAATGGTGAACACAAAGAAATATGTTTAGCAGCACAGAGAAGTGATCATGGAGCAAATCACTCTGCATAAGTTACCAACTATTTTCCATGAAACACAGGGTAAAGCATGTTAATGTAAAGTACAGATATTGCAACACAGTGTAGTCTTACACTGCACAGGGAGATCCGAGCAGCCTGTGGCAGCCTGAAACCGTGCACAAGTGCTTACAGCTGCAGTGACATGGTGCTAAACATGTTTTAAAACTAGTCCCAGTCGAGCGGCATCTTATCCAACCAGAAACAATCCCACAATCCAGCTCTTTTTAAGTGATCATCCTTGTATCATAACAGATTTAGGTTGCAGCTACTTTGGATTATGGTTAATCTAACCTTTATCCATTCACATCTTCACCTGAAACTTACAAGGACCAAGAGTCAATTGCCAGGGCATAATTCACAATGACACTGATCTCTCCTTCCTCACTCTAATTATGTGGATTAAGAATAACACTTTTGAGTAATTATTTTCACATTGGATAAACATTAAGCTTTCCTGGATTTATCTGAGCTTTTTCTTAACATGAAATAGATCCGAGCAGGCTTATAAGAACATAACTGAGAGCAGTGACAGCTTAAACAAGGAAACGCTAAACAACTAAAACAATAGGAAATGTTTGTTTCACATTGTTTTGAATAATCAAGAGCCAGTAACTTGATAACCCACTGGCAAACTATCTACTCATAGACCAAAGAAAAAGCAATATCCAGGCGGATCAATTACAGTGACTTCTACTCTCTTAATAAAGATGCAAAATTTTCTCTGATGCAATACCAGCTCAAAAGCAAACATGAGTTTTTACCAGTGGCAAAAAATGTACAAGACTACGAAGCTGCTGATTTACATGCCAGGTATCAGAGGGATAAGAAAAAAAACAACATATTACCGGTCTGCTAAATTTATAATTAAAATGAATCAGTTACCAGCTGTATCACTTCAGATGACAATTTCTGAAGAAACTGCAAAGTCCATCTCAAGCTACACAGACTCCCCAAAATTGATATCACAAGCAGGCTAGAAAAATCTTCCAACCTTGTCTTTGAAACTACCTACAATCATATACAATTACTCACTAAAATCACATCACAGAACCCAATTGCACTTTGGCTTTGCAGATCCACAGATAACCTCTTAAAGAGCAAACTCCCTTACTGTGTCGACCCCTGACCTCGAGCTCTTTTTCCAATCTCCAGTAGCACCATATGTTTCTTTCCCAGAGTGAGCCAGGACTTGGAGCTGCCAGGTTTTGGAGGGGTAGCAAGTGCTCCAGCTATCGTAACTTTGAGGTTAAGGGAGCACAGTGCTAATATCTCATTCACAAACTTTAATGCATTCCTTATACTACTACTTAATTTAGTTTGAACATTATTTATGAAGGACTTTTCAGTAAGTATTTTTCCATTTTTGGGAGGCTTTTAATAATTTATAAGTAATAATTTTATTTGGCTCTTAAAAGGCTTTAAAATGTTATGCCTAAATTGAATACTTTAACAGCCATTCAGAAGCTGAATCACAAACAAAGAAAAGTATTTACATCTTAATTTTAGGAATTATTTTAGAAATTGATCAAATAAGGGGCACAGACAATTTTGTTTAATAACTTGACTTTCCTGAGGCTCCACAATAGCAATTAGACCACTGGGACTTTCTCTTCTCATGCTTAGCAATAACAAATAGTAAAACTAAGCTTTAATGGTGGTTTATGGTTTCTACAATTTCTTCATCATGTCAAGAGAACAGGAGCTGTAGAAGTACATTTTGAGTTTGCTCTCAAAAAACACAGGACAGAACACCACAATTCTGGGCACTTAGCTGTAGCTGGGGAAAAACAATAAGAGTGATATCAGGTGCAATATATTTTTCTGCGCACATGGAAACTCTTACTAATTTGGAACTGTATTCTGGATGTGCATGTATATTTATCTTAATGAGATATGAACAGCAGCCATGAATATTGACATATACTCACCTGCATGTTACTGACAACTTACCCTGACGACAGGCAAGGACTCTTGCACTTTTGATACCTTACCCCTCCCAGATAGAGATAGAATTTTTTTTTTCCTTTGAATGCAGGGTCTCTCAAGTGTTCTCTCAGCTGCTTTTACTGGATGCTGGAAAATGGTCTCTTCATGCATTTTGCAATACTTCCTGAGGGAGCACAAGGGACCTGAAGACTTTGAAGTGATTCAAGAACTGAGAGCCTTGGAGATTCTTCCTGCTGTGACAACAGCACTACTTCCTAAACTGTAGTGTGTGGTATCTTTAAAACTGAAAACCCTGAAACCTGTCACAGAATAGTTGAGGTTGGAAGGGATCTCTGGAGGTTGTATTGTCCAACCATGCAGATATGGTACAGAGAATTTCTTGGTGTATTCACTACATATTTTTGTTTGGAAAATGTTAATTAATACTTTATCTTTTTATTTAAGAGCTATTAAAACTAGTCCACTTCTTCAGAATCTAGGGTTTCCAGCAAATGGTAATAGCTTCTATGCAGCTCCTAGATTTTTACTTTAAACAACATTCTAGCCATCCTGTGTGAATAATGACTTTGAAATCTGCCGGGACACTGGCTGTCCAGCTAGCTATGTATTCACCAGTGCTGGCACCCACCCAAACGAGGGAGGATGGTGGAGGCTGCTCGCGGGGGCGGGAGGGTCGGCAAAGTCCCAGTTCGGGTTCACCAGACCCACCGGTGGTGCGGGCACGCTGGAAGGTGGGAAGGAGGCAGAGGGGCTTCTCATGGTACAGGGTTTATTGGGGCGCCAAGATCGCACAGAGAAGCCCCGAAGGGCCGTTACTGAGGTATTTTATGCCTTACCGAGTGGGAGGGGAGAATACAAAACACCCAATGGTGCAGGGATGCAGGGGTTGAATTCCGGCAGGCGAGGGTACAAACCAATCAGGAATACCGTGGGAGGAGAGAGGTCTCTCTTGAGGGAGAAGCCAAACATAGGGGAAAAGGGGGGAGATGGCAGTGGCCAATTATGGGGGTATGCTGGCC
>VZRO01005377.1:133498-160053 GCA_013397915.1 Daphoenositta chrysoptera
CCACAATGGGAGCAGGGGCGCTGGGGTGGAAGTTTCCCTCCCTCAACCATTCCCACCATTCCTGGGTTTTTTCCTGAAGATGTTGTCTCAGAGTTTAAAGACACCAGCTTCACACAGGCCTCCACCATTTGATCTAAGGTGGGTGGGGGATCAAGGGGTAGAGCTCTCAGGACGGCCTTGCAGGCTTCATTTGCATTGAAGCGGGCCAGTTTTCGCAGTAGCTGCTGCTGGACTTCTGACCCTTCTATCTGCATGCAAATGGCCTGCCGGAGTTTCTCTATAAACTCCATAAACGGTTCTGGCTTCCCTTGGAGGACCTGTGAAAAGTGGGTCTTCGGGGTGTTGGGGGTAGGGGTGAGGAATAGGGCTCTTTGGGTGGCCTGCTTAGGATCTTGCAGGACCACCTCAGGGATATGGGCAGCCTGGTCCTGGGGTTTGCTCCAAGGCCCTTCCCCACAAAGCTGGTCCATGGTGAGGCCTGTAAATTGTTGTATGGAGCTTAAATGGTTGTATGGATGTTAAATGGTTGTATGGAGCTTAGCTGCCAGCTGGGGTTACTCCACAATAAAAGGAAACATCAAATATCCTTCTAGGCCTGGTAAAAAAGTGGTTTTGATTGAAATATTTTTTCTCAGTAGGAAATTAATTGATGACTGGGTATTTTTCCATAGATTATGTCTGCCTTCTCCATAGCACATTGAAGACTCTGGTTTTCACTGGATTTGTAATAATTCTGAGACCACTGCTATTTCTAATTAAAATATTTTACCTGGTTTTGTTTCCATGCTACATTCCCTAACTTGATTTTCTATCTCAATACTTCCCCAGTGTAGACCAATCTTTTTCACTTAATTAACGTAACAAATTTATAATGAAGATGCTTCATACATACCTTGTTTAAAGACACCTATATGTAAGTTTGTCCACACAATAACACAGTCTAATTCAAATTTATTCATTCAGACATTACATAGAAAATTGAGTCAAACCTGAGTTTTGGCTGAAAAAAAGCAGCTGTGGGACTGCTTGCTTTCCCCAAAGATGTCAAAACCTAAACCAGTCCATTTATGGTCAAACATTGAATCAATAGTGCATGTGTTATGGAAATGGTGGGGGGGGGGTTGTATTTGTAGAACTACTCAGTATTTTCTACAGGACAAAAATTCTCCTCTCCTGCCCCTTCTTTCACACTGATTTTTCACTGGAAAAATGAAGAATTTTCTCATGACTTCCCATCAAGACAGATATTAGGAAACTAAGAAGAACTAAGGTAGAAGGAATGAATTGCTCTCTCAATGGTACCTTTGTGATTTCCTAGAGGGGAAGCTTTTAAAATTTTACAAGTAAAAAAGGCTGTGCTTCTATTGTCAACGGAAAGAGTGCAGTTTGATTTTTAAATATTCCTCTGCGTAAGTTAGGAATAAATTTATGAGCAGATGCATGGATCCATTCAGCAACTCCTGAAAATATCCGTGCTGAATTCTGATAGTAAAGTCCATCAAAAGAGACAGAAGGGCTGAGTGGTTGCATTTTTTTTACCCCTTGGACAGGCTAAGCAATTCTCGTATTATTATTCTGCAGTTCCAGTGATACAAAATTTTCTAGCAAGGAAGTAGTCTGAAGACAGATCCAGACAGTACTCCAGAACATACTATGTTACCTGACAAAAGGAAACATTTTTTATACTCATGAGGAAGCTGGGCAAACTGATTCAGATGTAACCAGAAGTGTGCTCAAGTTAAACGTTTTTTGATGATCGTATCTGCCTCCAGGGAACCCTTGAAAATGTTGCTACCAGGCCTCCAGCACAGGAAATTGATGAGACCTCAGAGAGGATGGAGGCACGGGCCATTCTCAGTTCAACCACCCCAGTCCCTACTCTGTCCAAGTGCTCCAGAATGTGGTTTTATAGAGGGGACCTGTTAGGAGCTTTATAAGCAAGACTGGCTGGTGGGAGTGTTTGCCTGATACAGAAGGCAAACACCCAGAAATACTTGCTTTTAGCTAGGAAGGACTTGTATCCCACAACCTGAGCACTGAAAGCTAAATTGCTGACAAAACATTTCTTTCTTCACATTCAATGGCAGAAGACGGGCTGTTGCGGACCAACATCCCATTTCTTTCATTTAATTTTTCATCTCTTTAATTCACTCTAAAAAGCCAACATAACCCTGAATTAAATAAAATAAAGACCACCCTCAAAAGAAAACCATACAAAGCCATTTCTGGAGACTGTTTCTTGAGGACAGATGCAACTTAGCAGCTTAATGTCTCAGGTACTAAAAGAATACTTCTTACTAGAGCAAAGAATATAGCACTATTCTCAGAGAGGTAAGAAAATATCGGATTATAAGAAATAGCAATCTTGTCTTTCTGCAGGAACAATGAATAATCAAGTCCCAGTCTGCACACAACTTCTGGAATACAGTCCTATTGTAGTTCCAACCTCTTGATAAAAGACATTCAATTATTTTTTATTTAGGGAAAAATAAGGCGTTCTTGACACTTTCAGAGGATAAATAACTAGACAGCTGAAAGTTTGGGGGATTTTTGTTTGCTTGTTTGTTTTCTGCTGAAGAATGGTGATATTGTAATATATCCCACCCTGATATGACATTGGCTTTAGAAGTAATGATAATCACCCATGTAAAATACCATCATTATTTTTATATCATTTATACTTTGTCAAAATATATGCCCTTTGGGTGAAGTTTAGTCATGACACATTCTGAGTAGTCCACGATTTCAGAACTAGATGCAAGAAATAGGAAGTGAATTAGCAGGAATCAGGACAGAAGAAATTTCATCAGAGTAAGCAGCAAAGCTGGTATAGGGATCCAAACCCAGTCACATGCAGGTTGCAGTTACGTTTGAGCCATATTTATGGGAAGCACTGAACAGAACATCCCACTAGAAATATTTTCCATCAAATCAACTGGTTTTAATATATTTACGTATATAGGCAAGATGGCTAACATTCTTTTTCAATTAAAATACCATATACAGCATCTAGAAGAAGGATAAATTCAACTTGTACTTAGAAATGACAGTTGCTTATTCTTTCATGTCATTAGCAAGTCAGCCACAGGTGCAGAGAGCTCTGGCTTTCCAGCCACGAGGATTTCAGATGCTAGATTTAAAATGACAGATGATAATGCAGAAATGAAAATTAAGTGTCATGTATTCCTTCATATAAAAAGAAACACCTATCACTAAGGGGAAGACAGCATTGTTAGGGTGGTGGTTGTGTTTCATTTTGGTTCAAGTCTTTTGTATTCAACTGCTATTTCAGTTAGTAATGCCAGTGACACTTAGTAGTCCATAAACAAAAGATTCTCCTTTCAAATGTAACCCAACATCCTTGAGTTTAACATAGGGTGATAGGTTAAGAACAGGCTGACTTCAGAAACACTTTTTCAGAAAGCCTTTTGCAAAATGTTTCTTGCTACTCAAGAAGCCTCTTGCTTTGGGTTGCCTTTGGTTTATACCAACATGACCTCATCACTCTCATTCTCTGTCTCAGGTAGTTGTAGAACTATGATCTTATTTCAGATATTAGGAATGCCAAATTGAAAATTAATCACCTTGGACTTTTAAGAAGTTGCAGCTATCATGAAAATAAATTTGAAATCAACCTTTTTTCATGTCCACCTGCCATTTTCATGAAAGTCAAAACCATATGTGCTTCCTCTTTGAAGTCTGTTTTTGCCTCCTAATGATAGCCTTTGCATTCCACTGTATTGTTCTGTTAGCTATAGCTTTCCATCAGCCAACGGGCAGCGGGAGGGGAAAGAAAAAAAGAAAAATGAAAAAAATCAACAGTAGCATGACAAATGCTTGTGCAGATGTCTGATGCTGATATGATAAATGGCTATAGTCTATGAAGTTACAAGTACAAAATAATGTCAACAAGTTGCAATGATAAAACAGCCCATGAAATATTTCAATATATGTTCAACACTCAGGGCAATTTCTGGTTTGAATTACCAATCAATTTTTTACTAGGTTGAAATGATTTTTCTTACACAGGAACCATTGTTTATGCAGTTGGGTTTTTTTCAACTTTCTGTCACAGTCTTCACATGGGTAATTCTGATTAACGTGCTCTGATTCCCTTATTTTCTCAAGGCTTCGCATTTTGTTAGGAAAATAAAAGCATTCATAGCACTTAAGAGTCCAGGCTCTAGGCTGGGCAGAATGAAGCTGTCACTGCTGCAGCACTTGCCGTATCTCACCTTTGAGAAGCATGAGAAGTGCAGAGGTTTGCTGCTCTGCTGGTGCCCATTTGTGAGAAGCACAAAATGTAGAGTTGTGTCATGTAAAACACAGGATGATTTTGGTCTCTGCTAAGACTTAAACCCAATCATAAGTTTCCTATTTTTCTGTAATAAAAATTAAAGTTCATTGGGTTTTGTTTTTAATGATTAAAGCAGATGGGCCAGAATGACTAGTTGCTTTCATTTGTCATTCCCAAACTGCCAACAGAGCACAGAAATCTAGCATGCCTCATCCTTCATTATGATCTAGTAATTCAAACATGCAAACGGGGAGGGGAAAAAAAAATTAAAAATAAAATAAAAAATAAATGAGACAAAAGCACAAAGGATCGATCATGTGGCTGGATACAAAATCAGGCATGCATGAAACAATCATATGCCCCTTTACTTGGGAAAACACATTTTTCTCAAATTCAAATTTTAAACTTATTTAGTGAAACTTAGGTCTGTGTAACACCACAGCAGATTTAAATCACACAGAATTCACTTTGTTTTTAACTGAGAGGTTTGTGCCTTTCTAAACCAAATCTACCAAAGTGACTTATTTACCTTCAACAAAACAGGTGCATGACAATTAGAAGGTAAGCCACAATAAGAGATTTTATGATGTATGCTGCACTACTCAATGAAGCTTGTAGTTTCTAAGTTTTACCCCCAACAGTGACATAAATTATCTGGACGAATACAAGAAAATAGTGGAGAGTTTCCTTTTGAACAAATGAAAGCAATGTTCACTCTGATGGGTTTTTTAACCAATGTCATCCATTAAACTTTTCTACTTAATAAAAATAACAAGAGTGAAAATGTACATGAGATAAGTATGGAAGCCTAATGAAGTTAATTCAGAGTTTGGGATAATCCTAGACAACCATTTTACACATGAAAGAAGGCTCCTTACTCTTCTAATGAAGACTTAGAAAATACAGTGGTTTTAGTAGTTCACAGTGTCTACCTACTCTGTCAGCCTTATAGACACTATTTTTTATATTAATCTGGAAATTACAAAGGAAGGAGGTGCAATTTTGACAATATCTTCCTTCAAAACCTGTGCTCATAGAGTATCTCTGCCCACTATACTCTTATGAAGATTTATTTGCTCCCTGAACTGATACCTACTTAGAAAGGAAAAAAATTTTCAAAATCACCATTTTTACATCTACTCAGTTTTGCATTTTCTTTGCCAAAAGGGAAAAAATGCATGGCTGGTGCATGTCTGAGGCTGGCTTTGACCGGGATCCAAGCACATGATAGGGTCATTTTATCACATAACAGGAAAAAAAAAAAAGACAAAGAAAGAGCGGATTGAGAAATTCCTGTTTCAAACCTCCAAAATAAAAAATCTGCACACATAAGTTTTGACCAAGTTGAACTGATACTGAAAATAGCTGTTGACCACCAGTATTCACCTTGCATGACCAATTTTCACTATTCTTCAATTCTAAACTCTGGAAGAATTTCTCAGGGAGTATGCAGACCTGCTTCTGATTATATGTGAAGATTAGTCAATGGTTTTCCAAGTGCATAACAGCATCCTTTTCTTGGTCATAATCTATTCCTTTACAACGTATAGCCCAGACACCCTAAACCAAAAACTACTGTTTTCCATAAAAGTATATGTAACTAGTCATAAGCAAAATCTCTACTAGAAATAGAATATTATTGAAAAAAATTGTCTGTCACAATTTTTAAAAAACCCTTTTCACTAACTTACTTTTTGTAAACCATGAAAAATATGTAACAAAAAACCCCCAAACCAACAACAACAGTAAAAATCCCCAACCAACCAACGATAACAAAACCCTCGAAACCAAAAACCACCACCAACAACAAAACTAAACAGGTCAAAATCTTCTCTGTTATGGCCCCTTTCCTGGTCAACACATTGGCAATCAGCAAAGATACAGCTTTCTTGACATTTGGTTGAATACACAGTATGTTTCTGCTGCTTCAGAACGGGACAAGAATCTCATCATGGCACCAATCATGTCACACCAGGGCTCCCTGGTAATTAATTCAAGGACTTTGTTAGACCTCAAAACAACAATTTTTTATATGGGGAGAAATGAGTTAAAAGCATTTTCTGAGTCACAGAGGTAGGAAAAATAAAGCTGCTGTGGATATTTCTGCAAGCAAAGACAGAGAAAGAAGACTGCACATCATTTTCTAATTCTCTTCACTGCCATGGGAGCAGCAGCCACTGCCTGGCTGCTGAGCTAAGCAAGCTGAATTGTATTTGCATGATGCATATGTGTGATGTTGTGGCTCTCCTGGGTCTGGAAAGACAGCAGTAGAATTTGGCACCACAGGAATGAACTGTGTTTTATCTGGAAAGCAAACCAAAGTACTTCTCAAGGAGAGGTGCAGCCAGGACTTCCTCTCATTTCTACCACTACTGTAAAACTTCCAGATTGCTGACAAATTTCTTGAAGGAGCCCCAGCCATTACTAGTGAATAAGGTCTTCCCAACTGCTGTCTGAGTATCTCTGAGCTTTTTCCAAGTCCTCCCAGCAGTAAATCTCACAATGAGGCACAGTGGCCAAGAGAACTAATACAATCCTTTAATGCATAAGCAAGGAAATAGCATATAGCAAGTAGGAGTAATAAGCTGATATTACCCTTTGCATAGAGCATTAGTGAGACCGTAAGTAGTACACTGGGAGCTCTTCAAAAGAATTCAGCAAACTGGTGATAGCTCCGATGAGAGGCACAAAGTGATTCAACATCTTGAAAATACTGTCTTATAATAAGAGACTGAAGAAATTCAACCCATTTAGTTCATCACAGGCAAATCCAAGGGGTGACTGACCACAGACTCCAGGTCACAACATAAGGAAGACATTTGTGATAGCTGGGAGTTCTGCAATATATCTTGAAGAGGGGAATACAAAATGACAGCTGATAATTAGAAACACTGATTTCAAGAGGGTTATTGACAATTGGAATATTTCACTAAAGATGTAGGGGGATTCACCATCATGTAACATACTTAGATCAAGCAAGTACCTTTTCTATAATTTAACCAGAAAAAAATTACCAAGCCCTCAGCAATGCATATGAAGTTGGGTTCTCTGGCTTGTGTAATACTGTTTAGGATAGATGATCATATTGGATTCCTCTGACACTGAAGAGAAATAACCCTGTATGTGAGCTATAGGCTCAATGATCACAGAACAGTAAAAGCTCCATGGTAGTATCTCCCCACTTGTCACCATTCAATAAAAGTCTGTGATTTAAAGATTCCTAAAAATTATTGCCTAGCAGCTTTACAAATAGGACGTTCATACATGTGTCTGTAACTTCTCTTTGTCCTGATAGTACCACTTAGAAGCCTCTGTCCTTTTTTTCTTCCTCAGACCTAGATCCAAACATTCAGCCATTTCACCATGACTCTTGGAGGGAAAGTCACCAGAAATTATCCAGGAAAAACAACCCTTTTGAACAGAATTATTTCTCTTGAGACCATTCTTGTATAGAAGTTGGAAGGCTGAACAATTTCGGCGGAAGAGAAGGGGAGTTACCTGCCCACAGAATGACAGATTAGAAGTGTGTTTTAAGAAATAAAGATCTATTTTAAAACCAAAACACAAAGGGAATCGTTTACCTTTCCAAGGGAACCTGCTAATTTCAATTACACCTTCATTAATATTAATATAATATCTGTACACCGTAAGTAAATGCAGCATTTTATAGACATTAGTATAAAACATTCTTCATCTTCAGGAAGCTTATTATTCCAGGATTAAAACCTGCATCAAGATCCATGTATGGGAGTGTTTATATAATCATATATTGGACAATACAGTAAAAACTCACCAGAAACAGAAAGATAATTCTGACAACAATCATTAACATGAAAATATCCTTGGGAGACAGGAAAGTTTACTGAAAAAGATATGTTGAGAACTGTTTCCTAGGAATCATTCAAAATAACTTTCAATATGACATTCATCCCAATGAGAAGTGAATAATCCAATATAACGTGCTCTTTATGTTACAAAACAAATGAGGAATGTTGGGAAAGTTTGCAAGTGCTCAGTGGAGAAAAAGAAAAGCAAAGTTAAAGAAACCCTAGTGGTAACTTCAGAAACTAAAAGGCAGTTCTGGAAGAGACAGACGAGTGGTCAAAGATGCCTAAGAAACACTCACTAATTACATGGCTCTCACCACCACATGTGATATCACTCACGCAGAGCAACACAAGCTCTCAGAAACAAAAATAAGCACATTTTCCAAGGGGCTTCAAGAAAACTTAGTAAATCCAACTTCTGACTTTTTTGATGATTTATGTTAATACACTGCAGTCATTTTTTTCTGTGTACAGTCTATGGAACAACTGAAATTTAAACAAATGTTTCCCATAGAATATGCAGCATATCAAAATGGCAGCAAATTAATTTCAAAAGACGTTTCTTCTGCTTTTATTAGAAAACAGTTTTCATATCCTGAGCTGGAAGTCATGATCATATTTAGAACATGCTGACAGTAATGACACACTGTGTCATGAAGACATGGGTATGCTTCTCAGAATGGTTTTGCTGACTTCCAAAGTTTAGTGCAGAAGCTTTTTTCTTTGTTTTACTCAGTATTATTTCCTTTAGTTTTGAGGTGAGAGCCAACTTTTTATTCAAAATTGCTCTGCTTCAAATGCCTGCTGAATTACACAAGTTGTGCATGTATACATTACATATGTTTATTGCATAACTACTGTTAAATCATTTTACCTTAAAATATAATACAATTACAGGCTGGAATACTGCCACATTTGGCTTGGTCCACATTTCTCAAATCTAGTCCTGGGCAACACTTTTCCCCAAAGGTGCATAAATGATATGCAAACCTCCCAAAGGACAATCTTGGAAGAGAAGTGTGCAAGAACCATTCCCAGAAAGAAATAGAAATGAGAAGAGCGATCCATTTCAAAGATGCACGCTGCACATGTAGTAGAGGGGAAAAAAGATGCTTTACCACTGCCACCTTTGTTCAGTGAGAAATGTAAATTAAATTAAATGCAGCTAGATCCACTCTCCATCATCCATGGATTTGGTTCCCTGCCCAACTCCTTTAATATATCGCCATTGCAAGGGTTTGTTTGGGAGCTGCAATCATAAATCACACTGTGAAGCTGCTTCCTTGCTCCTTGTACACACCTGCAGAGGAAATGTGCCAAGGGGCAGAATTAGGCATGCTCTCAGGCCAGTGGGCAATACAGCAACCCCAGAAGCAGCCTGGGATGGGCTGCCATCATTTAAAGCAACCAGCAGCTTTTTTTACCTGTAGAGCATCTGAGAATCTAGAGGATGTGAAGATGGCACAAGTTTTCTAGAGGCAGACCCAGGAGACCCCTGCACAGGCAGCTGCTGGAGGCCCCAGCTGTGTGCAGCAAGTGTCAGCAAAAGCCTTACAAGAGTGGGACTAGGACTGAGCTATAGGCGCTGGGAAATGTCTTGGAACAGACTGAGCTACACTTGCAAAAGGTGTGTGGAGCTATGGGGAATTGTCATACCTGCCTTAAGGGTCTGACCTGCATGTGCCACTGCCATACAAATGAGAGATGATTCCAGTGCTGCTGATTTCCAATAAGGATTAAACAAAACAGAGCGACCAGTGTTTTGGGTGTTTTTAAATTTATCCTAGCTTTGCCTTAGCCTACTCCTGAGGGATTCCTGTTTTGAGAAACATTGCTCTAGGTAACAAGTTAGCTGTTTTAAATAATGCCATTTGCAATACAGGTGGATAGTCTGTTCATCATAATGTAGTAATAATACATTACATTACACGAATGTACACACGAAACCCACCATATCAGCCCCAGAATGAATGTGCAATGGTAATTTGTCTCCTACCTCATTGGCTATATAAAAAATGTAGAGTATCTGTCACACTGTCTCAAAATGTCTGTTTTATCTGTGAAGTGTTTGACAAAGCGCATGTTACAAATGGCTATTCATAGTGAGTTATACAAAAAACTATTGGAACTGAAATCCAGTATTCAGCCATCACCATTCTGTATTACAAGACGTAAAGGAGTACAGGACTCAAGACCTCTCTTACTACTCCTCCCCACCAGCTACCACCATGCTTGCTGCTTATAGACTGTGACAAATAGGTTTGGAGGATTTGTCTCAAAAAACCCCAAAAAACCCTAAACCTATACTAGGAGAGGCAGATGAATTACGAAGAAACTGGAAACAAGAAACTGTCAATTTTACCAAGCAGTATGAGTAAATCAAGGATTTGTGTTCACAGTCACCTTATGCTTCCATTTATGAAATGGAGATCCTCTCAAACAGGCACAATGGCGGTTCATTAGTATCCACCCAGGACTCCCCACCTTCAAGGTGCTTTTGTAGCATAAAGCCATTACTCTGATCCTCTCTGGCAGTCTGCCCCATCTTAGTAAGTTCTGCTTCCGTTTATTTCACCTGACTTCAAGTCTCCTCTTTGGAAAATACATCAGTTACCAAAAGGAATGCAGTATAATCTGCTTCTTAATAATGTTTTCCTCCTTAGTTATCAGGGCTCAGTTTAAATCAAGCAAACATCAAGGGTAACTTTAAAGACTAGACAAGATCCAACAGATGATTGCTTATCTTAGAAGTTCACTGTGTGTTATTCAGCAAATAAAACGAACAGGGTTAACTCCCTGTGTTAATATACCTAGAACCTTAAACTGCAATTTATAATACGTAGGTTACCCTTCTAAAGACTTCCAAGGCATGCTAAAAATCAAAAATTCTCCAGGTTGGAATCCCAACTATTAAGGGAAAAGCTCTTTTTGGCTTCAACTACAATCAGAATCTATTTCAAATGCATATGTAAATTATGAAATAACTTCCAGTTCAGATTCATATAAAATCATCATTAGTAGATCTGCCCAAACTAAAAGATAGGACGTTTTCCATTAATTCTTCCAGCACAGCTTGTAACATGTAAAAAAAGAAAGTAGACATGCCTGCAATTTCTTATGGACTTAACATCCAATCAACAGTTTTCATCTTAATTTTACACTTCCTCTTTGGCCACTCGGCACCATTTAAACCTACATCAGAGACTGATGTTACTTCTGTCCCAGTGAAATTACCAATTCTGCATTTTATCTAAGGTTACTCCATTGAAATACTTGACATTCCTTTGCTTCAAATGTCTTTCAAAAATCACTACTCAAGGTGATGTGGCTGTACAAACATATTTAGCTGAGGTTTAAGCTGTCACTGAGATAGGACAAGGCTTCATCCCACATAACACCCATAACTTTTGACATAAATGTGGCCTCAGGGATTTCTTTCATGATTCAAGAAGTCTCCTTTCAGTAGCAGCAAAAAATGTAAACAGGTATTATCATTCTAGAGGTGCTGCCTTGACATTTCCTTTCTGCTTCTTGCCGTGTGGCCACACCTCAACACGCTGAGCACAGTTCAGCAAAGTCCAACAAAACCAACTTGCAAATACTCTGGAGAAACTATAAGCAATACTATTGTCTTTAGAAAGCATTCAAAGAAAAAAATTACAAAAAGCAGTTGACACTTGACACATGGACTAAGCCCAACAAAGTGTTTTGAAGATAACTCTTTCCTGCTTTTATAATCTACTAATTTGTTGTTAGTTTTTAATCCAGTATCATGCCCAGACTGTTTCTTTGTTACCTCTAACCCATCTTTGGGAAAAGTATAAATCTCATCTTCATGTGTTTCTGCAACTTTCTGCTAACTTCTAAGCCAAATTATAGAAATAGCATAGGTTTTTTTCTCTTTGGAGTTCAGACTTTTTGTGTCTGTCAAATAAATCATTATTCCTATGGAAAGTAAGTAAGAAATGTGTTACAGTGGGCTAATTTATAGCATGAAACAGGGCAACCAACTCCTTGTAAAACAGACTTGAAACAAGAACTCCAAACTAACCTTAGACATATCTTGAAGGGATTTAGTATGGATACATATTGAGTATTATTTACATAGTACTAGACATTGTCATTATACTTATTAAAGTCTCTAAAACTGTAACAGAGAGCCACTGAAGAACATAAATGATCTGGGGCTACTGAGCCTCAAATCCTGGTTATGTAAAAATTTTAACAAGTGAAAAGCAACACAACGGTGAAAAAATCCCCAAGCACATGACATCTTCTAGAAATTTATACAGCTTACTGGACAAACATACCTGGGAAATAAGTTATATTAAGTCAAAACAATTAAAATTAAAGCCTAGTCCACTTGGTTCATTATCACAGTAAAGATATTCTGCTCTGTGTCAGCCAACAGTGCTTAGGTATGTACTGAAATTAATTATTTCATGAAGCATCACCTCAGTGAGGTTTAACTGTGTGACTACAGTTTGACAAATGTTTCCACACTCTCCTCAACTAGGACTCCTCCTTACTGCTAGTCATATATAAAAAGAAAATAGGGGTTTGGTACTTGTATGAAAAGAATCTACAATTTGAAAAGGATAATTAAAAAAAAATGAGGAAGAGAATAACAATGAGCATTTGAAAAATCGAGAGTATAACCCTACTGTGAAAGACTCTCTGCAGCTTAATTTATTGAGAATGTTGTCAGTAGGACTTGACTGGAAACTGCAAGCATGAACAGAAGACCTGGAAACATCGGTTTCTCCAGCTGACAATATCCAAGGGAAAATATAATGTCTGAAAGCAGCTTTTGGGCATAGCCTGAAAATAATGTGATGTTATTTTAAGTAAGAGCATTTAATCAATGGAACAAAATCCTTAGAGCCATTAAAGCTTTCAAAGAAATTAAATATTTGGGAAATGTGTATCAGATGACTAGCTAATTATGTCCCCTTGCAGATTATATATATTTAAAAAAATATTTCTGATTTATCTAGAAACTCTAGGAATAAATTTGATTTTGTTGCAAGCACTGCAAAACAGTCATCAGAAACAAAATGCTAATTATTTGGATAGGAATTGCCAATGTTCCAAAAACCGAGTTATTTTAAAAGTATTTAATATAGCATCTAAAAATCAGCAATGTTCACAACAGGAACCAAACTTTTCCCTATTTACCAACTGAACAGAATACTACTGCTAATCTAGTTTTATTTATGGAGATATACCATAGCTCAAAATACCAAAATAATATTATTCTTGATGCTTTAATAGCAGAAGAGCATTGCACATATAAATTCTGTTGTCCACTTTGTGCTGGAACTATCTGAGATATAAAGTTTTATTCAACACAGGGATGGCAAAAATGGGTATGGTGTAAATTAAGTATGATTTCTGCTGATCCCTTTGTGTTTACATATTTGTAGCTTTTAAAAATATTTGTAGGTTTTCTCCTGTCAACGTATTCATATTGCACAGAGATGATGCAGTTGAGACACACGTGACAAGCAGATTCACACCAACTCCATTCGAGAGGAAAAGAAAGTGCTATGTTTAATACCATGAAGGTCTCTTTTATAGAGTTTTAGAGATTACATAGTTTTAAGGCACAACAGACTTCACTGAACCAATCAGCACACACCACTGGGTGAATATATGATAAACATGCAGCATGTTTCTCTAACAGTAACTCAGCTATGCCTCCTTCCCACGGTCTTTTTCTAGCCTAAGTAACAGACCTGAGAAATAATTTTACAAAGGTAGCAAAGCCTTCATTTTATAAAGTTTTTACCTAAATTCCATACAGAGAGACTTGATAAGAGAGCCCTCCCACAGCTAACACAAATCCCACGAATATGTTTGGTTGCAGCCAGACGCTGGGTGGCTTAATGCATAAAACACCCACTCAAAATTTCAAAACAAACTCGCTGGGTGCATCTTACACAAGTTGTTGTGTGGCTGTGGAAGGAAGCACAACTTTGACTATGGTAAATATGCTCGGGTATGCTCACAGGTACTTTGAAACAGCCTCCACCACCAGCAGCCAACATCAGTGTAATGGTTTTCAGCCTACTCGAGAGTGCAGTTTAGAATCTTAAAGTGTATGTTAAATTTACAGCCATATAAATTCATTTCATTTCAGCTGCTAACTAAATATGCCAAATCTGCCATCTGATGTGCAAACAAAATAGGAAGAATAAAAGAGCTACTACACATTGTGAAGGAAAGATAGGATGATTTTATCTTCCTATTCATAGTTCTCCCTGCTGTTCATACACTTTCAGGATGGGTGTGTGATGTGGCCTGAGTTGGGAAGACTTCTGTCTTTCAGAATCCCAGAGGTGACGGGGGATGGGACAAAGTGTCTCGGGATGCACAGGGTCCCCAGTGGATTTTCTGACAGACTAACATTTGATATAGGAGGGAGAAAGGGATTGGGGTTTGGTCAGTGAAAGATAAGCAGTTATTTTGTTTAGTTATTCTGGATTTTTTTTCCTCCCCAGGAACAGCAAAGATTGTTTGGCAACTATTCAGCCACTTAGCTGAAGCCAAAACATTAGCAGCAATTAATCTGTTTTTATTCTATACTTTTCCCAACTAGTTGACATGGGAAGGGAGAAGCAGCAGTTGAAAACCAAGGGATGATGGCTGAATGACATCACTCTTGGATCAATATCAAGAGTAAGGTTTTCCAGCATGATAAAGCAAACACATCACTGAATAAACATCTGACCACAAGTAATTCTTAATGGTCATAGTTAAACCAGCAGGGAGGGATCAACGATTAAGAAAGTAATTTTAAAGCAATGGTTGGAAACAGATTAAAGACACCAACAACACAACACAAAAAGAACCAATACAGATGGACACCACTGATCCATATATACTGGGAAACCTAATGAAATGGAAAATTTAGAGAAAGGAATGAAGGCTAATAGACTTAAGGACTTGTGGCTGACAAACCAAGAGTGCTTCTTTCCTGAAAGGAAAGCATGCTCCTGAGCTGCATTAGTAACAACATCTCAACTTAAAAAAAAACAATTACACCCCAAATTCAAAGTACCATTTCATCTTTGATTAAACTATAAACAGATATCGAGATTCAAAGACCTGTGTTTTTAGAGAAAGAGAACAAACCCAGTTATTTTGGGTGGTGAAAAGAGGGATTTATAAATAAGCCCCTGGTCTTAGTGTCTGAAGAGTAAAGCAGTAAGAGTTTCAGAACCTGGTATTGTAAAGTCTGATGGAATACTTCATAATTTTAAAAACAAACTATCCAAAGGTACAGTTTTGGGGAATTACAAGCTTTTGGGGATTTTTCAGGCCAGGCTAAACACCCATCTGTTATGGAGTGCTTAGGGATAATGAAGTTAATTCTGTCATAATCCCATGAAACAGACTACAAAATCTGTCAGACACCTTTCACAATGAATGCTTCCATGAAATACTTCACACATTATTTACATGGCAGGAAAAGGAAGTAACTTGAGAGTATTTTAAATGGAAAGGAGCACAAGTTCAGACCACAAATAATATTGCTTCTTCTTCATCAAGAGTAAGTAGTTTATTGTCCCCATGTGATGTTTCTTGGAAAAAGGGAAAATTAAGTGAATAGGAAAGCAAGCAAATTGAATGAAGTACTGTAAGTAGCACTAAGGCAGCAGGCCGATAATTTTGGCAACAATATAGAGCATGTAACATTAAGCAGCAAGTGATCAAACATTCTCTGCAGTCAGACTTTGATGTTGGACAGTGGGTAGGCCCCCAAGTCATCTCATGTTGCCTCATTGCATTTCCTTTAGAGCATTCCCCATCCTTAGCACATCCTATTCCCTGAACCAGGGGCTACTTCTCCCCTGAGCTCCCCTTAGTGGGGTTTTGACATCCTCTTTATTTTAACTCTCTCCCTCTCCTGAGATGTTTTCCCCCATTTTACTTGGTTTGAAGGATGGTGACCATCCTGACAGGTGGATATTCCCCAAGTCTCACAACTCTACTCAAATGGTCTCTTATCAGGGTGCCCCTGAGCAGTGAGAACTCATAACTCATTTGCATGGGAAACAGTTGGGGGCTCGCCACACTTTATCCTGTGAGACTGTTGACACTGTTAGCAGCTGTCAGTGTCGCTCTTGTTCTTACCAACTGGGAGCATATCAAAATGTTACGCACACATTCAGCAGTGTAGTCTCTCCTATTTCAGTTTAATGGGAATTAAGAATACACAACAAGGGGTAAATACACTCCACAGTTGCTAAATATTTTATAAATTCTTTTTGTTTTTAACTTACTGGGTATAGGGGAAAAAATGAATTCAAATTCAAGGAACTCTGTTAGAACCAGTTAATACTAGTAATGGCATCATATAGCTATGCAAAACTTTGTTTCACAGCAGGGCAGCTAAAATCACTGTACCACACTCTTAGTTTAGGGAAACACAAAACCTTACAGATATTTCTTGGTAATCTAGAAAAAACGAGGTTGGTAATCTCCATCCAATTCCCAACAGGCAATTGTTCACATTGCAAAACTGTGAAAATCTTGCTGGCAGATTCATTTTGGAGATCAAGATTAGAATTGACCTGGACTCTACATACAACCATAATCAAACGGAGAAACATGGACAAACATTGAGATACCAGGTCACTACTTGCTGAAAGATACGGTTTCTTGTCCTGAAAAGAAAGTGAGAGCTTCAATCCTAAATTAAATTAGCTTTTTAATGAAACATTGACATGTTACTTGAAAATTAGAGTACCTGGGACATCACCTACTACTCATGCACTTTGTTTCATATCAAATGGTAGCAGCCACGACTTGTGTATTTTGCCTGCAGTTTTTGTTTCACATTTTGAAAACGAAGATTCAACTTCATTTCTGAAATCCTTTGTAAAGAAAGGAACCAAGTTAAGTAAATTATACCAGTTGTGTCATTACTTCACTGTTTGCACTTACATACATGCTAGTGACATGAAAAACTGTTTCATCGATGGATCATCCAGGCTCTGGGTTGACACTCGGCTCTTAGGGGTATTTAGATACTGTGATTTAAGATGTCACCACTGGCAGCTGTCACCCACCTCTAAACTTAGCAGCAGCGGGAATAATCCTGTGCCAGACCTTCAGCCGCTACAATTCACAGCCTGGCATATTTTCTAAACTACCTTTAATTGCTTAGTCAATGCATCTGTGTCCCAGACTTACCCACCTGCCTGTGAATTGTGGCAGCTGAAGATCTGGAGTCCATTTATTCTCTCTGCCTGTGCGAAGGAGGCAGTAGCCTTTGGTTCAGGAGTGAACAGACAGCTTCTGGTGATAGTATCCCAATGTATCAACTCTACGACTACCATTGAGTGTATTAGGAAGTGCATTGCCAGCAGGTTGAGGGATGTGATCCTTCCCCTGTACTCAGCCCTGGTGAGGCACATCTGGATGCTGTGTCCAGTTCTGGGGTCTTCAGCCCAAGAGAGATGTGGAACTCCTGAAGCAGGTCCAACAGCGGGTTGTAAGGATGACTAGGGGACTAGAGCACCTCACTTTTGAGGATAGTCTGAGGGGGCTGGGCCTCTTCAGCCTAGAGGAGAAACAATTGAGAGAGGACTACATCAACATCTATCAATATCTGAGGGTGTCAAGAGGATGGAGCAAGGCTGTGCTTGGTGGTATTGAGCAAGACGATGAGAGGCAGTGGGCAGAAACCGATGCACAGGAAGTTCCACCTGAACATAAGGAAGAATTTCCTTATCATGCTGCTATAGCACATGAATAGATTGCCCAAGGGAATTGTGGAATCTCCCATACCGAAGGTATTTTCAAGAACTGTCTGGACAAATGCTGTTTCCTGCTTTAGCAGGGAGGTTGCACCAGATGACACACTGTGGTCCCTTTCAACCTGAGCAATTCTGTGATATTGTAGCTACCACCACCACACTGCTCTTAGGGTGCAGTCAGCATACACTCACATGTGCTCCAACCAGTCAGTTTGATAGTGCCCCAGAAGCAGCTCCCTCCACAGCGCTAGCATGACTAACATTCTCTTTCAGGATAGAACATACCTCAAATGTTATTGTAAACCGTGAGCTCTCTCTAATTGGTCCCTTTCAGTAGATCTCAGAAGTCTCATTCATCTGCAATGCTTAAAACTTTAGATCTAAGTAAAATAATTTACCATGGAACAACAGTTGATCTACAAAATAATTGGGAAAGTTGAAATTGGTTATAAAATATGTGCTCTGACAGCTTGCAAGAATTGTTTCTGATAACACACATGCAGGCACACAGAGTCAAAAAATAATCTTTCATATCCCAAAGAAATTAAACTAAGCATGTTGTGCTCCTTTTTCCATCTGCAAATAATTCTTCTTCCTTCATCTCCTGTTCTCTGTTCCTCCTTTTCCAGCTTTTCTTCTTTGAAATTAAAAGCGCAGAAAAGAAAAAAAATAAGAAAAGCAGTTAAGCTTTATTAGATCTGAATTGCCTACCTAACACTGGTTTGAAACGGTAAAAAAAAGAAAAGAAAATTATATTGGGAAGATCTTCTAGTCCTTGGACTACAACTCATTTGAAGTCCAAATGTACTTCCAGATAAGCTTGACGGGTGGAGGGGAGGAGGGTGTTAATACAGAAATACATTCAAATTCTCATATCGGAATAGTAAATTATTTAACAAAAAATTTTGGAAATAAAATTGTTCCAATTCAAAATGTTTCACTACTTCTCCATGCTTCTGCAGGTTGGGCCATGATGAGGCACAGTCATATGTAATGAAAAGAAGAGCTGTCACCAGTGCAGGACACAGCCTACCAGTTCTGGCACAGACTGTGTTGAAGATGCCTGTCTTCTTAGATGTGCATTTCAAAGAGACAAAAAAACCCACAGCAGCAATACTACACAGAAAGGATTATTTTCTTTTGTTTAGAGATCACAGAATTCACATGGATACTGAGAAGATGTTGCCTGAACAACAACTTAGGGATATTATTGTCTTTAAAAATATTTAAATGACTTATTAGAACATTCTGCCCTGGTCTCCTCATCTATCTCTATAGACTGTGAAATTTCAGCAAATCCAAAAAATAAAATATAAAAAGAGCTGTATTCACCCAGTAAACATTGGACCCAAATTAAAATATATGCTCTCCTTCACTGCTTTTGATAGAAACACAACTTACTGCTGTTGTTGGGCTCCAATACTCGGTGACAGCAGCTACAGGAGGAAGGTGAAGCATATCTTGATAAACAACCGGACTAGCCCAACGGACAGCACTTCAACCACAAAGCAGCCTCTCCCAAATGCCTTGCTTTTTACTTGCTACAATTCATTGTAACTCAGTTACTGCCCTGTGGCTGTGTATCTTCGCAGTGCCGTAACAGAAGCAAACAGATTTCTGCCAGACAGTCACCTAGCTGAAGATGAGCTGAGAGTTGCTCTGGTTTTAGTTACCCGCACTGCTCTGACACAGCTGGTTTCTTCCCCCAGAGAAGAGAACACTATAGCATGGCAACAAGCACCATCCCAGAACTCTGCTCTCCTAATCATGACCTCAAGCTTGTTTCTACACCACCCCTTCCTGTATGCTGCCACCTGTGACTATGAAGATTGTGGTTTCCCATCAGGTCTAGTTAAGTGGAGAATTTCCAAAAAAGAAGGCACAAAACCAATAAAGCAGTTAGTGACCAATTAAGTTCATTAACACTGTTTACCTACAGGAGAAAGTCAAGCCTTAACTAATTAGTGGTAAGTTTATTTTTAAGAGTAAAAAAGCCTTTTGAAAACACCTTCTGAGTGACAATGTTTGTTTATAGACAGCCATAAAAGTATTACATTTTTCCACCCTCTCCTAACTTATTTCAGATGTTAGGAGACCAACTGGTCATTCAAAACATAATATGCTTGATTCAAGCAAGGGAACCATTTTTTGCAGTAGCAATGGTTCAGTGCTGTGATTTTTAACACTGATCATGAGGCGATTTTAGGTAATGATTACGACTGCAACCCTGCTGAGAGTTACGAATTATCAACACCTCAGCAACAGACTATTAAGCTTTGTTCAGCTCCCCAAATAGAACATGAAGAAAAAGATTTCCTAGCCTTTAAAAGCATCTCATCAGTGTACTAGAAGATTATCTACATTTTGTTATATCCTTCTGCTAACTTGGCTTTACTGAGGAAAAATTCCTGTTCACAGAACAGAACTCAGAGACAAATAAAACTATCTTGTGTGTAGCTGTATGTTGCCATGCACATATTTTATCGTTTTCCCTTAGGGCAGGAGAGGACAGGAGAACAAATCAGGTCTGATTAAGACTTTTCTGCCTCAGCTTTGCACATAAAAAACACCCAGAGAAGTGTGAGGCTCTTGCAGTTGGGAAAATGTATGGATTTTTGCTGTACTCACATGAAAGAGATAAGCACCATGAACATGGATAGGACTAAAAGCATTAAACCAAAGAATACTGAATGGAATCTCATTAATTAGAAAAGTTGTTAATATTTACATGCTTCAAGAATTTCCTTATGTCTCTACATCAAATTTGAAGTGTAGGATCTATCTTTATGCTTTTGTTACAAACCTTTCTTTTCTTTCCTAGTGTGTTGAAATGTTATCTTCTAGAAGCTCTTCCCTGTGTGTCCACTGCCCTTCAAACAATTCACTTACATAAGTGAATTGTTTCACAAGCATGACTAAAGGACCCCCAGACTTGAAAACCCATGCAACAGATACTTCTTTCAAAATGTGACCAGCAAATGCTCTCATATAACAAAAAGTGAAACTGACTGAACACAGACTTCATTTTGCTGTATAGTCAGAGTATTATGGAGAAAGTAGAACAAATCTAATATCTGCCTCACATCAGTCCAATGGCATATATATTGTGCTCATGACTTTGAAGATGCGTAAGGCAGAAATTTGATTTCATGTCCATATATCTTCATACATAGATGATTTGCCAACAGTTGATATGTGATACCAGAATTACAGACTCAGTTTCTCTTCAGTACCTTGCTTGCCCTGCAGTTTGTTTAAATTATTTATAAAAATCAGATAATAACGAAAAATGGTTTTCATAACTGCTGACCTCATTTACCTTTTAAGTGCATAGGATCTATAAGATGCCCATGTTAAGGGGGATAGAAACAGATGCTTCAGTTTCAGAGATGAAGCATAAGAAGCAGTTCTTCCAAAAGTAAGAAAACTAACCTACCAATCTCTCAGCCCAAGAATAAAGACCACATTTCTAGTATGCTTTTAGGGGAAATGAATCACATAAATAATTATCCTACTTCTAATAAAAGTGTTATGACTAATTTTGATGAGACAGAACCTTTTTTCTCTCTTGAGTTTTCAAAGTGGAGGATATTTTGCTGTATTTATTTTTGCTTTTAAATACATTCTTAATTATCATTTTACTGATGGAAGAAATTATTAGACATTTTCGTAAGTTTTTTAAATAGCTGAATATTTTATCTCACAACTTTGAAATGATAAATTAAGTCTTTTGTAAAGAAACATTCCTACTCATTCTAATAATCTCTGGAAAGTTAAGGATATTAAATTAGATAAAAGATGTTTCCCTAATTTACTTCAAGAATATATAGATATAACAAAAATCATTTTAAAAATACATAATATGTGGGACTTTCTAGAACAAAATACTGTGCTCGACCTATTTTTGGATAAGTCTTCCTAGAATGTCCACATGCTAAAAGAACATATAAAAAGTCCTGGCAAATTAGACTTCTGATATTTTGAATTAAGAAGTATTTTACACAGTAAGGATAAAAAGGCAGTACTCATTGTTCTTGGTATATTAATTTCTGTAAAATAAGGAATGGCTTGAAAATTACTTGGTTTTCCCTTTTTAGACCAAAATGAATTATAGACTGAAGTTTTGTCATAAACTTTTGTGAATTCACACAGAAAAGTTGCTACTGTTGTTTTTTTAACCAGAAATGTAAAAACCAGTATAACAGGACCTAAACAGTGACGATATGTACAGGCAGTGCCAGACCTCCAGCCAAATCCTTCCCACCTGAAAATGCTAACTGGAATAAAATTCTGAACCCCCCTTCAAACACATCAAATTCATTTCATAGGAGCAATACAGGATTGTTGTTGTCCACCTCAACTGATCTCAACAACCTGGAAGCACGGAAATGCGCATAGGTGTGATACGTATTACATACAGCTCCTGCAAGTTGAGACCCAAGCTCAATTCATTGTTCTTTCACAGGCCCCATCCTCCATCTTTCAAGCAGTACTTCCTCAGTCTCTTCAGCCACCCAATAAGAAGAAATACATTTCCCTTTAGTGATGGATGTTGTGGTGATGAATGCACTGCAGGTGCTCACCTACAACAGAAAAGGCACCACAATGACAGATAGTTGTGTTGTGTGGCAAGCTGCTTCTACAGCTGACACTATAGCCTCCTCTACCCTATTACACCCTGTGGACTCTGAGATGCATCAGGGACAAAGTAGTATTCTGCTCTTTTGAGGACAGAACATCAAACACTGTGGGGTCAAGTTCTGCTAATGTCAAAGCAGGCCCTACTATACAGGCCAGCCAGGGATATTTGGGACATCAGCTTTCTTTCTATAACATGTGGTTTACCAAAAGCCAACCAGGGTCAGGGGTAGAATAGTAATAAAAAAGTTCTTGTCTTGTTCTTTTCTCTCAGTTGTTTGGTTTGTCCTTCACTGATAGGGCTACAAGGAATTTTTCTGCATGGTCAGCTTAAACAGAAAGGCCCAAAATACTGAGGTTTTATACCCATTGCCTCCATTCATTGACTGTTTACACTAAAATTATTTTTGAGCCAACAGCTTGAATGGTTCTCATCTATTCTTATTCAGTATTTCATTGAGCTCAGTGTATCAGAGATCATCAGTGTTTCCCACAGATTTTTATCTGCACCATTTATTTTGATAATGCTTTTGGTTGAATATTGTGTCTCTCTTTAGTAATAAGGAAAAAGAGACGTCAAGCTCTTAGAAGGCAGCTATGTATATCCTAGGATTATAATTACTCAGTTTGTGATATTAAAGAGATTTCAATCCCTAAAGGTCATGGATATCTGCCACATCTGTGTGGGCACATCAGAACTAGCTTTACACCAATCCTGGTCAGTAGCCACGCAAAACCAGAGCCGAGCATGAGTTAACTGCCTGGCTACTCAAGCAGTTTTGTGTATACACTAGAAAGTTCACCTTTTGTATACACAGGAATCAAGTATCATCACCCTACAGTGGAAATACAAGAACAAGAGTAGTGTTCGTATCTGTAACATTTAAAACCATTTTGAGGGACCACCACCACCCCCCACAAGTAGTAAGTTACACTTTGAAATCTAAGGGATGTTAAGAGAATGGATATTCTTATTGAGTTGCTTCATTTCATCTGTAAGTGTGGAGCTGGCCACAGTGAAATTGGTAGGAAAAATAATTTCAAAAAAATAGACATAAAATAGAGAGAAAACCATAGTATAAGAAAATATGGGGCTCAACCTGCTGTTTCTAAAGTCCAGGTTTCACTGCAAAGGTCAGTGACAATGAGACAAGGGTCTTTTGGCAAAACCCACCTGCAAAGGAGAAATTCAGTACCTTTTTCATGTAAGTTTGTGCGCAAAAATATCGATAATAAATAGTAGTGTTATTTTCCTTCATTGTTTTTTTCCTGCATCGTAAGTACATCCTTACAAATACTTCACCGGAGTATGGGACTTACTAACATTCTTTTCACCAGTTTGGCATTTCTGTAAACTTTAGAAAGTGAATAATTTCAACACTTAATATTGTGAGAGCGATGCAGTAGAAATCTTAATCAGGGCTCTTACTCACATTGAAATACATCCCGATTTAGTGACCATCCCATTTAAGCAAAGTTTTCCTGAACCGTCACTTAATGTAAACCAAATGTCCTCCTCAACTCCTTCCTCCTACTGAAGCATTTTGACCCTTAGCCACCATATTAACACCTCTAATTGTAACTGACAGGGCAATTTCCTGGTTGCCATTGTGCGAGACAAGCAGAGAACACTAGCCACAAGCAATTTATGACCTTTGACTGTCATATTAACTCTTTTAATTGTAACTGACAGGGCAGTTAGGTCAAAAAGTGTCCCAGCAAAGCAGTCCAGGCACTCGTGAATGTCCCACTAAAGACAAGAAAGGAGTATCTAGTCATTAATGTGGAGGGATTGATATGGAGAAAGAAGGGGCAATACCTGAGGCTGGACAATCCTCAAACTCCCTGTAATCATCACTGGTTATTTTTTGCTTCAATTTACCCTAACATTCTCAGCTAAAAGCCAGAACTACTCTTCCTGAATGCATGGAATTTAATCTTAACTTTTGAAGAAAATTTCCCAAAATGTTTGAATGAAAAATGTTCTCATGATTCCTGCTCCCAATGACATGATTTTTAATGTCAACAAATTTCAAGTTCTTGAAAAAGACAGTTCCTCAGTATTTTATGTTTGAAAATGTAAATGTTCTTACATTATTTAAATAAAAACAATTATCTAGAGTCTTGATGAAATAAGCTAGAGTTTATCTCAAGTGGAAGAGAGAGGAGTGTCACAGATGACCCATATCCACTTTTGGTAAACTGGCCTTTAGAGGGTGAAATATCATACTTATAAACACTTTAGCAGGTCTGATATCATCCAGCAGCAGGTGAGGGCACTAATCAGATGCTAAAAAGATTCTGTCTTACTTATTATTTATGTTTTAGTCCTACATGCATAAACATTAAATTGATCATTAATCATTAAACATTTAATGATCATTAAACTTGAATATTTTGTTATATTTTTTTGATCTGCCCTATTCAGGTAAGGTAAAGGTACTGGGTACTTTCTTATTGCAATCTATCAATCCTTTTTCCTTCAGAGAAAGAAAGAAAGCAGCGTTAGCTTGAAATTTAAACAAAACCTGTAAGAAAATCATAGAACCTATTTTCAGTTTTATATATCATACCAAATAACTTTTGTTAAGTTCCAAGCACTTTCTAACTGTCCAAGATTTCCCTTCCCAAGGTGTCCCTCAAGAGAAAAGGGAAAAATCCACATTAAATCTCAAAAAACTCAATAGCCAATGTTACCAAACACAGAAAGCTGGAACACTGAGGAGCTGAAAGAGATCCTAGTCCAAGAGTGCGTTTTCACAAATGCCTCTTTTGACAGCAAATCCAGCTTGCCCCCTACATTCATCATCTTATTCACAGAGCAGCCCTACAAACAACATGTCAGCTTAACTGAGAACAAAATTACACATTACAGACAACATAATACCTTTTAGACACCAGAACAGGAAGATCTTCCTTCCCTTCTTGCTTTCAACTACTCTTCCTCCTCCAGGCTTGACCTGACCCTTTCCATGTGCCACCAGGAGCATGTCTCTGCTGAGCCAATTCAGCTCACTTTCCCCTGCAAAAGCACACAGACACTTTTGGTGAGATTACTTTTCTGCCAGTTCAGTGAGTGCAATCAGCTCAAATTCCTCTGAGAGAGGGAGGGCTACATGGCCATCAGACAGGAGACAAGGGAAGAAGGGATACAAGCTCTCCTCTTTGGATACACTGCAACAGATTTAGGGCTAGCCAAGCTCAAAGAATAACATGCAACATCATCCTGAAAGGCAGGTACAGAGAGAGCAATGCCAAGAAAAGACATACATAGCACTGCATCCTCAGTAACGGTGTGTTTAATTGTTATTGCTATTAGGTTTTCTATGTTATATTAACATTGACATAAATGTCATTAATTTTTTTAAATTATTTTTAAAGTATCCAAGTAACAAAGGAGTCTGTCTTATTTTTAGAAAATGCCTTATAATGATCTCCACAGCAACACACAATCCTTCTGTGACTCCTTCTAATAGGTCTTCAGTGTCCTTGAACATGTTTACCCTCTCAGAAGTGATCATAAATGAGTAGATTTGTGCATCTTCAAATCTCTTGACAGACTTCCTGCAGACCCTCAGCTTAATGTTGCTTCCTAGATATCTGTTCATGGTTAAGGTACGCTGTTTTATTTTAAAAAACCATTTAGTCTACATAACTTCATGAATACTATTAAATGAGACAGAAAACATTGTATAAACATCACAAAAGAGAAAAGATGTTTATTGGGCTGCTTCTTCTTGACATCACCAGTTACATTAAATTTGGACTGTTGACATTCAGGTGCTTCCACTTGGCAATGTATTCTCACATGTAAGGATAAATGGGATGTTGGCATATGAGCTCTGAGCTCAGGCCAGCTTTAAGCAGCAAATTTATGGTGTAGCTTCTTAACAGTGTTTAATGTCGTGGAAAAGGGAAAATTTCACATCTCCTATTTATGCAGTGATAAGACCAGATTTCTCATCTATAGAGCATGAAAATTAGCAATAAATGTAGAGAAGACCAAAAAATATATATATGTATAAA
>VZRO01005377.1:163207-281551 GCA_013397915.1 Daphoenositta chrysoptera
CCCCCTTTTTGTTACAGATCACTGCCACAAAGGATAATCCCCAGCTGTCAAGTTAAGGAAATTTAAAAGGTAGGTTCTAAAAATAATCGTTACCAGTCATGAATTCATTTTCATATATATCTGTTATACTTATTTCCCAATGACTTTGGTTGGAAAATCACACCTGAAAATAAACTGATGCCCTTAAATTATTGTTTTAAAATGGGCTTTAAAAGACTTCGAAAGCAGAGTAACTCGATAAAGCAAAAGTAGTGATGTAGGAAGGCAGAAGTTCTGTGGAGTGGCACAAAACCTAGAGTCTTGCTGTTTCTTAACTTTCAGCAAACATCATTAGATGACACCAAATGAACACTGCAGATCTGTCTGGCATAAGAAAGTACAAATGTATTTCTTAGAGAGAATACTTCATTTCTGAAAAATAAATAAATAAACAAACCAGTGCCACAAATGCAATCAGAAAATTCACAAAAAGTATCCTTGTTTGTTTTAACTTGACACTGCAAAAGAAGAGGCAAAGAACAATAGTGAGGTCCAGCTGTTGTTTTTCTTGAAGAAGTCCCAGCTCCTCATGCAGAGAAACTACACTTGAGATGAGCTGGCTGAGACAAATGTTCTGTCTACACTTTAAATGGCAGCTGGTTATTAAATGACTCCCAATAGGATGAACACTTGCTATTGACAATAAGGTAATATAAGGACCATGCAGTGCAATCAGGATGGGAATGTGAATGAAAAATCTTTAATCTGAAATTACAGCTGTCAGGGCTGTATTGTAAAACATGAAAGTTGCATCTGCACTTAGAATTAATGTGTCCCAAAAGCCAAGTTTCTCATAAAGGGCATCTTGCAGATACATCTTTTATAAATAGACTACTGGTCTTCCGTAAATCAAACCGAACTGTAGTCTATACTAAGGAATTAAAAGGGTCACCTCTTCTTGGGTTGGTATTTGTTGAACAGTATTTGGTAAAAACGAACATTGATTTACAAAGTCCAAGAGATACTGGTAGTAGTATTACTTTATAATGATATTCACTGACTCCAATGTGTCAAACAAATTACTTCAGTTCTTTTATCATCAGCCTCCATGTGTACAAGCATATTTTTCAAAATGAGGAAGCATTTTCAAAGGAACCACTATTTAACAATCTGAGTTAACACAGCGTTGAACAAACAAATATACTATTTTTTTATTTCACATCATTCAGATGAATGGGCTAAGCTTCCTGAGCAGGCATGCTAACCCTAGTTTGATGGAGCCAGTTTAAGATCAGACATATGGCAAAATTAGTTACCTGCTCCATTCCATGGCCCCATAGTTCACAAGGATCACCCCAGTTCATTTCTCATGAAAAGGCTGAGCTGTCTCCATAGGCTGAATCTTTGCATACATTTTGTGACAGCTCATCTTGTGATTGGTCATGTTCCTGCATTTAGTGATAATGTGTTTTGAACATTTCATGAAGCCAGTAAGAAAAGATTCCCAAAAAGTCAAATTGTCACTCAGAAATTCTTTAACAATTCATGAGAAAAAACACAACCTTTGATACTAGTCCAGTGTATACAGTAACAGGTGACGGAATTTAGCTAAGATGAATGGCTTCAGCTAACAAAAACAAAGCTAAAATTTTAAACCAATAACCTTAATGATGCAGATTATGAGAAAGTTGCACACTCCTACAGTCTTCATAAGGGTGAATTTTCAAACGAAACCCAGTAACAAATATGGGCCTAAGAGCAGAATTCCAGTGTAACTGTATTCTCTTCTTAATTGGGGTTTGAGCAATGGTTTGGAGGAAAATTAGAGGTCACAAGTTTTCTGGTCCCTCTGTTCTCATTAACCAAGTCTTCCACACTGAAGTCTAAACATTTGACTCAACTTCCACCTAAGAGCCAATTTATTACCATTTAAGTTCTTCCTGCCTTCTTATGCCCCACCCAAAGTGCTGTCAAGATGCAAGAACTAAATCCCCTGTACTGAATCTGCTTCTTCCCCTGGAAGGAGCCAGAGTGCTGTATGCCAGTGTTAACAGACCATTGGGTAATTGAGATTAAACACAACAAAAAAAAAACCCAAAAAACAAAAGAGCATTTCGTTGATGATAAATTACAAATCACTAATAAAAATTAAAATCAGCTGTACATGCTATGAAGGGCATTTACCAAACAAACGAATTAACCTTACATAAATATTTAGTTGTACTCAGATACAAAGTAATGTTATCTTTCCTCAATAGGAATACAGTGGATACTTCAAGACCAAATGATGAACTTTTAGAATGCAATTGTAAAAATCGGTTATCTGATTGCAAACCAAGAGGTCTGCCATTTCTGTTGCGTAAAATTAAAAGTCAGGTGCTGTAAGCCCAAAGATGATTATTAACAGAAAGATATAATTAAAACATTCTTAGAATAGCAAATTGAAATAGTCTTCTCTGCAGCCTGATTAATACAGTGGGCATACCATTCTGAAATTAACTCTAGATTCAATTAAGAGCTTTTTTCCCCTTCACCTTGCTGCATTCAGAAGGTTACTTATATATTTTCTGCCATCATCCAGAAATCCCTAGCCCTTACAATGTGGTAAAAAAATTTATGGAAAAGGGCCCTGAAAAAACAGGCAACTGAAAACTCAAAAGTTACATTTCTCAGAAGTTAATTTCCTTGTACTTTTTTACAGCTATGGCATTTTTCTCTTCACATTCCAAATTACTGTATAGTGCCTCTCAACTTTGTTAAATTTATCGCATTTCACCCTTGAAGTATCTCAGACCAGGCTGTTGAGTTCCCCTTAGGTATCTGCTGGAAAGGGCATTAGCATCTGTGCTGCAGGCGCATATAATAATTTTCATTTGTATTTCTCTGATAACTCTCCCTGAGAGTTATCAAATACCAGAGTAACTCAACCTAGAATAATGCGAAACAACATCTGTGAATGTAACTTTGAGGGAAGAAATCATATTTAATAAAGAAATCAAGTTGCCTTAAGGAAAAAATTTCAGGCTTGTGATAGATATTGAGAGACATCAATGAAGAAGAAAAATAATATTTTTAAGGGTTCTAACAAAACAAATGAAGATATTAAGCTCTCAAAGTCAGTAAATTAACACAATCCTCCAAAAAACAGGTACAAAAAATTCAGTGCAAATACATTGTTCAGTCAGTTCCCCATGAAAACGGGCTGAGAAACTAACAAAGATATAAATTCATTATCAAATCTCTGGGTATGAGTTTCTTCAAGGACAGGCAGCCCTGAACAGCTCTCCTACTTACACTAAAAAAAAAAGAAAATCCACAAAACTGAAGATGAAAAGCAGCAAAGGCACATGTGCTTTTGAGTTTTGTTACCTGGCCCATTTATTTGTCTTATCTATCTGGGAGGTCTTGTCTTTTAAAGATTTTAAGCTCTTAAGAGTGGAGGCCATCATTAGCTTATATGTTTGCTTAGTGTCTAGCATAGGAGAGTAAGACTGGCTGACAGCTCTAGGCCACAAATACAATTAGGATTTAAATAAAGAGTCAATTTGGGTTTGTAACGAGACTCATGTGAAAGGGCTCTGCAGCAGTCATGCATCTGTAACAGACAGGGACGCAAAGACAGAGTCTTTCATACTTTTGGAATAGCTTAGAAATTATTTGCCATAGGAAAGAGAAAAAAGATTACAACAGAAAAGGCCTTAGGACAGATGAAAAAAATAAACTAACAAAAAATTTTGAAGCTCTGTCTATGAATACAGTTTTTTCACCTGGCTCATTTCTTTGTTTCCCAAGGACAGAAGTATTTAACATGATCAGAAATCCATGAACCACTTAAATAAAAAAGGCAGCACTGTTTTCTTGAGAGGACCATCAGCTCTAATTGAAAATTAAAAATCTTATACATAGGGAAAAACCCAACCCCAAACAACTAACACCTACAGACTGTAGCCTCATGTATCTCCATTAAAACAGAATTAATATATCAGATTATGGAGTCCAGCCTTGCACCACATATGCCCTTTCCGAGGCACTCTGAGAGTGCTGCTTTAGGCCACTGGGTCATGTTTTCAAGGCTTCACGCCATTGCTCCATTTAGATGATGATAAAGCTTTGTTCTACCAACATTTGAAGTGCTGTATTTATCTTCCAAGAACTTTGAAGCACAAAGGCATGTAACTAATTCGTAAATTTCTCCACAGTAGTATATGTATGGGAGCACTTCCAGCCAGGAGAAGTTGTCCCACATGCATTTAAGATGTCAGGCAAACCTTACTAAGTACCCAGTCATATTTGAATATTATCTGTTCCACTTAAAGCAAAACTGCAGACAATTTATTTGCACTTGGTAACACATAATACCACAATTGAAATATCAAAGTGTTCTTTGTGTCTGAAACATAGCTTCTTTGGACACCATGTTTGTCAATGAAAAAACTGATCACATATTTTTCTTGATAGTAAAACAAGGGTCAGAAGTCCCACAGTGGGAAATGCAGCAGACAAATTACACAGCAAATGCAAACAAGTTCTTCCCTGTCTTCACTTAAAGGCTGTCTGTTTCTATTGGTAGATGTTTCATCCAATCTCTGACTTGAGGAAGAGGAAAAGGAACAGACGAGATGCAGGAACGAGGGCTGAATGTCCCAAGGATGAGCACAGCATTGTACTGCTCATTGAATGAAAAATGCAGACAATTTCTAAATGAATTAGTTTGATAAAATTAAATTCCTTGTGAACCAAGAGGTGCATTGCCAAAATGAGATCTGGCTCTGAAGTAAAGCATATGCATACAACAGAATAGATTTTGCTACAGTAAGTGTGGACTTGGAAGATGAACCTCCAGACAGAAAACACATTATTCCTTGCCTTTCTCATGTTATCCTTTCAGTCCAGGAAATTAAGTCTGCATTTAAGTAATATTGTGCAATTCTGGCAAGAAGTACTTCCTCAAAGAATAGATTTTCGGCTTTAAAGAGCTTCTATTATTCTTCAAGGTGATTATTTTTGAAAAAACTTTTCCAACATTTCCTTAATCTTAGACTAAATAAGTCAAAAGCTAAAACTTTTAGCACACCTGGCAAACCTGCAGCTCCTACATCTGATGGCCTGTCCCCGGCATCTTCTTTTTCTTTCTTTACCACAAAGCAACCAGAAACAGAGGCTGCAGCTGGCTTCAGTGCAAAGGCACTGCCCAGAGCCTGCCAACTCTGGGGCTGTTCAGTACCTTCAGAGAACCCCAGCCATGCAATTTTTTTCCTGTAAAATCAGATCCCAGAGCCTTCAGTACGGGATTCCCTGGCTCCAGTCACTGTCAAGGGAAAAAAAGAGAGCAGCTGTTGCACTTGCAGAGGTGTTCAGAAGGGCAGTGTAGTGGCACCTCCATGGACACACTTTAGAAAGGGAAGCAGGACTCCATTTTCCCCCTCTCACCTCCCCCACTCTTCAAGAGGAAGCACATGGAAGCATAGGAAGAATGGCTGCCAGGGCAGAGTAGGAGAGGAAAGATGTCACTGTGGTTTTGTTTCAAATATTTCAGAAATTACCTTCCCAATTAAAAGGGTTCCTGCTTAGACTGATATTTATCAACAAAGTTGTGCAGCCCTGCCTGGTGCACTAACTGTATTTTCCACACTGCCATATATTGCATTTACAAAGTAATTGTTCTGGATATCTTTTTCCAGGAAAGGTATGCCAAAAATCTTAAATACATTAAATGTCATCTTACTGTGAAGCAAGTTAATCTTGTGAAGTTATTGTTATTGTTTCAATTATATGAAACTAACTACTGTATGGAACTAAATTACCAAGAAAATCAATTACAATCTAATCAATACAATCAAATTTTTATTACAATTCATACTTTAAATCAAAAAATGTTCTCATCGGAGCTTCAGCTTATTTTTAAAAAAGGGTTGACATGGCATTGTGTCTTGTATTTGAAAGCTATCTTTTCCTATTAATTTGCTTTGAACAAACAAGCAAAAAATGATGAAAATCAAAAGCAAGTTCTTGTTCATGCCTCTCCCACACATTTTCCACTGTGTGCGCAAGCAGTTAAAACATGCAAATGCAGTTTGGAGGAAATTCGACATCTCTATTATAGATGAAAGGTAAACAAAAGCAGATGAAGGATTAGTGCAATTCCAAATTTAAGATATTGCTCTCAGTGACTTATAATAAAGTGGTGTTGCATACGGTGGCATGTTTTAGATGACATTTCAATTGTACAAGCAATTTGCATTCTATCTGACATTAAATAACGTTCTCATTATTATGAATTCTGGCACCATCCCCGTCTCCATAGCATAAAGATATGAACTACGAGGCACATCTTAATGAAGGGAGTAAGTTTTCCTGTCAATCTGAAATGCAAGACAAGGCTGTACCTGGGCTAAACCTCCGGTAACATTATTGTGAGTTGCCCACTTCTGACATAGTACAAATCTTGAGCTAAAGCATTCTTCTTATTAAATAAAGATCTATAACTGAACACATGTATCTGTAATATCACTACAATCCAAAGAAAATTAAAAGACAGATTATGTCCAGGATATTACATGCACCACCACAGTGCACTGCGAGAATCTGGTATGATCCTGTTGCTAAGATACCTGGCTAATGCCACGGAAACAAGCCCTTCGTACTAATCTAGCACAATCCATGCATGCTTCCACATATTTTGGCAGGGGAAAGTAGGAGTCCACTGACAATGGCTTGGGATATTGCTAGCCAGTGCTCCTGAATTTATACATTTTTTATCTCTTGCTGGTAAGCTTCAGCAATCTGAGTGAAATAAGAAATGTAACACTCTGTTAATGGCATTTGGTTGCTTTATGCCATTTAAAACAAGTAAGATTACTTTTTATCCTCCTACATAGTCAATAAAAGTTGCTTAAAAAGGTAATTATTTAAGTGCTTTTGGTTGCAAAATTGCAGTGCTCCCAAAAATGACTGCTCTTAATCTTTGTGATTTATACTGTAATATGCACATAAATGACTATCTGCATTTACTGTCTCCATTGCTGTCTTCAAGGAGACTCTAACAGTTTCCTCGGGTGCATACTGAATAAGCAATCGGGCGAAGTGGAATTATTTTAACACAAATAACTCACAAGTCTGTACTATTTAAATCTGCTTTGAGACTCTTAGCCCACAAATAGCTATTTGCCCAGTAGACTGTAAAATGAGTGAGGGAAAGGGGAAAATAACACCAAAAAACCCCCAAACCTATTCATTCCATGATGTGTGTAAAAATCTTACATGAAAGAAAACTGCTTCGTCAAGCAGCCTGGCTAGACTGCAAACTTACAGTCAAGCAACATAAGTGTTAAACCTATTCTTTTCAAATACGAGAGAGACGTATCTTCACTGGTGAAAAAGTGCACTAATAAAACGTTCTTAATGCAAATTCAACAAGAATTAAGAAAAAGAATGTAAACGCACTCCCCATGTTTTTTGCAATGTGATCTCCCCTAAGCATCAGTGACAGTAGTGCTGCTGAGCTCAAGTTATGATAACAATAACTTTTGCAGATGTTCATAGCTGTCAAGTATTAGTCACTAAAATGTCAGAAGATGTGATACAAAGTAAAACCAGAAGAATTCCTCTGTAGTAACCAGTTGAAGTCAAGAAGGCAGAGGTCCAACATTCATCTCTAACTATAAAATAGTACACTGCAGAGGAATGGAATGAAAATATTATATTAAAAGAAGCACACAATTCTGCATGCCTACATGTATATTAACATGTGAAAGGTGCTGATTTTTCAACCCTACATGCACTTCCAATTCAGTAACAGACCCAATGTATTTTTTTGCTGAAAGGAACATATGCACTTCAGATTGCAGCACCTAGAATTATGTTGGTTTTATTCACTTTAAAATTTCAGTTTGTTTTATTTCACTTTCTCAATTTTATTTCATTCCACAGACTCACAAGGACATTTTTCAAGCTGGAAAAGGACCTTATAGATTCCCAGCATCATTTGCAGGGTTATGACGATTACACGTCTTGTCATGCTCTTTACTAGTACTGGAAACAAACACTAAATTTACTAAGACAGGCCATCTAAGATGTAAAAAACCACAATGTATAGAGAAATGACCATTCCTTTATTCAGAACGCTTTTTTGCCTTTTGGAGTCTTTTAGGACTTTTTTGTAGTAAAACTATTTCTGAATAACTACCTTAGGGCAGCATACAAGGGTAACTGTATTATAAAACAGGAGCTTGTTCATGACAAAGAAGAAATAAATCAATAACAGGTGCAAATATCTGAGAAACTGTTACTTCAACATAAATTGTCCCTGTAAGAAGGACAGAAAAATGTTTTTACAAACCTTTTACTTTTTTCAATCCTCACTGGAATCCAAGCCAGAAGAGAAAATGGCTGTTTGCTTAGAATAAAGTGTCTGAGCTATCTATGTGAACCTGACTATAATGGCAAAGGATGGTGCGGATCAATATCCATCTTCTTCATTCCTGAAGTAATAACTTTCAATAGGAAAATCTATTTACTTTTACTTACCTTTATTTTATTTCATTTTGCTTTAAAGAAGTCCATTCCAGAGGGAGGGTTTAGGTTGCAAACAGCAGTTAACAAACTGATGATTTAACTAAGGACTATAGGCCAGTAGGCATGTTATCGTTCTCTATAGCCATTGGTCAGGGTTAAGAAGAAACACATTTACTTGGAAAATTCATTTATTATATAAGCAATCAGTATTACAAGCTATTTAAGGCATACAACCTCCCTATGTATAGCACATATTGGAAAGGTCAATCAGCACTAAAGGGTAATTTGTCTAATCCTTATTTACAACATGCCCAGAACTGGCCAAGCTTCTCTCCTGCAGAAGGAAATGCTCCCAAGAATTACTTGCACCCAAACAGCTCCCTCTTGGCCCCACGCCTGTGACAGCCTATCTGACCTCAAGCATCAACACAGCCATTTCCTAGGAGTTGCTGGCCACCAAAGCCAGCTCATATCATCATTCAAGAGAAAGTCTGTCGTGTGCAACTTGGCAGTGGGAAATTACTTTTTCTCCATTAAAATGGAGGGATGAATCCTTTAGCTCTTCTGGACAAACTTCTCAGGTCCAAATATTTTTAAAAACCCAAATGAAACAAGGAGGAGAGGGAGAGGGAAAGAAAGACAAAGCAAACTTGTGTATTTTCCAGTTAAATGAATTCTCTTTCAACAAATTTGCATTCTCAAGGTAAATCATATGGCTCACATGACTTTTAATGTAACATTGCTTTTATCCATCTAAACAGTATATTTATTTACTTTTTCAACTCACTGTCAGTAATAAACCAAAAGTTTATGGCAACACTTTTGGTATCACCTCATATTTTCTATTATTAGGGGGGTTTATTTTAATTATGCTCTAAAATGCTGCATCAGCGCAGCATCTTTCTAGTAAACACTCTTTTCAAGCTTCATTATCGAGAGCACAGTGAAAGGCTTACTCATTTTAAATTCAGTTGAGAAGCTGAAGCTCATTAGAAATCTAAAATATTTAAAAGTACATTTGTGTTTTCTGCAGTCACTGATTTCCCTCCCTACTCCTAAAATCACCTAAACCAAAATTAAATCAAGACTGCAATTTGCCCCTTGCTTAATATTAAGCAGCCATCTGTCTTTCCTTAATATAAATTTTTGTGACTGTGGTAGCATCAGCATCCTTCACTGCTCACAGCCATGTCAATATTGAAGTCCAAATAAAAGAGGCTGCAAGAGAGACTAGAAAGACAACACTTTATTCACACTGCGAATTTTATTAATAATAATTGCTAATTAATCTTAACTGAAGAAGCAGTGCAAAACCCCATGTCTGAATTCCAGGTTCTTACATAAATCTCAAAGCACTCAGAGTGTGTATTTGTAACTAAGAAAGAGATCACCAGCATTAAAACCCTGCTTATATCAACTGCAGGATGGGAAATAAATTAGAGACTCTACTCTCTTTAGAATTTGAAGGGAAACATATACTAATATAGATGTAACCTGATAAGACAATTAATTGCAAATTAATATTTGCAGAATACTAAGGATAAGCAAGATTTCATTCTCACTAATGTCTGCATATTTATTGGAAAGCAGATTGTGTGAGTGTGTGTGCAATGAATAAATGAACCCCAACTGTACAATTTTCCATGTACATTATACAAGTAGAGTCTTCGTTTTTACATCTTTTTTTTTCTTCGCTATCAGGGTAATAGAAAAAAAATACAATCACATACAGAAGTATTAGTGCATATATCGCTTCAACACAGAAGTCAACTCTTGAAGCTAAACAGAAGCCACAATAAATCTGAAGAAAAGCCATTGACAATTTTATAAAAAATAAAAAATAGTTTCAGTTGTTAAAAGGCACCCAGGGATTAGAAAAAATATTCAGGGTCTTAAAGGTTTTAGAAGGTTGGTGGGTTTGGGTCTTGAAGACAGTAATTTTTATTCATTGGTTTTTACCTGCAACAAATTTTGTTATGAAATTTCATCCACCATTTTATTTCTCCTTGTATTGAGCTGAAACTCAAAATAATTGAAACAAGGTAGAGACATCAGGAATTAATTAAGGTTATTGCAGGAAAATCACAATATGTAATCAGTGTTTCTGAGCCTAAGTAGTCCAGGTAAAGAATTAGTGCTGCTGTACAGAAGGAGCTGTGTTACAGTAAAACACAGATGAAATATCTACTAGGGTAAGTAGTGAGTTAGAGGCTTTAGACATAATTATGCTATATATAATTTAAAGCTCAACTTCAAAGCAAGTAAGTGCTATTAGTTATCCTCTGCCCAACACAGCTCTTAAAATGTCAAATTAAAAAATACTATTGGTAATTGTATAAGTTATGGCAAACTAGCTCCCTCCAGCAGTGACAGGAGACAGCAGGAAAAAGCAAGAAAGATATACCTTTCCTCTTTGATATTTACAGCTACTTGTTCTTCATGCAGATCAAGAAAGCAATAATGCTTGTACTGAATTTCCTCAGCCCTCTTTCAGGGACTGATCCTGCACATGATCCCTCCTGCAAGTAACAGCTGCTAGATGAGGTTAGATCAGGCTTTTTTTTTTTGGAATATCACCGAACACTGCCAACCTGCCTTTTCTCTGCCACATCACACGTGGGACATTCATATCTGTGTGCAGGGGAAGCAGAGTGGGCGCCAGCAGCATCTGCAGCAAGAGGGGGCAGGTGCAGGCAGGCAGCCTGGCCCCCTGCTCCCAAACATGTGGCTGGACTGTATTCCCAGCTCAGCTCCAATGTCAAGGTAAGGGGTTTAATTTGCTCCTGTGCCTCAGTTTCTTGACTTCCTGACTCAGTTTCTCTTCTGCAGGTTGTCAGAGCAGGAGGCACAGCAGGAAGAGCACCCTGCGTTCACCACACCGCTCCATTTCCTCACATCTCAGGAGCTTTACTGAAGTCTCTTTGCACACTGAGAGTTTGCCAGTGCCCTGGGTAAAGGGCTAAATATAATAGGCAAATATAAATACATGGTTTACTGTGCACAGAAAGATTTACTTCTCTAAGCATTAGCCTAAAATGGAAATACTTGCATATAATTAAATTTCAAAGGACAGGAAAAGAAAAAAGAAAGATTGAAATCGCATGTTTAACCTGGGCATTTTTTTTTCCTCTCTGAGGCCTGTGTTCAAAATTCAGGTTGCATGCAAAGTGAAAAGGTCTTGAGGATCAATCAAGACTTGACCATATACATACTTATACATATTAAACCAGTTTCAAGTTTGTAACATCAAGTTGTGGGGAAAACATTGCTGTAACAGAGGAAATAATGTGCTAAGCAGGAAGGCTGTGCAATACCTGCCTGAAGTACACACCATATTCATCCTGGCTCTTAGCCATTGCTCACTCATAACCATTATAATTCACAACAATTATATGTTAAAAGCACGTAATGAATGTTGAGTTATTTTGAGTTGAGTTACAAACTTAATAGGCAGTTGTCATCATGCCAGATTACTAAAGAGCTAGCAGATCTTTATCTGAGAATGAATCTTTTAAGACATGGTTTCTGAGTAAAGCTGACATGTACAGTAACTTGTGGATATCCTCCCAATTCAGATCAATTGGGTCTTTCATGCATTAAATTCTTCTTTAAGAATACTGTCCTGGGAAAAAAGATCATTTGTTGTAACTTTTGTTTGATTTCAGGGGGAGCCCACTACCTAAAGATCTTTAAGAATCTGGCCCTTAGGCACTTTTGAAATTGAGAATTAGGCGTTCCAATGCTGGATTAATGCCTAAATACCTTTAAAAGTGCGAGCTTTGGAAAATCCCTGTGGGTACCTACCAGCACCTGTAGGCATCTGGATACCTCTAAAAATGGCCCCAAATGCTGCTTTAATAGCTCATATGCTGCAAGAGGGGCTGACACCCCTTTTCTTTCTCCCACCTTCCCACAGGTAACTTCTTTCCACCACAGTGGCTGCTGCAGGTGTTGGACCAAGCACAGCACTAAACCCTCACACACGTGAAGCTGCCTCCAAGGCGTGAGGAAGGGGCAAAGCAGCAAATCTCAAATGTCACAGGCTGCACAGCTGAGCAGGCCCTGGCCTTTAATAATGGCGGGCAAGGGAGAGGGAGAGGAAGGAAATGCCTCTCAACTCATAGCTCTTCCCCAGGCTTCATTTGACATGGCACAGCTCCAGTTTTTTACCTTAAAACTAAAGGTGCCTGTAAGAGCACATTTCCATCAAAATGCAGCTTTCAAGCATTACCCACCCCAGCCTGGCTGTCCTGCAGTCTTTGCTTAGAGGGAGCACTTTACCAAAGTAATCATGAATCCTCACTTACAGTTATGAGCCTTTTTAAGGGAAAACCAGGGATGCAGAAAGTCCACAGTCAATGAAGTCAGAAGCAGTTAGGGAAAAACATATAAATAGCTTCTCAGCAACCTCATAATTCAGTCAATTGCTACTTGCAAGAGCTCCTGCAAAACAAAATCCAAGCAGCAGCCTTGAGGAACCAAGAGTAAGGATGTCCTAGAAAAGCAAAAATCATGTGCATATGTATAAATAGTTACAGGATCTGCCCCTGTAAACAGCACAGACCGTCCCATTTCTTGTGTGGTTGCCATTTGTGCCAACTTCCTACAGAGTCAGGATTGTCATGTGCCACTCAGCCCCTTTAACTGAAGCTTCATCTGGCCCTAAAAGCAAATATTCATTATCAGCTTCCACTGCTTTAACTTCGATAAATGTTTCCAATGCAGATGTTACGAGCTAGCAAAAAACCCACATGCAAGGATTTTAATACCTGACAGATCGTAGAAGTTGCCAAGTGTCTGTCTCCTGATACCAAACCTGGCATTCCTTATCATACATAAAAGCAGAGGCTGGACATATGTGATCATTACTCTGGTTTAGGTGTATTTTCAAAATCTCCAGTTCCAATGCGAATCCCTTACAATTCCTCGTGCTGCTTTCTGCATTTATAACTCTTTGGCATTACAACAGCTGAAAATTTTGGAACAATGAGTTGAGCAAGTGATGAAGAGAAAGTGAGTGGTACAAGGGCTGTTACATTACCCTGGGCTTCTCATATAAAGGAGCTCTGAACATGTCAGACACAGGACTTTTTTCGAAGCAGTTTCACACATGCATTTTCAATCAGGATTATATTTCACACACATCTATCATCACTTGCAAGTGCAGCTAGTCTTTCTTGAAAACGTATCAGTTCTCTGTATTTGCCATCGACTAGTATTTTCTTTGTATAAATCTACTGTTTGGTGACCCACTAAACTATATTTGATGTATTAAGAAAAAACGCAACTGCTTAGGATCAACACTGAAAATGGCTGCACAACTCCCTTAATACAACACATTTTCTGAGATCATCTTTATTGCTGCACAAATAGTCTTAGTAACTTACCTTAAATTATTCACTAAAATAAAAATATGATGGATTATCCTACCTGCAATCATGTCAGAACTACTTTGAAAGCTATATAGGGTTTTACTGAGCCTATCAATTTTGTACTGTACCACTTTTATTCACTCCCATGGCTATTCCCAACAGAGAACAAACTGCAAAAGGCTTGCACTCTTGTACTAGGAGACACAGAAGGAATCCCTAGGTACCTGATGCCAATGAACCATAAATCAGTGGTGAGCAGATTTAGAAACACATGCAAAGGCTTAAACCCTTCCTCTTATGATGGAAAGAATTTACCTGACAAGCAAAGATGCTTGTCAATGACAGAAATCATTACATTTCAAATAATGGACCAGGACCTGAAGACTAGCAAATTTACAGTAATGTTTACATTTGGGGTTTTTCAGAGTTAGTTCCTCTTACAATAATTCTGCCATTTTTTGGAAATAGCCCAAAAAAATAAACACTCACTACTCAGAAAGGCAGCATGCTCAAACTTCTCCAGACCAATGTACTTATTTTTATTTTAATGTACTCATGACTAATCCCTTTTATGAAATGTGTAAAAATTGCAGATGGAGCTGACAATACAAAATTTTTTTTAAAAAGCAACCCACAGTCGTTCTCACTTATTGTCCACTCAGTGGGGGAAAAAGGTTAAAACAATAATCTCAAATTCCTCATGAAAAAGGAATACAGTGAGCATAAAATTGCTGGAGTTCTACAGAAATTAAGTAGGATTTTGTAGAAATTAGTACAAAAAAAGGTAGCATTTACCATGTAATCAAATACTTTCTATAGGCTCCTCACAACTATCATATGGCATATAGAAAGGCTATAAATTTTTTTCTAGAAGATGACTTCAAACTCCCATAGAATATAATAACTTCTCAAAGAAATCTTATCTGGAAAGAGTACCATTTATTTTATCATACGAAGTGAAAGTGAACCTAGAAAGGTTTTTAGTATTTATGATGACACTTTTTTCTTTTTCTTTCTTAATGTTCTCATTTCCCCTTTCACCAATAAAGCCTTTTTAACAAAAGAGGCTTTTATAATTTCTTGAGTGGTTTGCGGGGGTTTTTTTGTTTGCTTTCATTTTTTATTGTCACACCATGATAACACCATGTAAAAGATGCTTTAAACATTAAAATGCTGCACCACTAGGGCCTAGCATACTTCAGATTATTAAAACTTGGATCTTAAAATAGATGCAACCTAGAGAGGATGTCATGGAAGCGTTTCAATGAAAACATCACTTCACCATGTAAAAATGTGCTGCAGCAAAGCCCTTTCAAAAAACTCGCTTGGCTGGGAACTACTGTATTATCGACATATGCCCTGAAAAATACATACCAGCACCAATTGCAGAGGGGCATTGTTCACATGAAGTAACTATATCTATATGTTGTCAAGCAACTGGTCGTAAAAGAACTGAGTAAAAGGCATTTGAAATATGAGATGACTGGAAATACCACAGCTGATTTTTTTATGTTCTCTGACGGTTGAGAACAAAAAGATTTTCAGACAAAGAATTTAGACTCTATACCACGGTGTTTGACTTCCAAAATGTAATGTAAAAATATTGCCAAATGTCTGAAAGAACAAGAAATGCATTGTAAAAGAAATGTTTTTTAGAAGTATAAACACAGCTCTTTTGGAGGGAACCTCCTATTCTGATGCAGTGACAGGATTTTTAATTATTAGCTGTTAATTATTTAATTATTAATTTATTATTATTATTATTGTTTTATTTTATTATTTATTATTATTTTATTATTTAATTATTAACTACTAACTGTTTAATTATTTAATTATTAACTGTATCTTATCATCAACTTAATCACAACCTCCTTATGAAACTCTCTGGAATCACTTACCCCTAACAGAAAAAAGCAGAAATAATATTATTCCAGTGTTATCTCCATTTCTAACAGACAAATAAGTAACTTCAAAATGGCAGGGTTTTAAACACATTGAATACTATGTAAAGACAGGTTTTTCTGAGCACTTCACTCATAATACCTAGATTAAAATCTCATCCGGGCTTCTCCGAATTCTGCGATTATAATTAGCATCATTATTCAGGAGTACCTCTGAAATTTTTCCTCTTCAATGATTTAAAACTCTGGTCTGGTCTTTCCCTGTCGGAGGTTGAAGCCCAGAAAGGAGAGGTCTCACTCCTTCCCTGTATTCTTTCAACAACAGTAACTTAAAATCACTAAGGCAGACAGCTCTGCAAGGGAGAAGGGATGATGGTCAGGGTGAGACCTTTGAGGCTCCCTGGGTATGGGCAGCTCCCAGAGAAGGGCTGTCAGCCTGTGCCTCGCACCAGCTTGAATGGGATAAGTCCTGTGACTGTGAGCAACGGCTCAGGCAACGGCAAAACAGGATGGAAGGCTATGCAAAGAGATGGGAGAAGAGAGCTTGCAATTTTTTTTTTTCCAGAAATGGCAGTGGAAGGAAGACTGGGAAAGCTTACAATACTTACCCACGTACTTTAGCCCTGGAAGGAAACTGCCTGTGTAGATCTTCGGTGGTAAGCCTAATGGGTTTCAGATTTAAGGTAAAAGGAATAAATTTGGCTGCCAGCTCTGCCCAGGAAAGTTATAGCCAAAAGGAGATATGAAACATAATACTCTTTTATCAGAAATGCAACTTTTTTCCAAACTCTCATGGTCTTTTTCACTAGCCTTATCAAACAGAAACTCAAAATATTTTAAGGGCAGGGACAGGAGAAGTAATAGTTTTGCTTTAGGTGTACACACTTAATTCTCCAAAGACTGGGGAAAGGGCATCACAGCATTTGGCATAGGCTGTGTATAGGCCACATCCTGTCACAGGTCACCCTGGCAGCTAGCACCCAAAATCCTGGCTTAGGATTTTAAAGGTACAGATTTGCAGTTTCAAGTGCTCCTTAGCATCATTCTACTTGCTCTAGTCATTGTACGGAAAACTGACTGCCTAGCAGCACTGGAGAGGATAATAAAAAGTTTTTAATAATTTTTATTTTATTTTAAGTAAGCAAAATCATAACTGGATCTTACCTAACCCTTTCCAAACTGGGGGTATGAGATCAAGAGAGGGATGGAAGATCTATTGACAAGACAGACAACATTAGGTCAAAAACCTACTGCTACTGCCAGCGGACAATACACAAAATGCAGAAAGAGCTTAATACAGCTTATTGCGTAAAGATGGATATTGTCAAACAATAGCAAGGAATTGTCATATTTCATATGGAGTTAATGTGCCCTGAATAGCTTAAAAGATTCTGGAAAATAATAACTAGGCAGATTTTTCAACCCTGTTACAAAACAATGATGAAATAATGACATAAAAGTCTTTTTTCCTGAGGAGGAAGAACCTACATCAGCGAGAATTTGGTGATATTCAGAGAGAGCAGGAGAAAGGGGTGGAAGATTGCCTATGTTTCAAGGAGAGAAAAGTGAATAAAATGAAGAGGAATAACTGACACTGAAAGGCAACAGCAATAGTCACCATAAATGCGTGAAGACTACTACGGAAATCCACAAGCAACACAAATGGTGGTCACTTCACATGGCATGCAACAGCTTGGACAACCCAATTCATCTGCTTTTCTTCAATCTCCGCTGGGAGAAGTGGATATGGCTTAGTAAAGACTTCCTTACAAGATGGTCTGGTTTGATTTGAGCTGTCACTAAATGATCAGAATTACCAAGAAAGCATAAGTGACTACAAGTGACAAAAGAGAAATGGACAAAAAAGTGGGATGAAGGTGTTACCATCTTTTTTCTTCCCCTCCCTTCCCACCCAGATTCCTTTTGGCCCTGCTCTCACAGCCCTTGGAGTTTAAGCTAATGATGAAGTGGTTTGTCAGTATAGAAATTACCAAGTTGAAATGCATGCTGAGACTGGAAGATACCTTTATCCTTCTGAGGAAACTGAAAAGTCTGTTTGGATAAAGTGTGGAGCCATGTTGCCCGTTTTCCCAGAAAGCACACGAGTCTAAGACTTTTCTATTCATGCCTCTAAGAATTATCTCAAGTCCTCTCCTTTTGTACAAGTCTGTTGTTCTCAATGAAATAAAGATGTGAAAATATCCATCAGTCCTCAATGAACCAAATAATTAAAGGGGGGAAAAAAAAAAGACGATTCCCACAGCTTTTTTTTTTTGTTGTTGTACAATCAGTCCAGACCATAACTACTCACCCTAAGCAGGGCATTTAAAAGAACAAGAGATTTTCAGCAGCACATCAATGGCCTTTATTTCTACCACTTCATTTTTCAGTCAGACTAGCGTCTCAAGAAGAACATCACAGCTTGTTTAAAATGCTGCATTTTATTCATCACTGTTGAACCAACACTCCTGAGAGAGACCATGAAATCTGTGGCTGGAGTTCTTACTTCTCCCCTGGTGAGCTGTTTCTTGGTAGCCTAAAAAACAGATGATGAGGTCCAGGTGCGTTAATAACTATGGTTTACTGATGAAGTTATTTTTTATTATCTTACTCTTTATTTCCACTGACAATGGAACATGGAAACCAAAGTATAATACAAAAGGAAACAAGGAGAGAAAGATATATTATTGTAAATAATAACTTTTTAGGACAAGACTAAATCTAACCCTATATCTCCTAGCCTGACCAAGAGACATTAAGGTGTGAAAAACTTGACACTTACGAAGTCTCAGTGAGGAAATGGAAAACTTAGATGTGCATCATTTTGGAAAATAGGAATGTTATAGCTTGTTTAAGAACTGTATTACTCACAGGACAGAGAGATTAAAGGTTTCTGAGCACAGTCCCTGTCATAGTACTGAAGTGTTTCATTCTGACACCCCACAGTACTTTTGCTATAGAGTTTCCATGGTACTTTTTGAGCGGAAAAAAGAAATAGGTAAATCAAACTCCTCTATATTCACCCAGTTGTCATACAGAGGTATAACACTGCACATCATCCTGCTCTACTCACATCTCTATTACATGAAACTCCACCTCTGCTGGAACTACAAAACCACCTCTGAGCTTTTCTCTGTCTCACCCACAAATGGAGGCGGACACACAACCCTAGTACAAAGACCTCAGCACATTCCCAGCTAGCTTAAACGTACTAGCCTGGTGCTACTTATAAATCAGTCAAATAATTTTCTTTTCTAGTGGTAAAAAATAACTTAGAAACTACTTTGAAATCTATAATAAAAAATAAATACATCTCATTGAGGGAATAGTATCTCCAGGTATCACACACATTTCAAGAAAGCAAAGAAAATATTGTTGAAATTATCTTTACAATACAAACAACTGTATTAACATATGAGATAAAATCCTGACCCTGTTGAAGCTTACAGAGGTTTTGCCTTTGATTTCAACTGTGGGATTCATCCTCTGTATGTCTTTGTTCTGCACTTACAAGAACAGTGAAATACGATCACGTAATATGAATTATTAATTACAATCAACACAGAGTACCATGATGCACACCCATATGCATAATACTCATGGACACATCTCAACAGGTTTGGAGGACAGGTTCTGAGGAGAATATGCCTAGACAGCAAACAATTATGAGAACACTTCTGAATTTTCTTTGTAAAAACAGTGCTAGTTTCTTCCATTAGTACACATTATAAAATTCCCTGATACCAATTTAGTTGGGAATACCAGAACAATAATTACAGCCCAGCTCATCATAATCATACATTGCTGTTCTCACTGACAATAAAGAACATACAGTGTTCCAGCTCAGAGTAATAGCTATTCCTAAGCTTCATTCACACTTGAATTTACTTCTGAATGCTCATGTCTTTTTACTTTGATTTTGTGTCTCCCACCAGCTCAGAGTAAATAGCTGTCATAGAGAAAGAGACCAGGGAAGATGGAATAAGTATTTGGAAGAGAAATCCATTAGGAAACATTAGATAGACAATCTGTAACAAGCTCTGGGTAACTTCTAAAATGATCAGAGGCCAAGAGGACATTAAAGCAAAGTGTTATTATAGATACTAGTTCTGTTCTTGTTCTTTCCTTGGCACACACTCAGGGCCATCATCAGAGCTAGACCACGAGGTGAGGTAGATCTTCTTGAGGGAGTATTTATTGAGTCATTCTTGTTACCCGCTGCTACTGCTCCAGTCCGTTTTGCTGGACTGGTCAGACACACATCATCACTTTGAACATTACGTTCTCTTAATTGAGGTTGTTATGAACTATGTCTCTTCACTGATCTAAGCAATATTATTTTATATCAGTATGCAAAATTTAACTGTCTACTCCAACCCACTCAATATACCAATAATTTATTAATTTTAAGAGGGGAAAAGAAAGCAAATCTAAAAAACCCCCTTAATTTGGAGTTCATACTTAATATGCACACCTCTATATATATAATAAGCATTTGGATTTTTGCATCTGGATCTTAGCTTTAGTTTTAGAAAATAGAGCAATGAAAAAGAGCAAAGTTCTGAAATACTATGAGGGGAACATGCATCTATTTGCAAAAGCAAAAAAAATTCAGGAAAGTTCTTTTTTTTAAGTAGATGGCCTTTGTTATTCTGAAAATTTCTCACTCACCATTTTAATGAAGAAAAGATTATTAAAATCCAATATATTTTAGATCCATTTCCTGCAATGCTCGTAATGATTTAATAGTTTATAATTTTTTTAATCTTTCCAAATGATTAATGGAAAATGTGAAGTGCTCTAATAATTCTGGTAGGAAGCAACTCCCATATTCACATAAGAAAATATGAATTCACAAGGCAACACCATGTAGAACTCCTCTACTTCAGTACAGAGTTACTTACACTGCATCTTCTGATGTTCAGAAAACTGTTCGCAAGGCGTCTTCTTTGCTCATACCATTGCACCTCCTAGTCAGTTAAATGAGGTGCAAATGTATCATGTTTGTTGCAAGCAATAAAATGAACCTAACCAGGAAAATATTCACAGTAAATCAGCAGTTGTAGCATAAGGTAGAGCAGACGAACTTGATTTGTGTCAGATTTTTAAGGTATAGGGAACAAAACATTTACTATCATAACCCTCTTCTTACTCTATAAAGATACTTTTCTCTAAAAATTCTACATCACTTTAAAAAGAGAAAAATATTATACAACTCACCTCTGGGATTATCTATTAACTTCTCTTCAATTTCTTTGCTTCCTTATACCTATATTCCAAATCCCTAACCACCTTTTTTGTCGTGATTTTTATTTTTAAAAGGACCATGTTTCTAAACCAAACACTGCCATTTTTATGGTTTACTCAGAGATTGAGAGTAAAAAATTTCAAAGTTTGAAACAAAGAGAGAAACAGAAGAGGAGTAAGATCCATTTGCTACAACACTGGAAACATGCAGCCTGTCAATACTAACATGTACTACCATTAGAAATATATGCCTTGCTGAGTTGCACTTTCCCACTTCACAGCAATAAAGCCTGACCTCAGAGGAACCACTTGATTAACATCAGGGATTTGGGGTTTTAAGACTTGCTTCTTTTAGCTATAAAAAGATGATGTATAAACTGGAAAAAAACCATAGAACAAACCAAACAACTCCTCATTTCCTGGTGTTCTATCTCAGGTATTTGCCTTGGATCCATAATCAATCTAACCTACCGATGTCTCTTCCCACTTACGGTAACGTAACATACAAAAAAAAGGACATGGGAAACCAGAATTTATATTCCTAGACCAAAATGTCCTAAATTTACCAAGGAGATAGCTGAGTACCTCACAGGCTTTTCACTGAATCACAGAATCATCAAGGCTACCATTTGCAGCTCTGGAATACTTTTGTCATCTTTATGTTTGAAGTCCCCATGCTGAAGTGTTGCACTGATACAAGCATGCAAGGCCATCAGTGCAAGCTATGAAGGTGAAGTTCCACAGAGTAGGATCTCACAACACCTCTGACACCAACCACTAGTACTGTTATCCTTTCCCTGCTTTACTCTGTCAAATTCAGGCAACACACAGCCTGTTGCTCATCAAATTCCAAAAATAAATTGTGGTTGCTTCACTTCAGCTTACACTATCTTCCATCTAAATTCATAAAATAGGTATCAATAGTCATCCAACATTATTGTGTACTTAGCTTTCATGAAACCTCTCCTTCTAGGTGTGTTTCTTCCTCACATTGTGTCAATGAAGAGATATTCCATTAGGAAACACAAGTGGTTTCTACACATATTGTGCCTTGGTACCTTCTGCAGTAGAGAACAAGGTTCTGTCTGCCTGTACAAGGACAGTGATGTTTCATTCTGAGCTAGGCTTAGTTTTCATACACTTTAAAAAATTGCACAAGATTCAATTCTGCTGGGTTTTTTTATTAAACTAAGCCACAAGAAGTTTTCACTTTGTTGCTAACAAATGTGTATTTTAATCAAGCTCCAGACAAAGCAGTCAGGAAATGCATTTATTATTAAAACAAACTTCTTTAAAAATTCAAATCTTGACTTATTAAAAAAATAATAAAGACTTTTATGTAGTTTAGTATGCAAGAGTTAGATTGCTTGACCTCTGTTTTAATGACTTAATTAGCTGCACTAAAGCCCAGCTGGGCCTCTGCTGACAACATAGCTAGATATTTCAATCAGGCAGTGTTATGGAGAATAAGTAATAAATGCTACCTTGTCGCCATACAGTCCCAAACCAGAGTGCATGCTGGTAATGCTAAATTTGATCAGTATGCCTCATATTTCAATTAGTCGTGGTCTGAATCACTAAAACTGTGTAATGTGTATGAATTCCTGATATCAGATACAGAGCTACAGGCTCCCACAGTTAGAACCCATTGAGTTTGCTTTTATTAGCAGCCAATTAATGGCCAAAATCTCCATTGCTTTTAAAATTTATAACCTCTATTCCAGCTGCATCCATGGCTCCTAGTATACTGTATACAATCAGATCCATATCACTGTCACAAGTTAAACAGCTGCAAACTGTATTCTGTCTGCAGAACTGAAAAATCCTTCTATACAGAAGCTTTTTTTTAACCTCTTAGAAGTTCTTTTCAAAGCCCAGCAGCACCAGTCACTTTGTGACAATGAGCGATTTAATACAGAAAGAAAGAAATCTACACCAAGGTAACCTCTTGGGATGTGCTAGGTTTTCAAACGAATGAAACCCTATCACTTTGGCACAGCACAAGGGCAAGCAAAGCCACTTCTCCTGACCAAGGCTAAGAAAATATAAACATATAAAACCCAACCCAACCCTCATTGAAAATTAACCCATTGGAGTCTAAAGGCTTGTTAAAAAATCCTAACAATACAGAGATTAATATTTTAAAGTAACTTTCACAAATTAGTAACACTGGAAATTGTAATATGGAGCCTAGTGATCCTTAAGAGATTACTGCAAAGAAAGAGGCTCATGCCTGCTTCCCCTCAAATGGTTTAATGAATACTTGAAGATTTCTAGACATTATTTTTAGGAGCGAGTTTCTGTTTCTGTTACTTGATATGGCAGGAAATTTTGATGTGATCCGATTCAGACATAAAGCATAGTAACTTTATGTCCTGGTAATGTCATGTCATAAAGCCATATGATGAAGGCATATCTGACATCTGAAATTATGCTATTATTTTTGAAAAGTAATTTGCCATATGTAAAAATGTGCAGGCCTAGAACATTTTTGGACATCTGATCTTCCAGTGTTATCTGAGACAAACACCGAATGTTTCTGTTCTTTCCCCTGTATAAGCCACAGACCAGGAAAAGAGGCGAGAAGAAAAACAACAAAAACAAGAAAAAGGCTGTATAATTTAATGCTGAAAGTGAACAACAGACAAAAAGTATTCACCTGCTTAAGTGCCTTGGTTTTATACACGGAGTGCGAAAAACTCTTCTCCAATACTAATACACAGCAAAAAAAATGTTGTACTTGGATAATACAAACTGCTGTCATGGCTATTTAAAAGACAATAAAATCCTATTTTACAAAATTCAAACACTAATAACCAGCATTCTTTCTAACTGCTTAAATACTGCAGTAAGTCTCCTAATGCCACTGTGAAATCATAAGCTAGTACTTCAAAGGTGTTCTATCTGTTACAAATTTAATCTTCACTGGTATGTCACAACTCATTTCATCCCAGAAGCTTTGAGATGCAGCAGAGTGGCATTTTTGTTGTCCTAGGTAACCTGAACCAAATTGTTAAATACCTGTCTGATGCCCCCAAAATTATCACAATAATACTGCTTACAGAATTTACAGCAATGGCTATCTTGAAAAATTACACTTATTCTACTCCACTTAGTTAAGAAAATAATCAAATTGTTTGATTCTTACCAATGCAGAGGAAATACGTTGGAAACATTTTATGCTTTTAAAGAGATTAATTCTTATTGAATACAGTAGTCACACAGCAGGATGTTTATTCTGTAGTTCACTCAACTCCTGTGGAAGCTAGGAGAGGTGAGAATATAAGACAACCAAAGGGATCAAATAGGTGTAAAACTGGTGCAAAAAGGGCAAGAATCACACCTGAGTGTAATGGGGGATGGTTCTCCCTACATTACATGCATTATTACACATAAACAAACATGTGACACATGTTCCTAGACAGGCACCTTTTGTTTTTCTCCTGAGAATGCGTATCTCATATTTTTGGATTACTAATTTGAAATTATAGTAGAAAAACAAAATAATAAAAGCATGCAAATAAATTATATTAGTATTTCATGTGATTGGTTTAATTATTTTACCCATCTGTTCATATTACAGTTTTCTGAAAATCTGGACAAAATAGGTAGCTGGAAGATTGAAAGAACCTGTTTTATTTAAAATATGATGAAACAGTACGCAGACTTCTCCCAAAATATGCAGAACCTCTTCTCATTGTGTACAGACACATGAGGGAGGATGTCGCTAAGAGAGAGAGATTTTACTTAGAAATTATCTACTTCAAACCTTAAAGACAGGTGCTGCTTGCTAACATGACAATTCTTAAAAAGAAAACCTCCCCCCAGAGAAACCAAAACAAAACAACAACAACAACAAAAAAAAAACAAAACCAAAACCACTCCACACATATCAGCATATCACATATCAGCATATCATATCACATATCAGGACTTTACGAAGTCTAGGTAGGATGAATATACGTGTTTGAGACTACTTAGCTGTAACCAATAGGGATCCCTTTGACTTTTGAATTTTTACACATATTTTAGATAAAATCAGGGAGGAAAAAAAATCTAGCACTCAAGACCATCAAGTGGATTTGTGACTCTCTCTGGAGGACTCTGGGCCCTTACAAACATATGAATGGATTATGCTGATTTTATACATATTTAATCATTGTAATCCGCATGTTTTTATGTATAATCTGCAATCCATATTACAAATGGAAGAATTTTATCCACATTATAACACTTCCGTGCTATAAACAACAAAATATTTCATTTAATAAATTGGTTAGATCAATAAAACTATGGAGAAAAAACATTACTTAACAATTTTACAGTTACTTTATCCTTTCTGAATTCCAGACAGAATGAACCAAAAAATTGGACTGAAAATAGGTTTTATGTTTATGTGTTGACGAAAGCAAAATGCCATTGCTGATTCGCTTATGTTTTGTCTTTGAAGTACTACATATGTATTTAATAAAATTCCACTCCTATTTCTAAACCTCTGAAAAATGTTTCATTACACAGATGATCACACTCAATTACCTACAGGTTTGGACCCTACTTATTAAGGCTGCTGTGTAGAAGAAATTAACAATTGCCGGTTTTCTACTTGCCTGTATACTGCCAATAAACTTCTAAACAGCTCATTACAGGTTGTACAATAATACATATGGAACAAAAAAAAAAAACCAAAATCAAAACAAAACCAGAAGAACACCACCAAAATGACTGAAGTAAAGGGACCATGCATAAGAGTACGTATAGGTAAAACATAGAAGTTTGAGCCAATAGACTCAAATGTGAAGGCAAAATACAGATGTGCATAAAGATTCTGCTGAAAACCTAAAAAGCAGAGTGCCAAATACACTCTGCTGCCTTAACACACAAAGCGACCTGAGTGAGAGTGAGGAATCCCCACACGCTTTCTCATGCGCAATTCAAAAGAAGTTTTATAAGCATAATATTGGAAAACCACGTTGACAACTAAAAATGGAGAAGGAGAAGGGAATGCCCGCACAAAATATCTATGATTTAAATATTATCTGATGGGCAGTAGGTAGTAGGCACATTCATTAGGGATGTCCATGTGCAACTCACGCTTGGCTTGACTTTGTTCTGCCATTCATGAATTATGCAGTCATTTCTAACACAGGGAAATGAGAGTGAATTATGCTGCCCACTATCACATATTATCTCTCTGGATACACACACTTTAACACTCAGGTTTAAACATGTTTATGTGCTGCTGTGACCACCCTAAACACAAACTCGCTCTGGGATTTTCATTCTCATGTATCCTGTGTGTATACACAAACGGGCTCACATACACTCAAGTGAACAAATCAAATAGACAGATGCTTGCAAATAAAAGACACAAAAAATATAAAGGAATGAGGAATCTCCCTGAAAATCTGTAAATCTGGAAAAACAATTCCGTTTAAGTATTACCCATAAAAAGATAACAGCAGCTCCTTTAATGCAAAATTGTTCCTGATGGGCTGTGTGACTATTAAAACTTTATTTTTCTGCCACCAAAGATTAAAACCTTACAGATATTTTTTCTCCCTCCTTTTACATCTTAATGGTACCTGGTCTTTCCTAGTACAACCATGGACTACTTCATTATGCGTGTTGTTATATCTGCTCTTACAAGTCTGACTCTATTATCACTTTGCAAGTGACTTTTTAATTACTGTTACATCTAAGATAAGATTTGGAATTTAAAAACATGCACACATGGGGTTAGGCTGGTCTTTGATTATTAAAACCTTAAGGTTCATAGACTACAAGGGTCAGATGGGACCACAGGGATCCTCTGAGGATTGCAGGGCTGGAATCTGCAGTTGCTGCTCAGAGAGAGATCCCATGGAGTCACAGTACAATCCTCCTTGGGCAGTCGGGCAAGGCCTACAAATTCTGGGAAGGAACTTAAAATTGGAAATTTCTCAATCTGCATATCTTCTGATAGGTCTTGTCCATTAAAATGCTATTTTAGTATGCATTATGGATAATTACTTTTTATTTGCCATACAATAGGGATTCTTGGTGTTTAAATTATTCCCAGAATGTACAGAATTGTGCTTTTTGAAGTAATCCTTTGTAATAAAACAGAACGCATTTTGTCAGATAGCTGGGTTTTTATCTGTGCTGTAATAAAGGTGCTTAAAAATGTAGCCTCAGGCAACTGAAGCAGGATTTCAGTTCTTGAGGAAAACCAAAGTAAAATAAAAATTTTCCCACACTGCACAATCTAGTCATTAATTTTACTGGAGGCAGCCAGACATGCATGCCAATGTTTTCACTAAGTAAATGTGTAGTTTAACCATTATATTCTGTACAACTGAAGTTATCTCCTACCAAATATTTGATTTTTAATTTTGGGTTTTCATGTCAGACTGAAATAGAGTATAATTTCATACCTCTTCAACCTATTATGACGAAGCTACTATACAGTGATAAATATTTTTCTTAATTTTGACAGTCATACAGTCAAATATATATATATGAATTCACATTACACTTTCCACCGTCTATGCACGCTTAAGGAAACAGAAAATGCTTCTTACAGCATTTTGTTGGATTTTTTTAGAAGAAAATATGTTTGACATGCTAGAAAGTAAAACAGAAACCATGTTCAGAATCCTGTATTTTTCCTCTAAGGAGTAATTATCGTAATATACGTGTGTATTTTGAATGACCAACTGAGGAAAAATAAAGTACTTAGTAACAAAAAGTACAGCTTATGCAAACACTTGCTAAAATGTGTACATAAACACACAGATCTAACAGTCTCCTAACTTCTATTACATATAGACATTCTGTTATGAAACAGAAATTTTTCAGCAGATGTCTTGTTTGGTATATGCTCTCTGACACCTGAAGCTCCCCAGCTGAAAAAGCAGAAACAAGCAGAAATTCTAACTCTATGGAAATAAGCAAAACTAGGAATCAATTTAACAACAAAGCATAAAGATTTTATAACTCTCTGCTATGCTATTCATGAAAAAATTTCTCTCAACTGAGGTCAAGAAAACATCAAATTAAAAATTTTAAGCATATAGCATAGATACAATGGGTTTATCATTGATGCATATGTATTTGATAGATGTACATTATCTCCATGTAAGTATTTCCTAGGCACCAAATATTTCATATTGAGAACAATTTGAGATAAACACATCTTATTATCATCCAGCACTTTCACTTACATCATAAATGAGGTGTGACCAGCAGAAGGCAGTGTTACAATAAATATATATGCGACTGTTCATTTACAAGCCAGTTTGATATTGAGATTAACAGTTTTCCTAACTTTTCACAATACATCTACTATTTCCCCTAGGCACTTCATAGGAAAACCATCCTATCAATTTAAATAACTTTAGAGACATATTTAAAACACTTCAGAAACCATTTCTTTTGTACTACATTGCTTTTACTTTATAAGTTAGCCTCCTTAACTTTTATTACATTGCATCTTTAGCTTTATACGTTCATCAGAGAATTGTGTTCACACTTACCATTTCAACACAGCATTATGCTGAACTGTCCCCTCATGAAACAGGACTCACACATTGTTGAAAAGATGGGCATTGCCTCCTCAGCAGTTTGGCTTACATAATTCAGTCCAAAAAAAAAAATCTTCTAACATCATTTCTTATTAACCTTTAGTGGTTTGCTCAACATCTGGTGGAACAATATCTGGTATACTCTTAGTGGAACTACTGTAGGTAGAATAGAACATACCTTTAATTAAATCTACATCAAACATTTAAGTAATAATATAGTTTAGCACATGTTAGTATACAAAATCTGTTGGATACCTCCCCAAGTTTACAAAATCCATGTTAAAGGAACCAGCATTGCAAAAAAAATGTTACAGCATATGTTTGGATTTTTGTATTTCAAAGTCCTGACTACTTTATCTGAATTACAGATTTAGAGCTTTGTTATGTGTGATAGTTATGATAATATGATCACTAAAGGCACGGAGACAGGGAGACTCAAATCCCTTTGAAAATCCCTTTCTCTATTTCCTACAGCTGCTGCTGGAGTTTAATATCTGATAGAATGATGAAAAAGAACAGGCCAAACTCCAGTTTTAATAAAAATTTTAACAGGTCTACATATAGTTATGAAAAATGTTATTTGCAATGCCAATCTTTAATAAAATTTTCTTAAACCAAAGAAAATTCCCTATGGGGAATCTGTTATGAATGTGTTTTTCATATGTACTATTTAAGGCTGTTTAAAGGTTATGAAAGTGACTGGTAAAATAAGTTCTATCACAGCACAACAAAATCCTATGTGCTGCCTCATTTTTGCATTTAATCAAATAGGTAAGCAAGTCCTTCAATTTTCCATGTTTGCTCTAAAATAAGTATTTTCAGTTTGTATTAAAACTTTTCTCTGAGCGAACACTAATAATTCCTAGCTTGTACATTAGCTGCAAAGAGAGGTCAGCTTGGCTCAAATTTACCTCACTGCCGAGAACGTATTGATTTTGAATCCTCCTTTCAGCTAGAATCCTTGCAATTCACACACCCTCTAACACAATATTCTCTGTCCTAGTCAGTTTGGTGCAAGCTTTAGCAATATTTGAATAATTACACTGAAATAAAGCTAAAGTTAAAATACTTGCAGAATACAAATTCGAAATTTTGTGTGTTGAATGATTCACTATGTGTCTTAAATTAGTGCACAGAGAAATGTTCTAACTGCGCTATATCCTTGTTTCTTGAAGTAGTACTATTGAACAGAAATTTCTACTTGTAATTTATGCCTCCAATTATATGGGAATTTTTCTGCATGATAGTTTATATGCACGGCAAATCAAGTTATTAGTCCATAAAGCATCTATACAATATCAAAAATTACACATTCCCTCTATCAAATGTATTGATTACTAGCAACAAATCATATTGCAAACCTTTTAAACAGGAGTCCTGCCATCATCACTAATGTGCGTATTTAAGGCAAGTGCAAAAATGCCTATATTTACTACACCGACTTTCTGTTCCTAAGTCTTTACTCTTCTTTCCTAAAATCTCATCTGCATCTCTGTGGTCATATTAGAGCATGATGGGCCTACAATAATGACTTCCTTAAACAGATGGAAATTTGTGCAAAACACTTTATTTTACAAATAAAGGTCAGTCATCATATATCTGGGGAAGACAGAATATGCATGTTGCATAAAAAGATAAATTTTTCTGTCGAACTCTAGGCTAACTGAAGTAAGGAGGAAGGGGAAAATCACAGAAACATGTTCATCAAGTTCAGTCTCCCCCACCTTAAAATTACAACCACAGGACTACATTCACAGAAGTTGGTCTGTGCCCATCTGTCTATGAGAACACATGTTTTTGTATAGATTGATGTGAAATGACTGGAGCCAACTTTGAACTTTCTGGAATATTTTAAAGCTTTATCTAATCAATGAAAACAGAATTTCCATGCAATAGAGATATAGTAAAAAATTCCACTACTGTAAATATGACTAGCAAATAAAAAGAATAAGTGGTAATTAACATAATTAAATAATGTCACATTAAATAATCTATAAATTTTTTTTATGCATTATCAACCTCCTTATTTTAAGTTTTTGGTGAGGTTCATATTTCCTGTGACCTTAAGCAGGGGATTTGGAAAATTTTGGAGGAACCGAGGCAACAAGAATGTTTAAAAGAATAATTTATTGCTGTGACCTTTTTGTACTCTTATTTCTATTTTGAGATTACAGTGGATTATCTCTGTCTAAAACCTATTTTTCATATCCCTGTGGAAATGAATTGACAAGTTCACAAGCAGGAAAGCAAAATTAAGAGATAAAATCAATATTCAAATTCAAATTTTTATGCTATGATTTCTTTGAATGTTAGTTTTATAAAATACTAGATGCCTCCTAAAACACAAAGCTTCCAGGTGAAATTTAAACTAGTTTGAAACAAAAATATATTATTAAAATGAAATAATCAAAGAAAATTTTCAGTGCCTATGCAGGTTACATTTGTCAATGCATTATTTCTGATGTCACTTCTAAAAAATTCCAATTACAATTTTTAAGAAAGCCATTCTTTTCAAAGAGATGAGCAGCCATGCTATAAAAGTTGTCAGAGTAGTTAGACTTTTCATGCCATAAGTAAATTACTTTATAAATTACAGGAATAAATCAAATTTTTACCAAATTGGATAAACACCAAAACAAGAATTTTAGTAATAAAAAAATTATGTTGGGAGAAAATTTTTCAAATTAAAATAAAAAGAATACTTTTCTTCATATCTTGTTTACTAATATTTTATCACTAGAAATTGACAACAAAAACATTAATGCATAAGAATCAATTAAATACTCTAAAAAACTAAAAAAACCTTTTTTTGCTGGAAAATACAAGAAAACACCACTTTTAAAATAATTTTACAAACAAATTAAAATCATTATTGCTCTTTAGTGGGGTTTTTTTGCCTTTTAATATTAAAAAAAATATTAGTCAGCTCAAGTGTTTTTGTTCTCAAATCTGTTTTAGCATTTTTCAATCTTTCTGGGTATGTTACTGCATTGAAATCCACAAATAAAAGACCCCTGTCATCAGGCTCCTAAATGAGTATAAAATTTTCATCATATTAATATATGTTTTCTATTATAACGAGATCACATAAAGTGAACAAAGAAGGTAAATTAAATACTTTCGGAGTATATGTGTTTCACGTAATGATTAGTGATTTTTAGTCATAATTATCTCACCTTTTTATTAAAATAATTCAGAAGCTGTTTTGGGTTTCTAGAAAACCCAGTTTTTGATCAGCTATTCATTTTTATGAGAATGTATTAAAATCCTGGAGTTTGAATTGATTATTTTCCACATGATGAAAAAATAGTTATCATCATTTCTTCCTATTTCTTTGTAGAAGTTTATTAGTATAACTTTTTTCTCCTGTTTCTGAAGATTAATAACTTTAAGATCTTGTGGGAAAAAAAAGAAAGCTTTGGTAACAATATGATAATCCACAATTGTCCCTTTTATTACAAGGAAACTGGATTTAGGAATTGAAAAATTAATTCCAGTTTCTTGTTCCCAAACTGCACGTATTAAAAAGCTTCCATAGCAACTACAAAGCATAATAGCAGTCCCATAGTAAGTCTCCAATAATAGCTAAAAAAAAATCCTTGATATTTAAATGCTTAATATGTTAACACAACTTTCTTAAACAGTAGAATGAATTACTCAGTTCTCAGACAAGGATATTTTAAGTTCAGGTGCCTTTGGGAAGCAAAAGCCTGGTTTGCATCTGAACACAGACACCGCATATCCATTCTGTGTACTCTAACAAATGGGACAAACCCACAAGAATGTTTTTTAAAACGTGCTGAAAATATTTAAGCTGCTTCTATGGAATTGTCTCTCTTACTTCTATTAGAGGACAACTTTGGTCATTATCTTGGCACAGTTATAAACATGGCTTTCCATGACTTTGGGCTGCCTATGACCAAGTACTACCTCACAATTCTAAGAAATTATTTGGTTTTCCATTCCTAATAAGAAAAAAACCTCTTTCGTTTACTGCCTTCTATATTATATGCTCTATATACTAAAGAACACAGAGATACTGCTTTTTCTTGATTTTTTTTTAAGAGCTCAGAAACATGAAATATTATTTCCTAATGAAAAGATAACTACACAAAATATTACCATTTATAGATAAACTTCTGAGGGATTTCACCCAAATGCAACGAAAGACAGGAAACAAAAAGAAGCAGGAACTAACCATGTCATTGTGCCATTTTTGGTCCAGTGACAAAAATTAATGTTTACATATTTTATATACATCCATTCTTTATAAAATCCAAAACCAAGATTAATTACTAGTTTTTCTAGTAATTTTTGATTCGCCTTCACTGCAATTAGCAGATACCTTTTCAGCAGAGATTTTTGGTTGATTCTGTGTCACCTTGCAAACTCACTAGCTTGTTTTTCTCATGGTATTTGAATCCAGAGCATTGCATTTGTGATTCCACACACAGAATAAAACCACGGCTTTTAACAGTGAAGTGTGCAGGGCAGACCTACAAACATGTAAATGTATGTCGAACTTTAGTCTTGCAAGCAATCCCATATAATTTCTTACATTTGGTTGAGTTTACTTGTTTGAGTAAATCTACTCATTCATGTAAATAATCACAGAACTGAGTACAAGGCATGCATAGTTTACTTCATATAGCTAAATATATATGTGGCAATTTCACAGATCATTGCAGTATATATATTTCTGCAGTGGTCCATGGAGTTTACTGTCCGTTTGAAAACTAATGCCAGGATCTTGTGAACACTTACTGGTGTCCGTAATCACACTCATGTGAATACTGCTAGACTGTTCTCAAGAGTAAAGTTACTGAAACACGTAAGTGTTTGCAGGTTCAGGACCTAAAATTGTTAATACCACACAAGTCCTGTACAAATGCTGTGTTAAGGCGCCATCCTGAAAACACTTACTCTTGCGTATGCAGCAGCTGTGCTTATTTCTGGGGCTAACCCCTTTGAAATGAAGAGCAGTAAGCAGTAAAGTCACTACTAAATATTTAAACGACTGTACTCTGAAATGTGTTCCCTCATCCTTTCAGACAGGGAGACAAGGGGAAGGTTAGAGTTCGAAGAACTTAGTTGCTCATGTTTCCTCAGACGATGGAAAGCAGTCTGAAGCCACAGATTATCCTGAACAAATGTTCTAGCAGTGTCCAAACCTAGCTCTATCAAACAAAGTGTTGGAAACTATTAAAAAAGCAACATCTCCCAAACCCTCATCTTTTTGAGGAAATAATCCTCTGTCAGACCTAAGTTTCAAACTACTTATAAACTGCTGATAATGGCCAATTACTTGGGGATTATTAATTAAGAAAAACATTTTTACAGAAGTGTCAAATAAAACCCCAAGACTCAGATAGGTAAGGCACATCAGACTTGCACTTGGGAAAGGGTTATGAAAATCCATTAGTTTTATATTCATCCTTGCCTACCACGGTAACCTAAACCAGACTGCAAGCGAAGCTACACTTGCAGCACAGTAGTAACTGCCGTGCCCTGGGCAGCCGTGCCTCTCCTGAGCACCCGCAGCAGCCTCTCTCAACCTTCCCTGGAGTTCAGCAGCCACGTCTCCTCCGCTACCACAATTTGTCACCTCTGTCTGAGGATGCTGTCTCAGAGCCATGGCCGTGAGAATAACGGTGCCTGGTGGCACATACTGTTGGACCTAGTGGAATACTTCTGGTTTTACACCCTTTACCAAAGCAGACATTTCTGTTTATTTGCCCTGTTTGGTTCTCATTGTGAGCTTTATCTTGGCTCAGAGATCAAATGCAAGCCTGCAGAGCTAGTGAGTGCAGACCAGAATTAAAACAAGATGCCCGCACAGCATTTGCCCGGGACACAGCTCACCTTACTAAATATTTTATCAAGATATGCATTAAGAAACTGAAAACATGAGTGCTTCTTTCTGTGTTGTTTTATAGCATCCAGTTTTGTGACTTCTTCTTTTATTATGTGTAAGAACTTTAGAAAAGCTTAAACACACCCATAGCAGCTGCACCACGGCTACAAGTATAGGTTTGTACAATACTAAAATTCCAAAATTATATGCCGGCCAGTAGCAGGCTTCATGTCGCACGGGACCAGACAGAGAGACACTGCATTTTTACATGTGATACAAGTGAGAAATTCTATGTAGAAACAACATTACTATTTGCTCAAAGTACTTAAACTCAGAATTATGCTGTCTTTCAGTTTTGAAAAATGAATTTTAAAAAAAACCAGGACATCTATAGATTTTTTAAAATCGATTTCTATATACACACACATTTCTAACACATCCTGACTATTTTGGAATTGAGAAAACAGTGTTCTGACTTGAAAGAAAGATACAGTAATAATATTCTTTAACGTAGCATTAGTAAGAAAATTAACACTTCTCCACTTCTAGGAACATTTTTCTTTATAAGAAGCAGCAGAGTCTCAAGTTCACCAGAAGTGTAAATCTGAATCCTTACAACATCTTTGTGACTCGTGTAGATTTATTTCACATTCTCTGTAGAGTTGTTTGGGGGATTTTTTATGTTTGTGCTTTGGATTGCTAAGCAATACAGCATTGGTTCTCATTTTAAAGTAGTTTAGAGATCCTTTAAATTTTGCTAGCATCCAAATGAAAATTACACCACTAAAGCAGTACCTACAAAAAGCTTTGAATTTTCAGCAAAGGCACAGACACATGCACTATGTAAGGAAGGCTCTGTATGCGTATGCAATTACATGAGTGGGCCATTATTGCCTAGAATTTATTTGCATATAGATATATTTTTCCCATAAAAGTTAATCTAGTATCTTTAGCTGTATTGGTTCTCTTTGTACTTTGGGATGTTTGTACTTTGTCAAAATTTTTCCTTTTCTTCATTTGGCACAGAGTCAAACAGAAATATGTCCACAACTGTGCGATCTCTTTGAAGAATGAATTCTCAAAAAATGGTGTTTCCCTAAATGGATAGAAGATGGCACCAAATATTAAAAGACTTTTCCTGGCACATTTCAGATAAAATTAAAGGGTTTAATTAATATGGTCTATTATTTCTTGAAAGGTAAAATTTCAAAACACACCTTTTTTGCAGTCTCACACATTTAACACAGACAATTTTGCTTATCCACTTGGACTTCCTAATACACAGCCACAGATGGTTTCAGTACCAGGATTTTTGTTTCGAAGCACCAAGTACCACTATTCATTTTCCTCTGAAAGTTACTACACTACTATTGTTTCAGACCATAGCAATGATATAGGATCCTAGCAATTTCTACATGGGAGTTCTGAAGCTTTCTACAAAACCCCAGTAGAGGGCCATGGCAATAGAAACCTACAGGTATCACTGTTAAGAAAGGCATTTGATCATATCATATGTGTACAGTTCCCTTTATAGATAGGGGTAGGATTTGTTTTGTTCTGATTTGGTTTGTTCAGCACTTAAATGCAGTGGAAAAAGGGCTCCAGTTGAGAACTGAGCTTTATATTCCATATGAGTGCAAGTGGCACTTGCACAGATAATGTAAGGTTTCTCCTAGTTTTCATTTCCAAGTGCATGGGCCTATAACTAGAACAACAGAAATACTGGCAGCTCTACTCCACAGATGTGATCAGAAAGTAGGAGTGAGAGGATGCCCAGACTGGCACAGCTTTGCAGTCTGCTGTACTAGAGGCACATTATTAGTTTAACACAGCAAGGATTGAGGGTAACATTTTCAGTGTACTGCATAGCACAGCCAACGTCACAATGCACAGCCACCAAAGGGTCCATCTCAGCAAGTCCAATGGCTCTGGCTTCCACAGCCCCTCCCCCTGACTGACACTGCTAAAGTGTTTCACGTACGGACACAGACCCTTCCACAGGCTCCTCCAGGAAGCCTTTCTTTCTGTTTCCTTCCAACAGGGAAATCTGGAGGCATACAGGGATCCTCTCTGGACTTTCAAATCTCTCCCTTAGAGTTTCATAACATAAACTGTGCCGTATTATTTGCACTGTTGTGAAGGAAATTAGCTGCTGCCTTTTTTTTTTCTTTTTTTTTTTTTTTCTTCTTTTTTGAAATCAGTAAAAAGTAAAGAGAGAGATGCACAAGTCCATTTGCTTCCATCCAATCTGAACTGTGGAAAAAACCGCTTGGTTCCATGTAACACCCCAGGGACCACTGCTACGCCACCCTGGGTTATGCGTGGGTTCCCCTTGGCTGCCACGCCTGCATCCCTGGAAGCAGATGTCCTGTTAAGTTGCTTGGACTTCATAAACAGCATCTTGGCGAGCAGCCGAGTATGATATATTGATGTTATTAACTAACTGCTGTACTTTAAAGAATAAGCAGGCATAAAGTAACAAGGATTTAAAGCACTAGTAAAAAGTGACTTAAAGAAGGATTTGCACATTCAGCAGCAGACCTTTTTTACAATTATATTGGTCCAAAAACTGCATATTCCTTCTCTATAAACCTTGTTTATAGTCCAGGACCATCAAAGTAACAATGCTACTACTGGTAAACAGTAGCAATTCTAATAAAAACTACTTTATTTTCTAAAGTGCTGTAGTCTTAAAGCACAATATCTACAAATAAGACCCAGGTTAAACTGTAGTAGATCTAATGTCTGCTTAAAAAATCTTTATTGAGAACGGAAAATAGCAATTTTATTCTATAGCGTGTGCTCTTGAAGAGACTGAACACGAACAACGCCCCAAGGAAGAACTTCATTAAGATACGTCTAACAGTAACTTTTTTAATCTTACTATTTTTTAAATCCAGAGGGGTGAATAAGAAGGCAATTAAACCATCAAAACAGGAATCTCAATTTCTTACTTAAAGAGTTGGGGGGAGGGGGGAACTCACTTTATATTCACATCTTACTTGTATGCTTTTTTATCCTGCTCCCTGCTTCCTACTACTTCTGAAGTAAGCCACTTTTTGCTGACAATGTCAAAACATTTCTGTTCAAAGCTCAGTTGTGGGTCTTAGAGAAGATTTTGCATCTGAACAGCAGTTCATTCCACTCCAGTTTATAAAGGAGTATCCCACACTTCAGAGACTATGAGTCATTGTGCCATTGCAGCTGTGACTCTGAGACTAGATTATTATTTTTTTTACTGTATATGCAAAACCATTTTTTCTTAGGACCATGTGCTAGTCTTTATTTATTGGTATGATCTAAGTATTTCCAGAAAATCCCATCTGCTGCTCAGGAGTTTGGAGAGAGGGCCCTTTCTCATACACATTACCCCTTCGCTCTTAGCACACACTCTCCTAAACCTCCAATGAGGAATGACATAGGGAGAAATTTCTTCTAGATGAAATGAATCTTGAAGATACTTTTCATGCCAGAACAAATTTCTTCTGGGATCAGTGTCCCTGCTCCACATTTTAGGTCTATTTCTAAACTCTTAACCCTTTGTTAGCACTGAGCCAAGAATTAAATTGGAAATACAATGTGCTGTTTCAATTATAAAGGAAGTTATTTTAAACAAGAGACAACACAAGGACATGAGAACGAACCTTCATAGTACAGACTAACCGTTCTGTTTAAGGCTTCCCATGTGATTTTCAGAGCCTCAGCTCATACCACACCAGAAGTTAATTCACCTTTCAAAGAAAGGGTGGAATATTTCACATGAAGCATGAAGAAAAAAAGAAGAAAAAAACCTCAAAAACTAAAGAGACACACGCATCCAAATGCTTGAAATCAGTAGCACACCTTGGCCAGTCCCAGTTAGGCCTTATATTGCTTATCAGTTTTTGGGGCGGGGCGGGGGGGGTGGGATTTGGGGGGCTTTTTGTGCTTGTTTGGGGGTTTTTTGTGTGAATTATTGTTTGTTGTTTGTTTTTTAAAGACACAACTAGACTATTCTACGTCTTGAGCAGCTGAAAGGGTCATCTATTGCCACGGTTATGGCAAACACAACTGTTAGTCCTCTCCTTTGCAAAGAGGAATGCTAGAAGTCATTTTATTCAATTTGCCACAAAGTTTCCAAAATAATTTTCAAATGTTAAGTTCTGGCTTTAATCTAAAGTTGGTCTTTGAAATCAAAATTGACAGTTAAGTCACAGAAGGATTTACAAGACCCTTAAAGAAACAGAGAAAATAAAAATGCTAACATGCAGTAACATAAAATGTAATTAGCTATGCATGGGTTCATCATCTCCGATAAATGAAAAACACCAAAGCTACAAACAACAGCAGAGCTAAAACCCAATGCCTTCCTTATTCTTATTTTGTTGTATAAGATTACTGGACTTTTTTCAGGGAAACAAGCAATAAAAATCAATTCAATACATCAGCAATCAGAAAAATTGTAATATAATTTACTGCCTATTGTAATATAAATTACCGTCTATTGTAATGGACAACTGAATTGCAATGTAAATTAATATAGATTATGGCTTAATTTAGATAAAATATATAAATGAGAACAAAAATATTTAGGATACAGTCAACTACTGTAACAATTTCTTCTGGTGCAATTTTAATGCTAGAGTTTTTAGAGTATTATTAAAAATTATCATATGTCCCAGTTTTACTATTCCATTTATCAGTTTCATTTATTATAAACTTCAGATTAATTTTGGTGGGGTTTTGTTTTGTTTGGGGTTTTTCTTTATTTGTTTGGGGTTTTTCTTTATTTGTTTGGGTTTTTCTAAATGATGAATGAATAAGAAGAGGAAATTATTCTCAGCTACAGACTATCGTACATCAAATGATATAGTAACATTAGTTTTGAAATTGGCATTTCAGAAGACTCATAGACTGAGTTAAGAAAGAGCGAAGAGTTACAGAAATATTTGTCTCCATATGACAGAGCCTGTTTTCTTGTACTAACATTAAAAATCAGCCTCTGCTCAAAGTTTATGCACCAATGTAAATGACACAGACATACAAGATATACAGCCCCTTTTCTAAAGCTTTGCAAGTCACACAGATATCCTGCAGATCTGCTAGGTCGGTACACCATGATCCGTGTCATTTAAATCCTGCGTTATAGCAGCTGGAGCTGAAGGGCATGGCCAAAGCTGCCATGCAGGGCAGCTCACCATGAGCACAGGCAGGGGTCTGGGTGCAGCATCGCTGCTGAGGCTAAAGCAGGAAAAGCAAGACAGCAACATGTGTACATTGTACATGTACAATGTTATATTATTGCATACCCTTGCATACCCCAGATCATTTAATACAACGGCACTGTATAAAGCCAAGTTATGTCAACGAGAATCTAGCTAGTTTGAATGTCCATTATTCACACAGGCTCTGATCCAAAGTTATTTTTAACCTTGAAAAACCCCCCAATACAAATAGTGTATTTAATTTTTTTAAATATCCTTTCCACAAATTGAAACACTTTCTTTATATTTGATGCAATAATTCAAGCATTTTTGCTGTGTAATATCAAATTCTCTTATATTAATATGTTGAAATTAAAGTAATTTAAATGCTGCAATGTTGGCATTTACCAAAATATTGGCTGATGTTGTGGGAGCACCACTTAGATTTTTACTACTCAAATATGAAAAGAATCAACATCTTAAGCATATAATCCAGCAGTTCCTTAATCACATCCACTTGACCACTTGTCCCACCAGTTTAGTCCCACCAGTGGCCCACTCAAGCTATCAAAGTGAAGAATTTAGAAATTAAGGAGCCCATCAAAAGGTGTATTTCCAAATGAAAAGGCTTAAGATGAAAGATGAATTCTAAATCAATATTTAACTACCTAAAATAAAAGCTCCTACATTTTCCAGTACGTTATTTGCAGAAGTGCTGAACACAACTGAGCCCCTTCTCTCAGAGACACAGTTCAGCACCTTTGAAAGAAACAGGATTAATTTAATTAGGTCTGAGAGGTGAATTTAAAACCCTAAGATTTAAAATTATGAAAACATGTAATTTCCATGCAAGACACCTAGAAATGTGGGAGGGGGAGGTGGGAAGGAGTGGCTCAGAGAGAATGACAAAGGAAAGGACAAAAACACCCCAAGTCCCAGTTGAATAATTTGGAGAATTAAATGCATTATATACTACAACACACTATTTGGAATCTATCTTTTTGTTAGAGATAAATTATTTCATTTACCAATTTCCTGTTTCTGTACTGAATGTTCATCTGAGGTTATTACACCGCATTTTATAAATATGTGAAAAGAAAAAAACTATGAACTGCTGACTCTACTTACAAAAAAAAAGCCTGAAAATCACGGTCCCATTTCCTAATCTTTGTTTTCTTAAGTCTTATAATGTGTCTTTGCAGAACTAAGTGAGGTATAAAACTAGAGATTAATGTTGTTACACTTGGAAATACTGTTGTAATAAAATGAAGACATATATTCTTCCCTCTGAGTAAATTTGAATAGTTTTCACTCTCTTTAGTGGAGCATATTGCTTCTAATTGCACAGATAGCATGCCTGGTTTGTAGTCTATATCCAAGAGAACAATTTCACTTGACCTTCAAAAGATAACATCAGAATTAATTTCTAATAATGTTGGGTATTCTTCTCTGAGGCAGAGTGATGTAAAAAAAATTTTTTGAGCTATAATATTATTAATTTTCAGATTATTCCTCATGAAAAGAAAACCGATAAGATACGCTGTTTTCTTTTTTTTGTCCTTAATCTCTCATCCCACGTCTCATTTTTTCTTTGTTCTCTGTCTTATCTTGCTCATATTCACCCCTTCAAAGGCTAGGAAAAGGCTGTCTCTAGTCAAATATTCTCAGCACTGCCATTACATACCATGTATATAGTACTTAGTTTAAAAGATTTTTATGAACTCTTCCTTTCCTTAGTGAATGTATGGAGAAATATTTTTCTAGCTTCTAAGAATAATTAGAAAATTGTCTTCATTAAAAGAGTTAGCACTCAGGTTCTGAAAAAACAGACTAATCATCGTTTAAAAGTGCAGCTTTTTTGCCTTTGTTCTCTTCTTCCCCACTCCCTCCCAAAATATGTACTGTAAAAGCAGATCATTTCACCAACGTCTGACCTTAATAAAAACCCTGCCACATCTTGTCATATTTTTCTTAGTAGAATCTTCCATTTACACAATATGCAAAATAAAGAATTAAAACTACTTCTTTTCTGTTAATAGTTCAATCAACTTTTGTCTGGATAAGAAAAATTTTTGACCAAGACATTTATAATCCTGCACACACGCACAGAGCTAATTTTTGAACATCTTCCTTTTTTCTGGCAGAAATTAATCAATCCACATCCCACACATAAAAATGACAATAACAAATATCTTTAATAATACCACTTTCAAAAGTCACATCCTTAAAGAATCAAAGAATGGTGGATATGTACAAGTATATAGCATTTATAAATTGACAAAAAGTAAACATGTTAATTGTACCTTCCTATACCACCAAAATCAGTCTGACTTACCTGTCTATTTGCTATAAACACCCAAGAAGTACCAGCAGCAAAAGAAATAGTCCAACAAATAAAACACAGGACGAAAGGGCCACTTCTAATTTTAAAATAAGCTAAACAATATTCAGAAGTTCCACAGAGGTGCCAAGCAACTTGTCGGTGCAGACATGGTGAAGGCTACTTTCAAAGTCAAAATACAATCTTGGAGAAGCAATAAGAGAAGACAACAGCTTGCATTCACAATCAAACTCACTAAGTGTCTTATTTAGTAAGAATTTCTAGGAGATAGGCATGAAAATGTCTTAAGAACTGAACAAAGTAAATACCATATGATTTAAATAAGAAACATATCTCAAAGCATATCTTCAATAAACATTTATTATGTGCTTAGAAAGAGTGTTTACATATAAACTTTGATGTATACTCTCTCTATATCTCTACATCAGTACATTAAAATTAACTGTTGACTTTGAGAACAGAAGAATTTTATTGATATGAATTACCTTATTCTGCACAATGTGAAACCACATATTGAAACTAGTTTTCATAACAAAATTGGTTTTCTGAAACTGAAAAAAGTATATTTTTCCATGTAATTATAGTTGAAGATTCTGAAAAAAGAACCCTGTGTTCGTAAGATCACTGTTTTTGTGCTGTTGCATTTCTTCCATTAAATTCACTAGATTTCCAATATTTTGTATGCTTTACAGCTAGTGCCTTAGAAGCTTTATCACTATTTTGATTACTGGAACCCTGAATATATACACTATTTTAATTACTAAATGACTACTTTTTATGCTACAATAGAAAAAAAGTTTTACAACCATTTTATAAAAAATTAGAACTGTAAATCAAGTGTACATTTTTCACAGGTAGTGTAGGACTCCAAAATATTTTTCAGCATTTCATTTCTACTGAATAAATATTTTAGAAGTGCTTCATATTTCTACTCAAAATTTTTGCTGAGAATTTTGAAGGGTTCTATTTTATTTGCTTTATTTAATGCAAATATTACCAAGAGTGAGCAGGAAAGAGAAACAAGCTTCCATTGCTGGACCTCGATGGCTTTCATACCTCTGAAGTTATATGTAATATAGTCAGATTCTGAAAATCTAACTGTTACAAAGCTTGCCACTGTCTTAGCTTCACAAGTTTTTTGTCTTCCTCCTCTCCTTGACCTCCAACCTGACTATTAATATTTTACGTAATACCATACTTGTTGTTTTTTATTCAGCCTCTGGGCTTGCAAAATTATTCCCTCTTCTGTTTTTCACCTACCTGTGGGTGGTACCTCAAAATGTTTCTTCGGACATATTAATGGAGCAGGCAATATTTAACGAGGTACATAATTTTAGAGAAAGTTCGTGTATCTGGTCTGCCAGAAATGTGATCTTGGTATTACTCCTTTGAGATTAAGGCAACCCATGAAAATGAAAAAAAAAAACCCAAACCAAACCAACAAACCCCAAAAACCAACAAACCAAAAAAACACCTAATCAAACAAACCAACCAACCCACCCCATATTATTCCACTCCACCCCAAACATTTGGACATCTTTGTACACATTTTGATTTTCAGAAAGGTTTTCTCATTTACTTTGCTGTGTTGTGTGATCAACTTGTGAGCTGCACTTCTCACTTTAAGAACAGGATACACAAAGATTTGGCTTCATTCCCTTCAGGCCAAAAATCAGCCATCATAATTTTGAAGTATACAGCTAAAATAGGCACTCATTTCAAGGAGTATTTTGCATTCAGTTTGACAGAATTCCCAAAGCCTCCACAGCTTTTGTTGCTTTGTTTGCTATATATAGGAAACATGCTACTAAGTCATGGTACAGTGACATATATAACAAGAAGCCCACACATATTAAAGTACGTAAGCAATTTGAATTCCTTTTGGATCTATACTGGAAAGACAGTGAAATGATGTAGAGCAAAGTTATTTGTGTGGTGCCATATTCCAATGAACATAAACTGTATTTCAAACCGTAATATTTGAAATGTCCCACCAACCTGCAGCCAATTATACTCATGGGCTGTAAAATCATATATACTCACATTTAAGGGCAAAATCATTACATTGAGAGCTCCTGGTGTTCCCGTTGAGCAGACTCAAAACACTGGGTGGTCAGCTTTTCAGAGACTTCACACCCTGGCTCCAGCATGTGGTTCTGCATGATATGAGATAGGATTGGTCATTTTACATTTTTGTTAAGTCACAGCAGAGTTAGAGATAGAAGTCACTATGTGGAGATTAGAATTATGGGGTTTTTTCTTTTTTCTTTTTTTTTTTTTCCTTTCTAACAAGGCACCTAACAATTTGTGCCCTGGAAAAAGGCGTTTTTTATAAGTTGTAATTGTTAAAATAACAATTCAAATTAATTGTAGAAGATATTATTTTAATTGTTGTTTACTTATGTAAACGCCATTTCTTTTTGTACCAATGAAAGTCCAAAGCAGTCCATGAAATTTCACACTAACAATTCCATAATTTAATTCAAGCCTATTTTACTTCTCCATGAAATCTGGTGGCACGTCTGTTTATCATGAGGAAATGTCCAAAGGTGTTGAAAAACATATTTTATTATCCCAATACAGAGAAATACCAGCCTTTAAGTAAGAAGACATCTAACTTCCAGCATACTCCTTTAGACAGAGACTGAAACATGCACACACACAGTCACACATTACTAGCCAGACCAGGTAGGAGGAAGGAATGGAAGGAGTAGGAAATAAATGCAGTGTGGAAGCTTTATAAAAAGCTGAGTTCACAGAAAGAGTTTTTGTCCCTTGTTTTCCCTGTCTTTCTGTCTTTGCTCCAAATCCTCTCATTTCACCCTTTTGCAATGAATGTGGCACTGACTCCAGGAATTAATTCAGCTCAACTGCTAAGGAAAAAAATTATAATTGATTTTGTCAGATTATTTTTTCTACCACGTTGGTGATTTCAAGTGGCTTAAATGAGTATCAAATTTAAGGCAGAAAATAAACAAAAAAATCCCACAAACAAACAAGAAAGGAAAAAACCCCAAGAGTGTGCCACAACAGAAAGAGACGAGAAGAAGCAGATAGGTAACCAGGACTTTCAAAAGCAAACCAGCACTTCAACATGCTCACCGTGTGACATGAATCTGAGTCTTGGGCTGCCTGATACCAAGACAAAAGAAGGCATATAGGAAAGAGAAGTCACAGCAGGCTATGGCTGAAGATTCTAGATGCCAAGCATCTCCCAACACTTATTTGTGTTGAAGAATGAGGTCCAACACCCTTTTTGATGTTTAGAAGGTTTGGAACAATCGAGGTTCCTCTTCAACAATGTCCAAACACAAAGTCTTTCCCACGGTGATTCTCAACACCCTGGAAGTTGACAAGGCTATCACCAATCAAACAAGTGTGCAGAGACACCCCTAGATCTGTTTTGGCAACCTGAACGACATGACTGCTGGAGGACCTAAAGACTGCAGTTGAAAGCAGATACAAAATGCTAGCTCAAGTACCTGCAGATGCCCTCAGGAGAACAAAGAAGGGAGTAAATCATCCCAGGAGATCACATCGCCTCATCTGAGTTATCCCCATTGCCACGGATGACCCTCGCTACTGAGCAACCATATTGTAAGGCTGGATGCTTCTCTGAATTGAGCCCTCTGTCAGAAGATACTCACTTACATGAGAGTCGGGACTTTCTGGCTCATTACCATAATAAAGTCCCTGCTTGTGCTGTCTTCAGTACTAGTCAGTTGCTATAGCTCAGGGGAAAAAAGATACAGTCCAGTTTAAGAATCTTTCCAAAGTATCTCCATTAAATATCCCAGAGTTCACACTACTAGACAAATAAAGAGCTCGCATACATTTACATTAATAATATGAGTAGGTTTTTTTCTCGTTATAATTACCTCTTTTATTACAAATAGGAGGAAAACCAGACTTCTACATCTGTTTTCCCATCATATAAGTAGTATGTAAATTAATTACCATCTTCTTAAATGTGTCAGTTCCACCTGAGAATTTCTGAGATTGAAGTAGAGAGATCTTCCTTAGAAGTGAGCATAATTAGATCCAAAAGTAATTAACACTTTTTACTTAGAGATGTCACAGAACTTATTCCAGAGTTTTTCAAGGAAACCACTAGATTTTCATTCATCTCTACAAGTATATTTAATAATAACAAGAGTTCTTATTGCTAGTGTACTTGTTTATGCTTCACAAGGGCAAACAGGACTAAATTACAGCAAATCTATTTCTAAAAGTTATTGAGTGTCTCCCTCTCCCATCAATGTAAATGAAAGATAATTAAACACAACTAATCAATGATGAACTCTAACTATTCTCATGAAACACTGAAAAACTTTATAAAGGAAACAGGACAGAAGGAAACACCTCCTAAGAAACAGTTGTGGTGATACATCAGCCCATGCTATGCTTTCTGAGCTGCACAAGGGATGAAAACATGCACTTTGGCAAGAAGAAGGGAATTGCTTACTGTGTGCATTCTGGCATCTATTTTTGCCCAGAGAGGGCAGGGTGCCCAGCCCTGCAGGACTCGGGTCATGTCATCCCCTGAATGTTTCTTGGGGCAGGACGTGTCACAATAGAGTCTACTATTCTTATTAAAAATAACTTCCAACACTAGAGTACCAAAAACAATTCAAAGACTTGTTTCCACATTTCTTCTCTCCTTAAAACTCCTGCCCTGGTGTATCATACCTAACATCTGCAGTCCTACAGTCCATATCCCCTAAGCCTTGCAAATCCGCAACAGGTGGCAACAAGGTTTCCAAGACAATCCCTCTTCCCAACGCTACCTCCCTAAATACTACGGAGCATCAATAAAACCTACTTACAAACAAAATTGCTTGACTCATACGCGTATTGGAGCAGAACAGAGCAGGGAAGAGATGCACACTTCATTGCTTTACCTCAAGACCCAACAGCAACTGCTGAGGTCTTTGCAAACTCTGAGCAACTGACATTGTTCTACAGCCTCTATTCAGATTACCTGGTTTACACTAGGCTGCTTATGGAAAGCCTGCTTTACATTAGACAATTCCAAAGTCAATGCCTAAACGGAGATAGTCAGAGCAAAGAGAACAAGCACTCTCCCTCCCTTATAAAGGAAGAAAAGAATGGGAAGGCAAGGCAGCAATGGATGAAATAGGAACGAAGTTCACAGCTTCCTCCTGCTCCCAGATAACCCGAGAACCTGCAGTATCTCTGGGAGAAATGGTAGCTCCTGGAAATCAGGCACAACTCCAAGCAAGTATGTCTTGCATACCTGGGGACAAGGAACACTGTCTTCAAGAAACTGCTAAGAATTTACATGCTATTATAGTGTTAAGGGTAGGGGTTATCATCCATCTTAAAATGCAGAATTGTTCAGGATTTAAATGAATTTCAGAAAATATCCATTTAGGTCAATGACCCCTGTAAACAGCCATTTAAATATCCCCATTAAAAAAAAAAAAAGTAACACAAGAACATCACATTGCCTAGTTAAGGAAAAGCATGTGAGCCACAGTGATAACAGGCACTGACAGTGAAATGCGATAGCTGCAGAAATTACCATGGCACTGGATTTCCTTTTCTGAATTCAAATTAAAGCAATGAAATCATTGCAATCATAAAGGTAAAAAAGACTTTGTTCAAAGTCCTTATCTACATATACCAGGCATACTTTGTTAAAATATTTACCGGAAGTTTGAAATTTAAGCTGTTTTGCTTCAAATATCTACGCTTTTGTTCAAACCTCTATCATGTACTTAACTGAAAGAAATGCAAAGGCTCATTGAGGCTTCAGGATAAGAACTAAGCACAAAGTAATGAGCAATTAAGTCCATTAACATTAAAATACAGGCCACACCTCTCAATAACAACCACTCAGAACTTGCATCCTTATCATGCTCATATCCCCAGTCACCAGCTGGACAATGCTGCACTGGAGGAGGGACTGTGTATTTGCAAATTTTGCAGCAGGGAGAAGAACATCCTAGGCATAAGCACTGACCGCAACTGCATTGATACTACTCCTACCATACAACTCTCTGATGCCACCGTTTCCTTAGCTAAAAAGGCTTCTCTAAAGATGAATCACTAGTGTAATTGTTTTAACCTTGCTAGCCCTTTTTTGTACCTCGTGAATAGATTGTGATTTACAATTGCACTGTAATTGTTAGTCAAAACAAAACCCACATGAATACCAGGACAGAGTTATGTCCAGGAGTAAAATGTAGCAGCAAATTCTAAAATAAAGCATAGTTCCTTATTCAAATTTGCCATTACACTATCCAGCTCTTCTTTTATCTTAAGCACTTCCCAGGAAAGGCATCTTGACACTCTAGTCTCACCCAGAATATAACAAATATTATCTTTCATGAGGATATAAGTCATAAAGCCATATTACTTAGTCAGTTGCCAAATTATATCAGTTTCAGGATGGAGCCACCTTTCCTGGAAAGTTCTTTTATTCAAAGCCCAATCTACCACTTCCACTGATACTTTGGCATCAAAACTCTAATCAAGTTCATTGAACATAGTATGTTTGACAGAAGCATAAAGTAAATTTTCTTTCAAAGCACTTGTTAAATTATGCTTCATTGAACATGCAGGAGAAACATTTCCAGTGAGCAGTCTATTCAATAAATAATGCCACTTCAACATTATTTTCCTCAATGTGATACCACACAAAAAGTTATCTGTAACCAGTTGTAATTACCACATATTTGTTCTCCATTTTCACGGTCATTTTAGCCACCTGTTCAAAAACACTTGCTGTTTGCTTGCTATTTCTGCTTCCTATCTGGATGACCAGGTCTGTGGTTGTGAAAGCTGCTTCTAGATATAAAAAACCTTGAAACTATGAATATCCAGAGGTATCAACTTGTCATGGGAAAAGTAAACATTTTACAAAAAAAACCACATGACACAACCATTGCTATGCATGAATATCCCCTTGATCATCTGTGATTTTTGTGATATGTGCTTTCTGTAAACACACTCAGAAACAAAATCTCATTCAGAAACATTTTTAAAGTGGTGTGCTTTTTAAAAAAAGTAAACAGGATAGAGGGATTTAAAAAAATCAAATTTTATTAATTTTGGTTCATTTAATCACTTCTAATATGATGCTGATGCTACATCAATTCTTGTCTTGGTATTACTTTGTATTTTATTGCTCCACTCCTAAGGACCTTTTCTTAATGTGTATCTGTCACTTTTGCTGCAATTGCAATTCAACTAAAAGACATTAAAAAAACCACAGGTTATAAGCCAATAAAAAGTTTATAGCAGAAATAAAATTTCTTAAATGAATAATTTAGGTTAATTGATATAATTTAAGAAAAATATTTGTTTAGAAACTAAGCAAAGAAAGCAACAGAAAAGAAATTAGGATATAAGTTGTAGCAAATATCTGCTGTGCGCAGCTTCTTAGAGCAGCCAGTCAAGTAATGTAAAAACTGTGGATATTGTCAAAGAGAATAAGTATTTAGGTTTGACAGAAAAAGGGGCAGGTGGGATGGGTTTGGTTTGTTTTGGTTTTTTTCCCCATCTTTTTACATCTGCCAAGAGAGACTTCTTAACACTTGAAATTGTCTGCAATTAAACATAACATAAAACCAGATTTTATTACGAGTCCATGGAAAGAAGCCGAAATTCCCAGAGAGGCTGTAAGTTTTCAACAGCCTCATCTGAGAGCAGAGAAATACTCATAACCATTTCTCCAACAGATCGGGCAAGAGCTGCCAAAACCCTGAAGGAAAAGCATTTTGTTTATATCAGCTCCCACTCAGCACATGGAAAATACAGCTGCAGAGCTGGTTCTCCTGGTCTTCCAGTTTCACACCCTTGTGGACAAAACCAGCCAATTTAAATTTATGGAGTCACCACCGTGACACACAGCAGCTTAATGAAGCAGTTACAACAGATCTGTGACTTGCAGGGGGAAAAAGGCTGGGCTGCTAGTGAGGGGGAAATAGGAGACTTAGGAGCTGGCAAGTCATCCAAAAGCCGCCTTCCTTCATTTCATAAAAACACCATTCAAAATCCAGCTTTTCAGTATGACCCCAAAAACATGGAAAACTTAATATATATGTGCATTTGGTTAATTGGGCTAGTCTTGGAAAAAAGCTCAAACGTGTCACTCCTGTTGCTGGCTCCCCAACACCCTCTGCATGAGCGTCACGCTACAGTGGCAATTCTATTTTCCATGGACGCAACTTCCCATCATCCGTTCGAGAAATGGCAGGGAGATCTGTGGCAACAGTAGCTGTGGTAGAGAAGAGGAGCTGCCAGAGGAGAAGGCCTTGGTGGCCTGACTGGGCCACCACCCATTTGGCTTCAGACATCAAGCCCCAACAAGGAGCATATTCAGCCCATGGCTCCCTCCATGGGCAACCACCAGGCTGAGGCATGGGGCCAGCACTGCGGGACAAGTGCTGGTCCTTGAGAAAAATCAAGACACCCTCAAGTCATTCCCCTTGCTCTCCCTGAACAGCCAAACTTTCCAACGTGGCAGTAGAGAAGGAAGCAGGGAGTGTACTTCAATACTCAGCGCCTATTAAAGCCACAGTATCCCACCAGAGAACTAATTTAAAAAAAGAAAAAGTAGCTCTTAGGAGGTCAGAACTGTTCCATACATGAAGCTACAGTCACTCAATTTTCAGCAATCCTCCAGACCACACGCCACCAGTTACAGCATTTTTGGTTCGGTTTTTTTTTTTAAACTGGTTCAATCTGCTCAGAGCATTTGTTCCGTGGCCGCAGGTTTTCACTGTCACTGATTTGCCCTAAAGCCAGGCAACCCTGAAGGGAACAGCCATGATGCTGTAATCCCTATGAACAGTTTCAGTTGCGCCTAGCTTACAACTGGTCTGATACGTGACTGGAACATGGACACTTGCAACACCAGCACAGAAAAATTCTAACTCTCACTCCAGCTCTTCACCCTGCTCTGCTTCCCCTAAGAGCAAGGGGGAATGAGGACAGGAAAGAATACAACATATGACATTATAGAAAACATTTCCATTAACTGCAAAAATTGCCATTTTTCCTTACTCAAAACACAAGCACAATTATTTTTGTCAGAAGGGCCATTCTCTCTTTCTCACACCCTCACTTCAATAGCCCTGACAGTGCATATGTCACCTCTTTAGCAGGAGGGAGCTTGTAATGGGAACAACAGTGGAGCCAGCAAAGAAACAGCAGGGCAAGCAGCATGCCTGTACCCTGGGCCTCTGATTACCTACTGCTTACTGGGCTCTTTCATATGAGCTGCTGCTGCACTTTTGGCAGGTGAAATATGTCACTGCTACACCAAATGCAAGGCTCCTCTGCACAGTGCAAAGGGCAGGCAGATTGCAGAGCAATCACTGCCACTGCTGATGGAATTTCTTATAATCCAACTTGGATAACACGAGCTTAATTAAAAAAAAAAAAAAAACAACTCAGAAATGTCTGTTATCCTCCTATTTGTAAAGAGAATCAGCTAAAAGATAAACCTGAAACTCTGGTGTATGTGGTCATCAGCCATTAGCACGTGGGGTACAGCATGTCGTATGAAAGGACTTGGTTCCAGCATGTGCCTCTGCCTAGCAGTTGCCACAGGAATTCACACACATCTGAGACCGATTAGAAAAAAAATTCAGTCTGACTTTATAAACCCTAATAATCTCTGAACTGATTTAATATCTTTAGTAGTAGGCTTTCCTGTATTGCTTTTACCTTTTGGAGGTCAGGTTTTAGCTCTGAGGAGGTCAGAACTGTTCCACACATGAAGCTATAGTCACTCACAATTTAATTGTTTTGTTTCAATTCTAGATTTACTCCCCTGGCTTTTACTAGCAGACATATGAGGCTGTGAGCGTGATGTGCCACAGCTTCTATCCTACTGTCTCGGTACCTATACATCAGAATGTCATCGCCCTTGGTCCTGCTACATGTGCCTATTTGTAAGTCTCATGGGTGGCAATAGGATCTTTCTGCTGAAGGTTTCATCCCACATAGAATATTCATTTCTCTGCCAGTGTTCAAAGTGTGATTTAGTAAATGCTTTCTTTACCAGTAACATTTGGCACTGAGTACAGAGAATTTTTTTTTTTAACTAAGCTGCATAATATTTATTCAAGTGTAGATGTTTGGTTGGGAATCTCTAATAAGTCAATTGCCCAGATCTATCAAAATGTAAAATGTCTTCTCCATGGCTATTACTGCACATATGAAACTTTTAGAGCACTGGCCCTTTAGCAATGACACTGTCTCTCTCTATCTTGCACAGACTCATCAATTTTTAACTTACTTTCCAAGACAGATGCTTGATAGACTGAATAATTATTCTCTGTTTTGAAGCCTAGAATATCTGGAACCATCCCAGGCTTTTAGAAAAAAAAATCTTTGCTTTTTTTCAGAAGTTTCAGAAGCAAAGCTATAGTGTATTGTGTACTTTGAATATGGTGTCATTTTTTTTATGAAGCTACTATAAAAAACAGTTGCTGCAGATTTAATGACTTCTCGGTGCTATTATCTGAAATCTTCATCTGTGTAAAATTTTCTTTAGCATTCCGGATGCCATTTTCCATCTCCGAGGCATTATTTTGTTTGTGACACTGTATCACGCCAAGTGAGTTGTGTTCCTGCTCTTTGGTTTGATTTTTTTCCCTTGCATAAACTTTAAAAATTCTTGTTTGAGGATTTTCAGCTTCCAAATTTGCTTTTTGATTGCAAATTATTGTTTTGCTATTACAGCCCAAGTGAAAAATAACATGTTATTTTTATTGTTACCCATTGCCTACTTATTCTCCAGTGTCAGTGAAGAACTCGATTTCTTGTATCCCACTTCATTTGTCCCACCCTAGTTTCATTTTAGTGATTTTCTCTCCAAGTTTCTCAGGAGTCATTTGAAAAAATTCCCACAGAGGCTGCTCTGGTTCCATTCTTCATTTACTTGAGTAAGTTCATTAACTTTGCACATCTTAACAACATTTGGTAAAGTTAACATAGACTTTTTTTACCCTTCTCCTTTGAGATCTTGCATGCTTCACCCTTTTTCCCTCTAAAGTACCACAGATTAATTCCTCACTTAAGGATCATCACGCAGGTTTGCCACAGCCCACAACAGAACAGTCTTCTGAACTGTTTCTTGATTACACTTGAATAAGGTATGTTGTTCCATGGCCAGCCTCCTTAATCACTGATTTTGGGTATCCTCAATAGCTGACTCCTTTTGACCTCATATTCAGGGGAAGAAGAAATCAACCAAACAGGGTAAATAAATCCTTTCAATACATCCTCACCTAAGCAAGCACTCTTCATGAAGAGAATTCCACACAGTACCAGCTCCTAGTCCTTCTTTCCACCACACCCCCAAGACTTACAGAAAACTCACAGGCAAAGAGCCATCAGTCTCCTCTCAAGACCAGCACAGGAAGTTGGGGGCAGAGGGGAGACTGATCCACTGAGGAAATAAATCCTGAGAACACTCTGCCCCTTGTAAGATCATTTATACATTTCATTTTTCGCTTTGAAATTAGCTGCTAGTTTTACTCAGACTTCATTCTTCTTGTCCCAGTTGACATCTGATCCCTGGCCACCGCCAGCACCAACAACTTGTCTTTACTTTTAAACTACTTATTACCTTCACAATTCACAGAGCTATGAAGACCTCTGAAAAGGTACAGTACTAATTCAGCATTCAAAAATAATTTATATCTTAATGTACAGAAGCACGAGGGGCAGCTCATTATAGACAAGCTGTTTAATTATAATGTTCATTGAGGGTTGGTGTCTTTTGTCTCTCAGGTAGTTGGACTAGACTATTATTTTATGTCTCTTCCAGCTGAAATATTCTATTCTATTTTTATTATTTAGATAAGAGCTACTCACAGCTGTCTATTATCAACAGATACTGCATATGTGTCAGACAGAAAACACCTACTGTTAGTTACTTTCAATAGAGAGCAAGAACTGTGTGTTGCCTGAAAGGGATGGAGGGAGTTTTATAAGCTCTGCATTTCTGCATATGATCCCATGATGTTGCTCTCTGATCTTTTATGCAAACTCAATGTGGGGAAAACCTGAATGGCCAAAACAGACACTGTGTACAATTTTCATGATCTCTCAAGATGTCCCTTCATCTTTCACAACAAAAAAATAATGAAAGTGGCAAAATACCACAGCACGGAAAGACTGTGCAGTAGGTGGTACACATAGCACATGTCTAACAGAATGCTGTCTCATAAAAGAAAGAGTTCTTTCAAGTCCTACACCTTTACTACGCGCTATTGATTGTGAGACAAGGTGAGTATCCATAAAATATGCTATTACTTCCGGGCTTAGGAACACAGTGCCACTTGGTTTCTTCTAGGCTTTTTACTTGCTTTTGAGGCATAACACTACTTAGCTTGAGGAGGGAGATCCTTAAGGACTAAGAGAGGGTGATTAGATAAAGGAAACTCATCAGTTTACAATCACCTATTCCACTGGCATTTTCTCCTTCAGGCCACAACATTCCTTAGCAGCATTCCTTCCCTCACCTTCACCTTGTCCCCTGACAACTAATTTTTTATCTTGGGCTTTAAAACAGTCAAATCCTATGTGTGTCTTCCCCCAAACCCAACTCTTCTAGAAGTATCACGAGCATGTCTACTTTCTCAGGGAGAATTTTCCACAGAATAACTTTTCTAATCTTACCTCGGCATCAGAAGACAACTGGAACACACAACTTAGAAACAAAGAGAGAAAAGTCAACTGGTCTGACTGTCTTCCAGCTCTCTTACACCACTAACACATTTCAAGTGAAAAAACCCAACCCATACTTCCCTAACAATGGATCTCCAAAAGGAACTGATTTCCTAAGCAAACTAAGGAAAAAATCAGTCTCTACATTCCCAGTTAACCAAAAATTCAGGAAATGTTACCTGTTTTTTAGATTGATTTGTCTCACGTGACTTTGATCACTCACAATTGATACGAGGACTGAGTCTGAATTTCAGCTGTGGAAAGTCTTTGAGACTAAGCTCTGCACTCTCAGGGCAGAGTAAACAGTCCTCGTCTGCTTGCACAATGTGCGGTGTTTTTGCCTCGGTTGAAAATGCTTTTTCAAGATTCCTTTTCAACAAAAGCTGTAAAGTTATGTTTTTTCATAAACTATAAAGAAGGGCCTTTCTAAACTATAGTAATTTACTAGACTTGGCAATGCAAGTCGGAAAGCATCTTGAACCGCACGGAGGCTAGGCGTTATAAATATTTTTTGATCATCTCCTCTTCATACATTAGCTTTTTGCTAAAAGCACTTCACTCAACAAAAAAGCATGTGTACCATCAGCAAGTTCAGTACCTCAGAGAAAACAATGCATTAAAATCCAGTTTGGAATAACTGATTTTATATTCTCCTATAATACATTTTCAGAATGTGAAAGATCTTAAAGTAGGACAAGTTAGCTTTTGGTCACAGTATCTTCCACATAAACTTCAATAATCAATTATTGCCCGACTCTTTTGTGAAGAAGCCCTTGTCGCAAGGGAGGGCACAGCAATCTTGCTTTGCCTCTTGGTTTTCTAGTAACCACGTGGAGAGAAGATTTAACACCACTTTCCCTCACCATCAGAATAGCACTTAAGAAGTTATCAAAACTTAAAATGGAACCACTCAAACGTTTGCCTCACTCACCATCCAAAGTGCCCTCATATCCAGGTCTTGGCCAGCTTGTTGGTTCCTCAACACAAGGAAGACCTTCTTGGCATGCTCCAAAACATTCTCCAAATTCCTCTCAAGAGAGGCTCTTCCCAACTCCCTTCCTGGCTCCAGCAAACCAAGTCTCAAGAAGAGCTGCTACAGGGTCCTGTCTGCATCCTGGATCTCAAAAAGATTCTCCACCCATCTGCATCATCTCTCCACTCCATGCATCAGAAACTGCTCCCAACCTTGTCTCCCTCAACTACTCATTTTTGAAAGAAAGAGCTTGCACTCAACAGTGATAATGAAATGGGCCATGAGGACTCAGTATTTTACACATAGCTAGCTTTTTAGTCTTAGCAAAGCAGAGAAAAAAGTGGATTTTTTTAAATATTAGACTAAAGGGAGAACTATTTCTCTCTACACTTAAAGTAAAATCAACAATCTGTCACACATGACTGCCCCATTGGTCTGCTTTAAGCTGTTTCTGAAGCCTGGCAAACTTTATACAGACATAGCAGACTGCAAAACCACTGCAGGATTGGGCCAAGGTCTACCTGCAAGTTTCCTTCCAAACAGGGCTGCAACTCTAAAACTAAGCCTTCTAGATCAAAGATAAAAAGATATTCAAAAATAAACTTTCTCTTTTTTTTTTTTTTTTTTTTAAAAAAAGCCATCAATATATAAATGCTGTCATTTATTAACACTAAAATAATCTCCAATATGCTTAGGTAACTATATTGATATTATTTGCAAATTAGAGTTCAACATTATCTGGAGATTTAAAGAGAGGGTTTGAACTCAAGACAGAATTTTGCTGAACCTTACATGGTCACAAGTATCTCAGCAAACTCATTTTTAATGTCACAGCATTAACAGAGCCACAGTCACTGTCACAACTGAAACACAGAGGAAAATGAAAGCCATTTAAAAGTACATTAAGCCAAGGCATTTTACTGCAATAAGACCAAGCAGTGTCATAACATGCAGTTCCCGAAGGCTTGCCTTCTTCCAGTTGAGAACTGACTTCAGTAACTTTAGGCTCAAAAAAGTTTTGTGCATGCCTTTGACCCTCCATGGAAACAGAGAAGACAGTCCCCTAGGAAAAGCCTGATTTTTGCATACATTTTCCCTGTGCCTAGCCCTTGCCCAGGGCACACCTCCTGTCACACCTGGCCAGGTGCACTGCAACCTCTGTGCACAACATGGAGAAGACCTTATAGTACCAGCAAATAGCCTGGGTGAAGGTATCCAACCAGCAAAAGCATTTGGGAAAACCTGAAGATTGCCATGTTTAGCAATGACTCACATCTGTGCTTTTCTTTCAAGCATATTATGACTTCTACTTAGAAAACAGAAAAACCTTGCAAATATTCTGACTGGAAAAATCTTAAGGAAAACTATTCACCTGCTTCTCTGCACAGTTCTGTGGCATCCAGGGGAGATGGGACTGAACCTCTCACTGTGGCTTGAAGTGGAGACCATTTCTTTGTCCACTTCACAGCACTTGCTCTCAGGCTCAGGTCTAACACCTACCAAATTAAAATCTCAAAATTCAGTGTTTGCACACTGAAGCTGTGTCCCTGGAAAGAATCGCAAGAGAGAAGCACATCTTTGCAGCCCCATGCAGATGCTGCACCCCATTCCCCATTGAGGGCTTCAGGGGAAGGTTTAAGTCCTCCTATAAGTTATTAATATATGAGGCAAAATGTTTTCCTGACCCATTTCAGTTTTTGGTCAGCAGTTTTCTGAAGGAAAGGGAAGGCTCTTGTCTTGTTGTCTGTGAAGCTTGAGCTGTGCTGTGTATGCATACACACACACACACAAAGGAACATACGTAGTAGCTGCAGGATTTTAAAGGTGATTTTCTCATGCTTTTACATGCTGTCCACTTAAATCTGAGCACTGGTCTTAGATTCACTCCAAACACTGGTACATATGTCCCTTATGTGCCAATTTAAAAAAAAATAAATTATGAGTAAGAGAGTAAAGGCTTTTCAGTGAGCAATAAAAAGAACATGATTTTTTCATTTATGCAGGTGCAACTTGTTTAACAGGGTAATGCTTAAGTCTAAGTAAAAGCATGAAATGTCACTTCAGCAAAGTCTTCAACACTTTTCAGTCATGACTTAACATTACTACTGAAAGGTAAACCTCATTTTACCACTATGTTACAAAAAAGAAAAGGAATAAGAGCTTTTAAAAACATTGATTTACTCAAAAGAAAGGAAACATGTATTTCGTTTTAAAAAGCGTCACTTAAAAATTTAATCAGATGCCATTTTCAATAATATAATCATACGCAGAAACTTCCAGGCCTGGCAGTTATTTAGACAGCTGTCAATCAAAATGTCTCACAGCTACCCTACCATGTTAGCCATCAGCTAACCCACACTTTCCCAGGGACGTCTTAGCATGGCATCTTTGTTCTGTTTTCAGATAAACAGATCCAATTTCTCAACAAACAGACTGCTACAGTCCTTTTGATAACAATGTAATAATTCAAAACAAATGATTCTAGGCTTTGATGATAGCACTTTTATGGGTCATGAAGAAATCCTCCCACCAACATCTGTTTGATTTTATCTACTTGAACTTTATCCTCCAGTTGAAGATTTATAAGCTGAAATCATCCCAGCCTATTAAAGTCAAGCTAATGTTAAAACACTAACACAGAGAATGGAAGTGTATTTTGCAGTCATCCACCTTTTGAAATCCTGCCGTGAGGAAAATATATCAAAAGTTTGAGAGATGAATGTTTAAATATGCTAGAAGTCTGCATTCTGCACAGAGCCATGGATGACCGAGAGATTAAGGAATCTAACTGTTGCCCTACTGTGGGGGCAAGTTATTTACAGAACTATTATTTAGAAAGACAACATGAAAAATACAGACATTGTTTACATTGAAAGACTGTTTTCTTAGCAAAAACCACTATGGGTGATGGAAATTCACTCCAGATTTGTCCCCCCCNTCCATGAAGAGTCTGATAAAACTTGCCAAGAGAAAGAGTATTGCAAATTGCTACCTGAAAACAGCTTTCTGAGAAAGCCAGCAAAAAGAAATGATTATCAATGTTTTCTGAGTTGCAGAACTTTCTGAGAAAATAATTACTCTTCCTGTGAGTGCTGACACTTCTACACACAGGGGTAATTTAGCAGTTGTTTTCTGGAACATTCTTTTGGAATAGATTTGTTCAGCATGTTCCAGATGACACTTTTTTTACCTAAAAATACAGTACCAATTATTTTATTACCTAAAAATACAGTACAGTATGTAGCATAGTGTAGAGCATAAATACATACTAAAACTTTAAACTAATAACCATCAGTTATTAGATGTTGCAAGAGGAACTGCTGTACCTCATGTAACGTCACTTGGAAAAGAAATATGAACATGTCAATATTGGGTGGTATGTTCCTTAAAAAGCTTAACCCTGTGTCTTTAAATATATTTATATATTTACACATCCCAGCATGACTGTCAGACCCTCTTTGTATGAAGCAACTCAAACTTGCTTTACACATGCTAAAACTATTTTACTACACTAGGAAGAGATGACCCTGTAGATTAAAGGATGTCCTTATCACTGCTAATGTATACAGTACCACTGGAAATTGCACTGACTCAGTTCTAAAGAAACCACTTGGCCACTTTTCCACCAGTCTGAAGTATTATATGCACTGAACTGCATCCTGTGCAAAGGAAAAGAAAATCCGCCTAAATTCTAAGTTCTTAGAAGCTCCAACACAAAGTTTACTGAGCCGTAGTGGAAAGAGTAAGGCAGAAGTTGGAACAGCATTGTAAAGGAGGCATCCCTGGGAGGAGCCAAGTATACCTCAGAAGAGGTTGCTTCACCTGCCATGGCCAGCATGTCCCAGGCAGAGACCATGACTGTGCTCTCAGGGTGGGGGTACAGCCAAGCTTGCTACATGAGCCTTTGACTTCTCAGACATATCCCACCCCAGCCCCTTTTTCTTCCCCAGGTACTGAGAGGCAGCAAAACTGCCACTGTCAGAGGGGAGATGCATACTACATGCTTCCCATCCAAGGGAGAGGCTCCTTCCTGCTGCTGGAGTAAGCACTGGAGAGGTGATGCTCTCTCTGCCCATTCCACAGATTTCTCCAGGCAGTTATTTTTATGAACTGGGAGACATTCCCTTTCTGAACAGGCAACAGTCTGAGTTTTGCACTGCTTTTGGGGGGGATTTTGCAGGGGGAGGGAAGAGGGCGAGGGAGAGGCAGAGGCAGAGGGGTTTTTCTTTTTCTTACAGGAGGAACAGCTCAGACAGGCATGCTTAAAGCTCAAGTGGCAACATAAAGGAGCATAACAAGAAGAGGGAGACTGAAAATCCTGCATACCTTTCCTTTGACTGTCTGTTGTATGACATTTACCAGATGACTATATGTAAAGTACCCTGTAATTAAGTTCATCTGATCATAATAACTTTTAGGAAACTTCAAAAACTATGTCAAAACTCAGAAGCCAGAATAATTCGTATTTATTCTAAGTAGATGAGCATGTTGCTTGAGCATAAATTACACTTTTATTTAGCATAAATCAAGCCAAATGATTTGGTAGGGTTGTGGAACTACATTTCAGATACGACCCACCCTTTGCTTTACTGTTTGGAGACCCTTCCCATTTCCAATGCACAGCACATGCCCGTCTCCCTGACCTGCCCCTGCCTGTGCCTGCTCCTACAGCACCAACCAGACCCGCAGCCTGACAGAGGAAGAAATTCAAAGTTGAAAGCCCTGCAGGACATAATGACAGGTGAAAATACCAAATGCCATTTGAACTTGGGCTCTCCTTAGGCATTCCATAGCTCCTGTCTCATGCAGGAGCCAAGCTCTGCAGATACATCATGGGCACATCTTTGCCATATCATTTGTGTACAGTATGACTGCTGCAGTGTTAACGAGACACCTGCCCCTGCCCTGTAGTCAGGGTGAAAGAAAAATAAGTTTATCGGGGGGAATATATTTAGACACCAGTATCTCCCCTCAGAAGTATGTCCAAAAATAGCAAACTCTAAAAGCTGCACACTAATCTCACCAGAGAGGACTAAAATTAAAAAAAAAAAAANGCATGAGCAGGCTCAAAATTCCTCCTTTTGAAATCCCTCAATTAAATCATGCACATATTTCCTTCTTCTTTCTTTCTTTTAAACCTGCATAATTGTTAACTTATTGCTGAATACCAAAATATTTTAAAAGTCCTCGAGAATAAGTGCTGCACTGGAAGAACAGCTACAGCCTGCATACCACACACCAAGATGAATTCATCCTGTTTAGCCAACTAGTCTGAGTTAAACACTTGAGGAAAAAACAGGTTTATTCATCTCCATTTTCTCCCTTCATTAAACAGATTTTCTGAATAAATACTATGTATTCCCTAAAAAACAACATAATTGTATTTTAATGCTGGAATGTGTTTGTGGACTGTAATTTTAGCAAGGGGGAGGGTTAAAGACATGAGGGTGCAGGTGTTGCCCTCAAAGCAGCATGTGCAGGCGTAGGATGGAGCAGCAGCACCAGCAGCTGTACCCCAAGAGAATGGAGCACTCCTCCTTGAGGATGCTGTCTCCCCTTAGCTGACTTGATGTGCAAATTCCTCTCTCACTTTCCTGTATCTGTAAAACAGAGACAGTTAAGCTTTTCCATCTCAACAGGCCACCCCAAAATCTGCAGATCAGTCATTCCTTTTTAAAGGGCAGATGCTGCTAATATGCAGTGTGAAAGGTGCTTAAATGCTATTTAATTTTATATTTTGCATTTGAAATACAGTGTGCCTTGGGAGGCACAGTTTGCCAATAAGCATAAAAATACCATTAATATAGTGAGATTGTCATATCCAAAATCTGAAACTGAATCTATCATCAGCTGTGCTAGCACTGTATTTTCTGCCAAGTTGCCACGGGTTACAGAAATGTATGATGACAGCAATAAATAACTTTAATGACTGCTGATAATATCATGAAAAGAGCTCTGTGATACACTGACATCATTTAGAGGTTTACTAGACATTATTAAGTGTTGTATCATGCCTCAGCTTGTCAGCTAATCATAGCAAATCGCTTGTGTATACACATATTTTTATCCATCTGCATGTATGTGTAAAACTAAATATTGTAGATGTTATTATACACTATATATTATATATATAAACTACATAGTTTATTCAACTTATTTTCACTTGAACCAACCTACAATAGAAGTATGCCAGTTACACAACTGGCAGATATCTGACACGTAACTGGATGTATCTTTGGATTCTGTACAAACAAAGTACCTTTTCAAACAAAACTGATTACTATCCTCACAACCTCTCAAGTGATGTGATCTAGCACTACACACTGTGTAGTGTTCACTATTTGTAAATAGCATATTTGTTAATATGTATAGTGTGTGCTATTTGTCACAAGTATTTGCCATTTTTTAATGCTTTTTGTATTTGGCCTTCCTGGAAGTCTGTTTGTGTCACTACCACAGCAAATAAGCCTTTCTGGGAACACCAGGAATAGAGTGACAAGATATTTTCACAAACACCTGCAGTAAGAAAAGTTTCATAATGAGATTGCCTTCAAATGAAATAAATCAGAGTTTAGATGACCTCAATGTTACTGCTTAAGTTGGAAAATACTGAATACTTTACATTATGTCTTGGTGTGTTTTCCTCCCACCACTCCAGGACTACTGTTACCATGAAAAAAAAACAAACCTTTAAGCTACTAGTGCTCATGCCATATAGTCCTATAACACACATTATCAAAACAAGTTTTAACATTACATATTCTTTTCATATATGTTTTCATTTCCTTAAGGAATAAAACACTTCTGCTTTTTTGCATCTGTTATTTTAAAACACCTCTTAAAGAAGGGAAAAGATTTTTGCCAGTGTAATATTCTCATATTTGCAATCTACATTAAATGTATTTTTAAATGGCAAAAAATGAAATTTGAAAACCATGTTCTAAATTATGTACATCTGTCAGAAATGCAAATACGACAAGATCCCTTTAAGAAGTGACATTTAGCAATACCTATTGACATGGAAGGACTTTGGGAAGATTACATAAAGGCTTGCAGATGCACAACAGATCAGGCACTTACATCTGCTTCTTCAACTCACATGTCACCCTTTTCCATCCACCACATGATCTCCACATCAACATGATTACACCAAGCTGGGTTATACATCATAAAATGCATTTGCCTGTCAAAAAGGTACCAATACTATTCTTTCTCCTCCTTAAGCAACCATTCCATGTGGGATACATATCCCACAGCATTTAGGTACAAGCAAAAGGTTGATTTTCTAGCAACTTCCAGTTCTGAAGTGACACTATGATCGAGATTTATATGTTACAGGCGTACTTAAGGTATGATCATTAACTGTATTTAGTTTAAGAGACAAGATGTGTCACCTGTGGAAACTCAGAAAGAAAATGTAATAGAATTAATAACCATTTGGAATCCTAACCTGAAAACAGGGGCGCAGCATGCTGCATTCACTTTTACTGTCTTTTTTTTTAACCCTTCAAATGGTCTGAAGAAACATGGCCTAGAAACTTTATTAAAGTCGTAGAAATAGTTTGGGGTTTTTTTTGCATTGTACTGTATGCAAGTCGCTGCACTCATATAGCAAAAAATAAAAAGCTCCAAAGAGGTGTAGCTTAGCTCCCAAAAAATCCCAAAGATGACACGGTTTATTATAGGGTGGTCAGCGGTCCTAAGAAAAGTTAAAGAAAGAAAAACGAAAAAAGAAAAATCATTATGGCTGATTATGTTGTCTCAATAACAAGTATCTATTAAAAGAACCTGAACTTCCATGCTGTTTCTGATAAAGCTTCCAGTACATGACGAAAGGATTTACAGCTACCAAGATTATGAGGTGGCAGGAGTCAGATCCATTTCTGCACCTCTTCTCAAGGGTCACTTAATGTGGAGGAAGGAAAAGTTGTGGGGCCTCACTTAGCGCTTCTCAGGTTAAGAAGCTCCAACTGAATTAAATCAAAACCAAGTTCATTAATAAGTAGCATCCCTGCTAGGAAGTCTAAATGAGCCTCTCTTAGCAGTGAGACTTTCCTTTCCCTCAGGTTAAAGTGCTTGTGGAGTCATAAAATGCCTCCAATTCTCAAACAAGACCATAACCTCCTAAATGTCATCTCTGCCCTCCTTCCTTCAAAGGGCTCTGAATTTGTGTGAGCTGCAGCACACAGAAATTGGGTAATGTTGGCAAACAGCGTGACAACTGCAACACAAACCCAAGAGGGGAAAATAAACAACCCTTCAGTCATCCCAATCATTGGAGCCATGTGGGCATTTAACATGCTGTGGGTTCCTCGGGTCTTGGAGAACATAAATTAGGGCAATTAAGTGATACAATTAATGAATTTCAGTAGTCAGATATAAGCACAAGTAATGTATCCAGGAATTAATCAGGCAGTTGTTAAATAACAAAGCCCTGTTGCTTTGGGCTATCCTGAATTCTCAGGCTCTCCTTGGATCCACTCATGAAACAAAATCACTTTCCAGACAAAAAAACACCCTGTAAACATACAGGGATGAAATTTCCTCTCAGACTCCTTTTATTCAATGCACCTGTTTCCCAGATCTACCTTGCACCTCCCCCCCACCCCCCCGAATGTCTCCTATTTCTAGGACCAGAGAGAGTAAATTTCTCCCTGTCTGGCTTCACGCAGTGTCTCCCAACTCTAGCTTCTGTTCAAGAAGGAAAGAATTTATCTATCTAAACACCTGGCACTGAGTGTCTGCATTTTTAGGCACCATGTCTCCCTTCCAAAGGCTGAATGAGGCCTGTTCCAAAATCTATTTCAATAATTTCGGATGAGGGAATGAAGTCATCTGTGCCATACAAATCATGCCAGGTGATTCCATCAGGAGCGCAAAAAGTTCCAACTATTGTAACATATAAAGAAATAAAATGCCCATAAATAAACTGTAAATCATAAAATTTTGATAAGTCCTATCTACAGATCCATTTTCTGAAGCAATGCATTTTAAGAGCAGTTCTCTCCAATGTGCCTATCTGCCCTGAAGATAAATATTTGCTCTGTTTAGTAGTTGAGTGCTTGGCCCAGCTTGTAAAGGGTGAAAAAACATTACCAAAGCAACAAAATCAGATTACTGCTGTTTTAAAATCATTATGAGTGTGAACAAGCAAATGTAGGGCAGAAATCCCTTTTGAAAAATGAATGAATTCAATACACTGCTTTGGAAATGGATTACTCTCCTGCCAATTTTATGTCAAAGTTTTAACATTTTGGGTAAAAGCCCAAAACATAGAGACTTATCAAATCTTGAACTTTAACAGTCTGGTTTCCTTTGTTTGAAAACTTAGTGCTTTGGTAAAAACAGAGTGGTGAATTATCAGCACACATTTTACACAATTTTAAGACAAGCAGATATATTTAAAAGAATCCAAGTCCATCTGTGCTCAGCTTTAAGGGAGTTTCCCTAAAATGACATTTTTTTTCTTTCTTTTCAGGTGTCCTAGCCAGCCAGAGAACAGGGTAAAGCCAAGTATGAATATCTGACACAAGGAAGATGCTGCAGTGACAAAAACATACATGTATTTTACGTACTTAGATCAGCCCATCACAGAAAATCCTGCTCCCTAGCCTTTCTGGAAACTCAGCCGATAAGGAGGCTAAAGAGTAGCACATCTATAAAGCGTCAAAGCACTAAAATCTATCACAAACTGACCCGAATAAAGTGGTCTGGAGTTTTGCATCCAGTTAAATCTGAGACGCCCTCATTTCCCCTTTGGATTTAAAGGCAGAGAATTACAGCTCTTTGCTGTTCCTTTCTACACCCTTGCACCTGGGGAAGGTGTCAGCCAGTGGCTGCCCTGCCTGAGGCTGTGCTGGGGGCAATGGTGGTGCATGGAGGGCCCATGGGAGCCTCTCTGCACTCAGAGCCATTAGAAACAAGGTGAGCTGGGCCCATGAACAGGCAGCTTTTGAGAGGCTTTTTGAGAGCTTCCCTCTGGGGCATGTAGCATGTAAAGAGGTGAAAATAACCCATATGCTTTGCACCACAGGGGAGGAAAGCTGCTCACTGCTGGACCCTGAAGAGCAGTCAGGAGGCCTTCTCAGGGCAAAGGTCAGAGGGGTTACCTGAGGATGCAGTGTACATGAGCTTTCTACTACACTGGTACAGATTCCAGACCTAAATTTAGGCCCAGGCCACTGCCAGCTTAGTTCAGTAACCTGAACACCGAGGGGCAGCTCCTGTGGCCAGCAGCCTTCCTGCTGCTCGCTGGCATGTGTTAAACAGCTACTCATACAGGCCCTGCTGCTGGGACTCCCAGCCCAGCACCCTCCTGACGGCTGGTGACACTCTCACAACATCTTCCTGCAGCCACCATGCAGGTGGTGAGCTGGAACAGAAGTTGCTTGCACAGTGGCTTGTTCCCTCAGGGACATGTCTCACTCAGCTGGAACATTGCAGAGCAGTCTTCAGGCTGCTTGAACTTCAACCAGAGAGAATCAGAACCCCCTGATCCACGTCACCCTGGACATAGCAGCCCCTACTCCACGCCTCAGAAATCACTCTGAAATTTGCTATGGAAAATCCAAATTTTACACAAATCTCAGTGAAAACTGGATTCTCACTGATAGGTGGAAGACAGAAATCTGGAGAAGAATTAAAGCTGTCAAGAACAAAACAGCACATAGCAAAAATTTCTCCTTCAAGTTCCAGGATAGATTCCCAAAGTATGAACATTCCTCATTTATTTTGGATATGCTTTACTAAGTGGGGGTGAGGTTTTGGCTGTCACTTCGTCTTCTTCCCCAACCTCCTCGGCACAGATCTGTCTCCTTGGTTTTTTAGCAAAAGCTCGTAATGTGATGTGGATAAAATAATCAAGCTAGGAAATGTTCCTGGAAAAAAGCATCAGATGACTGAGGAAAGTACACAAGCAAATAAAGATGATGGAGGAAATTAAAGCATGAAAGCACAGTGAAAAGCAATCAATCAGTTCCAGACACTGATGAAGCAGAGGCTCTCAGCAAGGACTGAAGACAACCCTGATTTTTAGTAAGTAGACAGGCTCCAGAACAGCCCAGCCTTTCAAATGTGTAATACATATATACAAGAGAATTATGAAGACCAAGTTGAGTTCGTCCACATTCTTTGTATGCAACTCTGCACCATTCCCCGAGTCTTGACATTTTGGGTGATGGCTGGTCTTCATCCAGGAGTTCTCCCAGTTCTGTTGCAAAACATCCTCTCAACACGTGGTTTCCTCAGATACTCCTAGCCATAAAACTACTCCTCAGATACTCCCCAGCTATCAGATCCCCAGCTATCCTTGGCTATTCCTCTCCAAAAACAAATTAACACAAGAAAAGCACCATTCTCCAAAGCTCTCTCAAATGATCTGATTTTTAGAGCATCACTAAAATGCTACACAAAATTGAGGTAAAGATTATAAAATTCAAGTATATCAGCACCACAGACTTGTTTATCCATATTGAGTAATGTATATTGCATATAAAGGTGCATCCAAATGAATAATTTCATAACAACCAGTAACATATATAAAGAGATGTGAGAAAGGTAAGAAAAGCAATGTGTTAAATTGAATTTTTATATGTATTTTATCTTTTAAAATAAAAGATGGCTTTATACTAAAGGTCTTGCTATCTTTGAAGAATTACTCTCAGTACTGCCTTGGGAAGGATACCATGGAAGCATATTCTTCTGCATAGATGAATTGCTTCTCTGCATATTTTCCTTAAGATTCTGGAGCTCTTGGATTATGTTTTGTAAATCAGTTAGCTTCCTAGCCAGAGATTAAGGTAAATTCTTCTAAGGACTAAAAGTTGACTTAGAGCATTAAGAAGGATTAATGTTTAGCTGTGGTGAAGCTGAAATAGTAGGTTAGCATGTTTACGCAGTGCTGTAGATCACAATTAATCCAAAATTAGTATAAAAGATCAACAGCAACTGCTCTTGCATGCCAGCTTGGCTTAGTCCTAAAATCAAGACTTACTTTGGGGGCAATCTGTGTGCAAAGTTGCCATGCATCTGCCCTAATAGGTTTAAAGCTTTCAGAGGAATCCATGCATTTTAAATGTTTAGCTTCTTTGCCCTCTGCTTTGAGAAAATAAATGTACAAGTCAGTACTAGAGATGCTTCTGCTTTCTATCTGTGTCACAGATCCGTCAGAATAGATTGGTGCTAGCAATGAACAAAAGCAAATACAATTTCCTGCCTTACAAAGAAGAGGTGTTTAAAATATGTGCTTTCATTCATCATCAAAGATTAATAAAAATAACAGGGATTTTCTGGCAGAAAATGTTCATGCTGTATAACATAGACAGAAGTACACATAGATGTCCAGATATATTAATCTATATAGACATGGGCACATACAGTTTTGAAAAATATATCTATCAGTTCTGTAACCATAGAAAGTGTATAATAATGTATTTAAAGATGTGACTGGAAGATGATCTTAAGTGATGTGTAATAACATAGTTTAAGAGGCAAGTGTGGGTTCCTCTCTACTTCAAAATCAGTTTAAATGATGGTATCTAGGTCTCTGCAAAACCAACAATACCTCTGTGGTCTTCAAAACAGGAGACATATTACAGCATGCAGCATGTAACCCCTCTCAGACTCCTGGTGCATCCTGTCTTGAGCCCGGCATGGTTGGCCCAGCCCAGACCTGGGCCCTTACAGATCTGCCCTCCTCAGCTTCAGGAGGGGAGGGCTGGGGAGGCCAAGGAGGGAGACCATGGCTCCAGCACATGGGTTACCACACCTTGGAGATCACTCAGAAGAGAGCAGCATATGCTCTTGGGGGTTTAAAGGCAGTATGGATAAGGAGGCTGCACTGGAGGCAACCATCATTGGACAGGGTGGTCCTACTCTTATGGAGCCAGTATGTCCAGCTGCAGGGGATTAATTGCCTTTAAAGCAGAAAGCAGGTGCCAAACTAAGAGATTTGACTGACCTGCAACATGTGAAATTAAACAGGTGAAAGTTAAAACAAGCCCATTGTGTAGAACAGAAGCCCTGCTCTATGAGTCAGACTATAAGTGCCTTCAGTTTTTTGGGGGCAGATCCACTCTGGGTCTTTTTATTTATTCTTTTTGGACAGACCCTTTTCACTCTTGTCCAGAAACACATGTTTTTGCTTACAGTGTGGTATTACTTTAGTGCATTAGTACAATCAGTACTAATTCCAAAGCTCATGGCTGAACTTGAATACTAATTAATGATCTTTTAATCTTTTATTTCTATACTAATGAAAAACCAGAAATAGACATTCTGAGCATCTCTTTCATAACAGTGAAATACATTGAAACCAAAGGAACAGTGCAGTGTTGTATCAGGAAAGACATACCATACACATCCCAACAGCACAGAAGATGTTGATGCCAAACCAAATGAGTTGAGAAATTTCAATCAAGTTACTCTATGCATTTCACAGCTGCAACAAACATTCTTGGTGGGGTGTGCCCAGCAGCGAGGGCTATTTTCAGAGCTGTTTGCTAAGCAATTTTTTCAGTTACTGGGTACTAAACTTACAAGACAATTCATTGCTTCCAGTGGCAACAGAATACTGAGGGATGGTAACATCTGCGCCTATATCTAGCTAACCACATTCAAGCTGTGATGGTGATGACATTTGTGAAACTTGATTAAACTTTTCTTTAATCCCATTCTTTATTTTAGAAACACACACACGAACAATTTCATATCCAAGTCTTAAAGGAAACTCTAAGCTGATGCAATGTGGCCTCATGCAAGAAACTTGAAAATTCCCTTTCTGAGGTCTGTCTCCAAGAGACACACAGGGCTTCCTGTTTACGGGTCTGTTCATGCCCACGAGCTATGTATTAAAAAAGAAAGGAAAAAAAACCAAAAACAACAGGGGTGTAAACATAACCCAGGCAAATTCACTAAAAATTCAGATCAGCTCACTATGGGCTTATGCTGCATTCTTCTCTTTGATCCTTGCAGGGTTTTCTTTACTAAAACACCCATTATCTACCCTGAGGAGATTTTGACCCACCACACTAAATCAGGCCGCCTTCAAATGTTTCCTTGTGAACTTGTGGAGAGTCTCTGGTAGGTGATTTTAATATGATGACCACATTGTTCTGCACTACCTTCAGCCTCAAATGAACAGGAGAAACTGCCAGAATACACTTGCACACCAAACTCAGGTTAAGAAAAACAATTTAAGGATTCTTTCTTTTGACCAAGAAAGCTCAACTTAGGTACATCACCTAGTTTCCAAAGAGCTCCTGCTTTACCCAATTTTACAGCTGGGCGAATGAGACAAACAGAGGTCAGGACATGAGCGTAAGATCACAGAGAGGTATGAGTTTGGAGTACCTAGCGTGTCCCTGGATCACAAACCTTTATGCTGTGAACAACACTACCTTCTTACACTGTCCTCAGTTTCAGTAGCTACAGGTTTCCTGAGCAAAGGTAGGTTACATCAACTGGCCTGCGAAGCCTTGTAAAGCTCTTACATAGGCCACAACCAAAAATAAATCTGTGTACAAGTTGTTTTTCAGGAAGCAATGCCATCTTTGCCAAAGGTGCTTCCTTAAACAATATGAGACAGATACGCACACACATTTGTCAACTCTGTTCTGTATGATCCTAATGCCTCCAAGCAATGAGCTCAGACTTTCTGATTTTGCAGATTAAGTGTAAAAAAACACACCTGAGATGAAGTGGACCAATCTAGATATTAACTAGTCTGTACCTTTGAAGAGCACTTTTTTGTTCATAATAAAAGACAGCCCTCATCTGAAAATATTAGGTCTTCATTTCAAATGTTTTCACTTCTTTTGTTTCAGTGTAGAAGAGCTACATATCCTGATTAAAAGACAACTACTGTTGTGTGGTTCAAAAAGTAAACATGCTTTTCTACAGATCAAATTCATAGTGGCAGAAAAGACAGTGGAGCATGCCAGCTCAGAAAGAAAGGGTTACTAACCCCTGCTTTCAAATATGAATGATTGATATGCAAATATGGTTTATGGTAATGCTCGTGAATATCTGCTTTTTTGGCAGCCCAGAGTTCCCGCATGCATTACTCTCACAGATCAGGGCTGTGTGAGAAGGCTTCGGGGGCCCATGTGCTTATTCAGAGACCCAGTTTGCTGTGGAAGCCTTCCAGAAAGCCAATAGCTGCTTTGCACCATAAAACTGTACATATATTTTGAACTTCTCAGAATCAACAGAAGCAAATAGTGTATCAAATGCCTCTGGTCCTATGCAGCAAGGGTACTGCCAAACCCCAAGTATTCAGGATAAATCATGAGTGGGAACCTCAGACCGTGAAAGAGACCTTTAAAGAAATCACAAAGTAGGAGCATAACTTGGTCTCTTTTACAGTAACTTTCAAAGGCCCAGTTTTGAAAAGATTCATTAACTCACATTTTAACTAAGTTTTTTCCTGAAATACTAAGCTCTGGCACATGCCTTTTTACACAATGAAAGCTGTGACTCAACCATTACCATTTGCCTCCAAGAGCTGGGCTTTTCCTGCGGGGGAAAAAAAAAAAACAAACAACCAAAAAACCCCCAAACCTATGAAACAGCTTTAATTTTTGGTAAGACAGTGAACTAGCAGAAGAGAAGCAACCACCCATAGAACTCTGAAGAATATAAAACTCTTCTGAAGCCTGCAAAAAAACTTCTCCAGCTAGTCAAAACACGTTAAGAAACTCCCATTCTCCCAACAAGAAAGCACACAAATGTTATCTTTAATTTCCAAAGAATTTACCTTCTCCAATAAGTGCTCTGCAACATAGCAGAGCAAACCCAAATGTTTCCCGTTAGGCAACTGTGTGCCACAGCTTTTCTGCACACACACCCACAGCCGTAACTCATCCCTAGTATTTCTGTGCACATAAATTCAGACACAACAGAAGGGTGGAAAAAAAAAAGCAAAAGCCATGAAACCTTAAAAATGGTTACAGTACCTGCAAGCTCCAAGGCAGCAGTCACAGTGGAGGCTTCCCTGAGGCAGAGAGCCCAGCACCCTGCTCTCTATGGCTCATCTGTGAACTTGGCCCACATTTAAAGAGACAAAGGAATGAAAGTAAAACCCATCAGCTTTCATCCAGATTGTTGTACAAGAAACCACTTTTTTTCTTTTTTTTTTTTTTTAATGAACAGTCTTTAAAGATAATCCACCAATAGTGTATCACACTTGTGCACCTTGGTCTCTCACTAACCAACTGCAAGACAACAATAAAGTAGCAAATCACACATATATATCACAAGTCCTAATGACCTGAACATATGTTTGGAGCAAATGTAAATATTCCACTCTCTCAATGAGCAAAGCTCTTAAGTGTAGGCTTAATTTTATCTCTCCTCAATAAATCATTTTTAAGCAACTACCTAAATATAAGCCCACATTGTACTCCCATAAATACTAATAGGACTTAAACATGTGCTTAAAATTAAACATGTACCTATGTGCTTTGGTGATCCTGGCCAGGAGACACTACCATTGTGTGAGTGGTAAAATCTCTCAGATTGCTTATGGGACCCTGTACATGCTGTGCGCCGGTCATAGAATGAGACAAGAAACACCAGAGGATCTGAGCCATTAGGGGTGGATAGACCTTTGGCAGCGGGAGATTATACCTTCTACTTTTTTTTACTGCAACAAAGTCACATACAGACAGATGCCATACAGTGAGGCTACAGAAACCCAGCAGATTTGCCAAGGTCAAACAGGTATTTCTGCAGCCATCCTTAGCTGAGGTTAATGCCTGCACCGGGAAGCAGCACTGGGAGACTCACTGATGTTGCTCAGCCTCAGCTAATAAGTTGCCTGCTGCTCCTGTAAGTCAGGCCATGGAGAGTCTGACATGTGGAAGCTGGAGCTTGCCCACAGCTCTCCTTTCTTATCCCTACCACTGCTTTACCCCTGCCCTCACCAGGTGAGAGCCCACCAGGGACCAGCAAATGAGGCTACCCAGTAGTTCCAGCGGTCTCTGTGAGAGGAGGCCAGAGGCTACCCTGAGCCGGACATTGCTGGTTCCAGTGCAGAGGGGAGGTGTCTTTGCATCTCTAACTCTGTATCCAGCTCTATTTTAACTGGCAGTAAATTAAATTTTCCCACATCAAGCCTGTTTTGCTCATGATGGTAATTGTTAAATGACCTTCCTGTTTTATCTCAACCCATGAGCTTTTCCATTTTTCTTTCTACATGGTCCCTTTGAGAAAGAGATAGAGAGCAGCTGGGTGGGCATCTGGCAGCCAGCCAAGGTGAACCTTCCACTGAGCCTGAGATCCCAAAATGTCAAGCTCGTCCACTTAGGTCAGAATCATCTTTTTGTCCTTAAAGTGAGATGAAAGGAGTGATTCATTCATACCTAAATATATAGGGAGACATAACCTATATAATGAACATACTGCATTAATGTCAAAGAGCACAATAAAATGCCTTCAACTCTATTCATTGTTAAATATTCCAGAACTATATGATGATTTTTTATGAAAGAAAAGAATATTTCCTTTATTTACAAAATACAGATTATCAAAGAATGACAAGGACAAAACTGGGAACTAAACCCACATGAATTTAATAAAAGCACAGCAAAACTACTAGTTATACATTAACTCCAGGTGCCTTCCCCCAAAAGATTATTTTCAGGTTAATTTTAGAAGCTGCTTTTTTCAGAAAGAGGCACGGATATGACCAACACCGTACCATGCCATACTCAAAGGTGATATATATGATGATATATATGCACATCCAGCCTAGTTCTCCTGGAATGCATCCGTGTTAACACACAGATGTATGGGATTATGAGATTACTGAGATGAGGTGCTTTTGCAGAAGACCAATTTGGTAGCCCTAATTGCAGGAATAGGGACACTAAATCAAAGGACCTAGTATTTTGAGTCGCACTACCATGGATTCACTCATACAAGCTTTTCCATGACTGTGGGTCCCAGTGCCCAATTCAACCTCACAGATGTGGTCAGCAGTAAAAAATATCCTAGAAAATACCCATTTACAGTTAAAATCCTCTGCATCACTTGCTAATTTTATCCATCTGTCAGAGAGAATCAGAACAGAAATAAGAGATACAAGGCCATTCTGCTGACCTTTGCAGCACAAACCCCTGCTGGAATGGTGGCTGGGTTGCCTAAACACAGCATGGTGGGCCCACAGACATCTGCTACTTAACAGGTTCACCTCACATTTGCGTGACTGTTTCATATTTAATATTTAGCAAGTATAAATTTGCACATCAGGTTCTGTGTTTCTAAATTTATATATTTACAATCACACCATAATAAGATTAGAAAACCAATCTTCAAAGACTTTTCTTTGGAAAGTCCACTCTCTTCTGCTGAAGTACAGCATAAGTAAAATATTTTAGGATAATAAATATAAACTTTAATATCAATTTCATTAAAAAGTCGTAAGTTTTTTTTATTACTTAAACAAGAATATTAGTAATTCCATCACCTCAGAATCCCCTTTCTCAGAATAAAAAAGAAGGAAACTAGTCACAGGTTTGTCTTTAAATGCCCTAATGGTTCTATAGAGCACAGATCTACTGGGCAATACTGTTGAAATGCATCTTTGGCAAGAGATCAGAGCACCAAACGACACAGGAGCCAAATCAGGGCACAGACACTCTTGAAGCAACCAAGCAGGTCAGTAGCCTTAAGAATCTTGTGGGAATCACTGGTGGGAAAAAAACCCCGATGGTCCCCCAATACACAGGTGTAATCAGAGCTGGGAGCTCCTTGAGTCAAAATCATCTGGATTCAAGGGGCAAGATGCTGTCAGTACTCTCAGGAAGCAGTGTCTCCTGGCCATCACTGGGTTTTGGTGGATGAATTTCAGCGTCCAACTTGGGAAAAAAGGGATACAGCATAGCAGGACCCTCATTTGCACAATGAATTATTATATCACAGATTTTCTAGTTACTAAAAAAAAAGGCAAACTAAATGAAAACAGAGGAAAACTGAGCAGTACATCTGTTCCAAGGCAGATTTCTTTCCTCCCAGGGAGAAGGCCAAATTAAAAGGTTAATAACAGAATTACTATGCCTCTCCAGTGGGTAGGTTTTAGAACAGAGTGGAGGCTTTGAGCCTTTGGCTCAGCTGCTCACACTGGAAGCCACAGACAGCTGATTGAGAGCAGGAGGAAGTGGGCACTGGATGCTCTTCTATATGGGGGACCTCAGACAAAGAAATCCTACATCCAGATGAAGGACCACCAGTGCCGAAAGATAAACAGGACAACGGCCACAGGCTGCCCAGACAAACTACATAAATTCCAGCCTTTCTCTCCCATGTTCATCCTTGCCTCGAGACCTCAGGTCCATAGCACTTCCCCGGCTGACCCCACAACATAAAGACTATCTAAATGAAAGTTCTTTAAAAAAATCCTACTACCCCAGCTTTCCTGGGATGGCTTATTTCCAATTCCAGTTTTGGCCAACGTCTTTTGCATACGCGGATCCTCAAAACCACAGGTGAACTTCATGAGATTGAGCAACAGAGGCTGTATGTGACAAAACAGCTCTTGTCTATGCTGATCCAAAAGATATTTGTCACCAATGACCAGTAAAAATCAGTCTTTTCCCATTCAAAAAATTATAGCTCTAAATGCCCTTTGCAGCATAAGTGCTACTGGTTGAATCCATGGGGTCCAAGGCACCATCCTGGCCTTCAGAACAAGCCAACAAAACAAAAGACCTAGCATGTCTCAAAACAATTGTTTTTCCAGTCTAAAAAGTGCTTCTGCATATTTTTTTGAGTACATGGTTTGTCTCACAGTGTTTCCTGCTGAATAACCTGTGGTTTTGCCAGCAATTTAAAATGTGCAAAACTCTTGGCTTTCCTGTTGACATAATTCACAGACTGAGTAATGCAGAGGAAAACAGCCTCAGTCCACGGGTTATTTGGCATCTGAAACTTGCATTGATTTTTGACACGTGCAGTTTTCCTAATACAAGCAGAGATTCAACCTGATATTGTACAATCAATCTCTTATTAAACATTTACCTCAGTACATTGGCATTTTTATTTCAGTTGCCAAAATGTAAATTTTCTAAAGATCTTCACCATATTAGCGACCATTTAACTATGTTTACCAGTGAGAGTCTTCATGGACGAGGAAAGCCAACAATCTTGAATTAGGACTGTAGAAATGAGATCATACCACATATTAATTTACTGCATACGACTGCTCTGCAAAGTTTGCCATGAAGCATTTTTTGGGATTTCAGTGCTAAATCATCTCTATCTCTATAAAATTCTATGACAATGTATAACGTGTGTTTTCTCATATATTTGCTAAATTTTAGAAATAACTCTAAGAAGAGATTTTTCCTACAGCTGGTTCATCCCTGGGTTTTAAGATTTGTCCTCATTCATCACAGTGAAAAGAGGAGGTGCAATGAGGAAAAATGTCAGAGAAGGCTGACAAAGAAAAGCCATCATCAGTAATGCCACATTGTAGTAAAGCTATGCACAATTCAGGGCTGCCCTAGGGTAGCCTGATGTCTTCTAAAATCAATCACTAGTATCTTGTCTTGTACCACAATTGGCAATATGGAGAGAAAAACTTCCACTAAAAATCTGAAGTCTACATATTGTATAAAGTATTCATTCAAGAGAAGTGATTTTGTAAAGCAGGCAATAAGCAGATATATATACCACTTTGACACAGCTTGTGACTGTACGAGTACTCAATAACCTAATGAAACAGAAAAAATTAAGTAATTTGAAGCTTATATTAGATGCCAAATTGAGTTGCATGTGTGAGATGCATAAGAGCAGCTGAGGGCTTCTTTGGCCATGAAGTGCTTAGGTCAGAAGGCATCAAGAGTGACAAAATAAATACCCAGTCCAGAATTGTGACTCTGAATTTTTTGGGTTCTTTGCAGATCAGAAAAGAAATCTCTAATCCAAGAAGCCAATACTTGATGAATGTACAGGTCACCATGAAAGATTCAATGCGCCAGTCTTTTTTTCTCTCTCTTCCAAGAAAAGGATGGTTAATCCTAAACCACAGACAGACATTGGTGGGAATTGTATATAAATCTATATCAAGTCCATTTTTGTAACATGCAAGACTAGATTGTGTGCATTGATATAAAAAACTGAAAGCAAGACTTCCTGCTCTTTCTTTTCTATCTCATAGCTACATTCCATGGAAGATTTTCTAAACTTATTGCTGAAAAACTACTCAATATATAGGGCTCTGTGAAAAACTTCTTTACATTCTTAAAATATTTCTATTTGAAAAGAATAAAAATATAGTTTTAATACACATATATTGTATTAAATTAATTGCTTGGGTAAACAGAGATGTGGAAAATTTACAGCAGTATAATTAATTATTCTGATTCTGTCATGGGGCTAGGTTTAGTGTAAGATTAGACTATTATTCACTTGAGGAATTCTTATAGAAAAGAACCCAAAATTGTCAATGCAAAAGCTTGCAATGTCATCATGTGTTTAATTTGGGGATTTTTCTCAACAGTATTTCAGTAAGTCTATTCTATTCTCAGAGCAGACTGTCACATGTGCATCCTGCTCATTTGTCAGGGCATTTGTACAAAACCATTTTTTTTAAGGTACAATTTTTTAGACAGTAGAATTGAAAAATTGGTTGCAGTCTTTAGCAAATAATGCATTAAAATTCCTTCAATTATAAAAAATCTTCAGCTTACAAAGAACCAAAGAAAACTGATATGAAAACAAGAAGACATTGTGTTATGAATGAAGGCTGTTAAATTGACTCCTTTTCAGAAAAAGCTTAAAAACATTGCTTTAAGTTGTGGCAAGCAGCACAACAGAACCTGCTCTAATCATATACAGATGATGAGAATTTGTCTAATGTTTTATGGTGAATCGTTGATGAGGCCTGCAGAAGGAAAATTTGTAGAAATAAAATCACCTTGACAGTAAAGCACTAGGGTCAAAAAGCAAAGTGAAGTCAGTGTTCTTAGCTTTAATAAAAACAGTATGATCTGTCATCAACACAGCATTTTTACACTCTTGGACAATGCACTCTGGGAGATCCTGCTGGGTTTCATTTGATTTTCTCAAAAACCAACAAAGGACAGCTTATGGCTGGTAATTCATTATGACAGCAGAGAAGTTATAAAAATATACATGTTTAGATCCCAGTAAACAAACAGCCCACACTCCATTTTTCCACACAGAAACTATTAGCCAGCCTAGGTAAAACATACCTATAAGCCATAAAGTAGATCTGTTAGCTTGGGAGGTTTTTTATGTTTGAGCTGTTTGTTTTGAAGGGGAGGTATGCACTTTTTTTTTTTAAACTGTGAACCTGAAAGTACAGACTTTTAAAATCTACTATTGTGGTTTCTTGAAATTAATCTGCCTTCTCTGCTGCAAAAGTATTCAAGACACATTGACAAAGTGCAAAGAGGTATTGTTAAATATCTAAAGGGACTGTACATACATTGCATTGCTGTCTAAATACTGACTGGGCAAGATCACAAGGCAAAACAAACAGCAAGGTAATTGAAAACATCTATGAACTAGATGATCACAGAAGTAGGGTGATAGGCGAAAGGATATACAATTCACTCCTCATTGCCTGGTTTTACACTAATGTTAGTGCTGTAAGAATGAAAAACTGGTAGGAAAAGAAGAGAGAAGAGAAAGAAAAATGAAGAGAGCATTTGAATTTTAAGCTTCATGGGCAAAAGGAGTATTTCAGAGAAACAAACCTTCACTTCCAACAGCCACTGTGGGAAATCTGGACAAAAACAGCCTTAAAATATGTAACTTCACTTAAACATTTCTATTTTTAAAGCTGCAATCACTGACAAAATTTTGAAAAGATAGCAAATGAAGTTCTCTTTAAGTGGAGTTTTTTGCAGAAAAGAAAAACAAGTACCTGGATGGATTCATGTGAGCACGCTGTCTCCAGTCTGGCACCGATATGTAAATCATGGATGTGTATAAGCAGAAAGAGGGGGAGAGTGGCATAAAGCATTTTGAAGAAGCCCAACCTGTGGCTAGCTGATCAGCACCAGCAGGAATCCTTATGGTAGACACAGCACTACTGACCAAGTGCAACGTGACAGGTACGCCTGGCTTAGTTGGTGGTTGGGACACAAAGCAATAGAGAGCACCATTCTGCCAGAAAAGCCATACACCCCTATTGCTTAATTAGCAGGATATAATCCATGTTGCTACCCCAGTGAAGTGTAAATAAGACCAGATTTAGGGAAAGAAATGAAAAAAGAGGAGGGAAAAAACCCCAGCACAAATCCCCCCAGAATTTTAGGAGACAATTACATTACCAGAGAGCACGGTCCTTTATGAGGACTGGTGCTGTACTTGGGTACCTGCTTTGGGAATCTGCAGTGTAAAATAGGTAGTACAGCTGGTTCAGCACTTGCATGCATACATGTATACTGAGACTTAAAAATTACCAGCTTTCAGAGGCAATTAACGATTTCATCTGTTTCCATTTTTGTGTTGCTATCCACGCCTGATTGATGCGTTCTCAGGTAATTTCTAAAGGTTACTCTGATCAGCTCTCCAAAGGCACTTAGGTATTGGGAACTACTGAAATGTTGTATGACCAATATGATTCTCAATGCTGTAATAAACTTTCCTGTATTTACCTTCACTACTTTTCTTCGAGTACAAGAAGGATCATCGCTACATTTCCACAGAAGGAGGAAGGGGCTCTGACCAGCCATCCACAGTGCAAGGAATCACTCTGCACAATGCTGTCAGTGGCTCTGCCTCCTCCTGACTGAAATTTGAGGGAAAGATGGCTTTGCCCCTGCAGTTTGGATAGAGACTCCTTGTGCCAGAGCACACTGAGCATCCCTACGCAGCTGAAGACAGGGTTTGTCTCACCCAAGCACATCCTGCACTACCGACCTTGTTGTGAATGTGCGTTCCTGGAAAGGTGCAAACTCTTGGGCAGTTTAACGTTGTCCAGTTGCCCACCAAGTTGCCAGGAGGGTCTATAAGCACGCAGGGTGCAGCAGGCGCTCTGCAGGGATTGCAAAGACATGGTGCTTGATTCAAGAGCTCAGGTTCCAGCTCTCACTTTAGATACTGCTGCGCTTTTCTCCTGACATATTTCAGTTCCTAACATCACTTAGGTTCTGCAATGCTGACCTGAGCAGTATCTAGATGCACTTAAATATCTGTGATGGAACAAGGAGATGAAACAATTTCCTGCATCCCAGCTGGCATTTTACTACCTCTTTCCTTCAGAAAAGCCCATATGCAGCACCTACATATTGATATGGATCTAACATATATTTTTCAAATTCATTCTCTATAATGAAATGTTAAAAGCCTAATGTAATACAGACATTGAAGAGAAGATTTGGCTTCACTGGAAAAAAATAAAGAAAAGTCAACCATCTAAAGGGGGTTAAGGTTACTAGTGAAAAGGTGCAAAACTAATTGACCTTATTATACAAATTATACTTGTCCCCAAGAAAGACGTTCTGTTCCCATCATTTATGTGGGAACTTCCATTCTACACTCACGCACTTGGGGAAGCAAAATTAATCATGGAGTTTTTCCCCAAAATGCACCAAAGGCAGCCAAGTGTGACCTCTATTAGAAGCATCTTGTGCAGCAGTCTGGATTCATCCACCTGTATATGGTTCTGGCTCTTTTGCTCTTTTCTTCTGAACACAGAGAACAGTTCTTTTACACTGACCCAAATTTCTGTCTAAACTTCAGTTTCCTCTCTAATTTCTGGAAATTTAATTTGCAGCTGCACACATTCTTATTTTAAACATCTGAAGCATCACAACTTTCAAAAATAGCAACAAGCAAAACAAAATCATATATTTGCTGGTATAATATCTACTTCCCTAGGTATCCATCCAATCCTCCTTTTCCCAACCAATAGGCAAAACACGTATCATTAGTCAAATAACAAGAGAGCAAGAGGCAAACACAAAACTCTCAAATACAGGTTGTATCTGCCCCATCACTTATAATTTTACATTTTTTTGTCCCATCTCAGGCATATGTTTAGCACAAATTTGCGTCAAACTTGAAGACAACTGCATGAAAGAGAGAGTTTACATTATTTTTCCTCCTCCTAAGCCTCATCATCCTTGAAAGACTGGGAAGTCCCTTTATTGGGACTTCTGCCTTCGTAACAACAGCAGAATGGGCTCCTCGTGGAGCAGCAAAATAACAGCTCAGCTCGTTTCAGGTCTGTGCTATTTTATTGAGCTGGCAAAGATTTCATGTGCAAGCATTAACAGCCCTGAGAACTACAATAACAGTTAGCAATAGCCCGACCCAATGGAAATCCATGGGAGCCTTGCCACCAACTTAGAGAGCTAGAATCTCACTCTCTACTTATATATGAAGGAGCAAAAATGAGGCAAGACAATTTAAATCATCTCCCAAATAGGAATTACTGCTTTTTCAGTCCTTCTGGAAGGAAAAATTATGCTTTTTAGCTGTCAGAAAAACAATCCGGGGTAATTCATAAGGTATTACATTAACACATATAAAACAAAATGAAAACAGCTTCAAAGTATGACCTTTCACTCAGCAAAAGCTGAAGCAAGTGTATGGCAGGCTAAATTAATACACATTCTACTAGGCAAATAAATTCAAAACAGGGAGTCAGATTCTCCTCACTCTGTGGGGAAACAAGTTTCAGCTCAAAGAGGACATCAATTCTGAATAGGAGTCAGACCAAAAATTAAAAATGCCAACAGACAACACTGATATTTTTTAATCTTTAAGACAAAAAAAAAAAAAAAAAAAAAAATCAAACACACCAAAACAAAACCTGTAGTATTCTAATGATGTCAAAAAGGGAAGAGGGATTTTTGAAATACACCTTGTATCACTGCAGTATTGTCTAAAATTTTGGAATTAAGTTCAGGATTTTATTTTCAGCTCCCTGGATCTTGGTGTTGTATTATCATCGGGCATCAAGGCTAGAAATTCAACTTGCCTAAGTGCACTTGCATGCACTTAGTTAAAAAATAGTTCTTTAACTGAGGGACATGGTCTGGTAAATGGAGTGGAAGTTACAGTAAATAATGGTGATATGCTCTGTAAAAAAATTGTAGTCAAATGACATGACATTTAAAATTAAATCCCCCAAAACCTTAAGAGTAAAGTAAATTTGGCTTATGCAAAACTATAATGAGGGACATTCTTAATTCTTAACTGAACAAATGATGCAGAAATTACCAACGTTTTAAGTCCAGTATACTGTATAATATCATACAAACAGAGGAAATATATTTACTGTAGCGGAGACAGTCTGCTATAGCTCTTCAAAAGCAGATATTTAAAGTTTACTTTCACATGGGTTTTCACTTTTTGACCTGCTCTTGACCTGGGTAATACTTGCAGACCAGTGAGTTTAAGAAGGCCTGGGATCTATTAAAAGAGTAGTAGCTTGACTTTTACTGACTAGCACACTGATGCTTTAAAGTAAATGTTATGGTTTGTCACAGGAACCAATTTGGTTACCGTTTGTTCTTCCTGCCCCTGCCTGCTGATATTTTTTCAAGTGTTTTTCATTCTTTAAATTCTATAAAGAAATCTGCATGCTGTTATTTTAAACTTCTGTATCTTTCTTTTGAGTAGTTCATATTTAAACAGTGGGCAGTATACCCAGAGTTTAACCCCAGTGCCATTTGGTAGGACTTGAACTCTGCATGCACTTACCATTATGCTCCTCTTTTCTGGCCACTCCAGTTATCATGGTGAAAGATCCCATTTACCTGATTTTTAAAGGCATAGATGGCTATAACTCTACTCCCCTCAAATTAATCAAAAGCAATACAGTACACTGTGTATTTAAGTATTTTATACTAGCTTAATCACCTCTTTAAATTTGCATTTCAGTTATTATTGGTTTATTTTGTTAACATCACTGGTTCCTCTGATACCTTCCCAGCTTTTACGCAATGTGTAGGATTTTGTTAGATATGGCAAAACACTGAGAAACTTCAAAGAGTTTGGCCAAACACAAGCCCAACACATCCCTTAATTTTACAAGGAACTATTTTGAAATACCTAAGTTGAATTTATTGGCTTAAAATAGTTCTATTTTATGCAATGTGACAAAAAAGGTGAAAAATTTCTTTCCCCCCTTGAAATTACAAAACCATAAGATCTCAAGTCCATGGGCAAATGCTACAGCTGCGTCCCTGGCTGGCAACATGCTTGAGAAGCACTGCATTTGTACGGTAGCAGGGGTACATATGAAAACTGGAATGAATCAGCCCTCAGCAGACATTAGCAGATACTTGACATATACACAGCAGAGACTGAAGCACAATTTGGGTTGAGCCTTATCCTTTCCTCTAAAGCATTAAGTTCAAAGGTGCAGTAGTTGTGTAAATCCTCTAACTTGTATTTTTTCAGTATCACATTTTTATTTGCCTCAAAACAAAGGGCTTGTGTACCAGCAATGACTTATGTCCCAAAATGATAACAACAATGGAAGTTTATGTTCACAAAACTAATCACTCCTGTTCTCCCAGGTCAATGCAGAAGGGGATGGAACACAGCAGAGAAGCTGTCTCTCTTCCTATGGCAGGTTTATTGGCTTGATTCTTCCATGAATTATGTCTGATATGATATAAAGGGGATTTTCTGTGGACTCTTTTCCAATATTGTGAAGTCTGTCAAACAAAAGAAATCTCTACGTTTTTGAAGTGGCCTGTATTGCACCTTTAAATGGCAAGAAATCCAAACTTGAGAGGGTTTGTTTGAGGCAGCGCTGTTGACTGACTAGACGACTTTAAAAATTCAGTTAAGAAAACATTAGCAACTCTGGACAGGATTGATGAATGTATCAAGTGACAGCCTGCAAAACCTTCAGAAAATTAGATGGGGTGCAAACAAACGTGGAGAAATTAAGCTGCTAAGCAAAAAGTTGCAAATGTTTCTTATTTCTCCTAATTGTTTCTTCTTCCTTATGCAAGTTCTAAAACTGTCATGCTTACAGACAGGATTCTTAAAATCTTGTTTTCATTTCTAAGGTAGAATCAAAGATGGCTCCTTTACCTCTTTTGACAATTTGTTGTTTACTGATTAAATCGACAGAAAAATGATAAAAGAACGTTTCAAATCCCTAAAACTGAGTTTTGACATAAAATGCTTTTGGAAGTGTTACCATTAAAACAGACTTTAGTTTAAGTAGCAACTCTTGAAGGCAATTACACCAAAGGCAACATTTTGGTAAATAATTTAAGAGGGATTTTCCTGTGTCAGTTCTCACCTTTGTTAACAGTAAGCATCCTACCTTCATAGCAGCGGCATGCAAAATTGTACTTAAAAAGTGCTACAGGGTACTGCCACAGTAACTTTACTGTGCAGTAAAACATTTACTGAACCTGAGACAGGCTAAGCAGCATTCCACCATATAAATCACCTAGTCTTGGTTTTGTTCAAGCAAACTTATTAATGTGACTAACTGAAGAAGTAGATACCGTGAAACTTCAAAGAATTCCCACTCATCCCATTCTGTGTTTTTCTGGGATGTAAGATAATGTCACTGCCTTTGGTGTCCTGTTTAAGTCTGATTAAGGAATAAAAGTAGGCTACATTTATGTAAAGGATTTCCTATTGCATTGAATGAGACAGTTTCCTTGCACAACCGAAAATTCAGTGACTTCAGACAATGTAGAAGCTCAGTAGATTTGGTTGGCTACTAAAAGAAAAGCAAAACAAGGAAAAAGAAAAAAAAAATTCATAACCCTTCAATGCTTCCTCTATTGGAGAGCAAATAATGTCTGAAATATTTACATCTTCTCTTCAGCTTTAGTTTAACATGCAAATGGTTGATTCAGCTTAATGGTTTGCAAAAATCATTGTACAAAGAACAAGCATTTCTTTATATTTATAAATATTTTTTCAATTGTTTATTTTTTTTCCTTCTTTTTAATAAAAAAGTGAAGATGAGTATTATTTACCAGAATTTCCATTTTTACAAGCTGCAGAATCATTATCCTTCAGCTTCTCAATCTATAGCCAAGAAACCGACCTAATTGCTACCATTCCCATCTCCTGCAGGCTGCTGTAGTCACCAAAAGAAGGCTACCTTTTACTCAGTGAAAGAGGATTTATCTGAAAAACTGTCTTCAAGATTTTAGAAACATAATAAGTGGAAATGTTAAAAAGTTCAGTATTGTAGTAACAATAAGATGTTTTAAAGGTTTAAGAATCTTTCAAGGCTAGAAAAGGCATTAGAACTGGTGGCTTACTGATGGTTACCCCAACCCCATGTATTTCCCATTGTAATGGTGATTGCACACGTTAAAAGATCAGTGATAGATAAATGGAGTCAGCCTGGGTTTCCTGGATTTACTTGGACACTTAAGAGTCAAACTCAAAGCTTAAAACTATTAAAGGAGTGATCAATTTGTTAACAAAAGATCAGATAGGATTTTGCAGTTGTGAGGACAGAATACCAGAAAAAGAGCATTTTATTTTCAATAAATCAACACTCTGGAGAAGAATCAACACACAGCAGAGAAAAAAGACGAACGAGTCATAACATTTAATTAATTTCAATTATTTCATCAACAAGAGTAAGTGGGTATTTTTCCTAATGAAATTAGATAGTGTTAGAAAAGGAAGGATAGGCTTAGCTAGTATATTTAAAAATTATTACAAGGTGCAACATTTGGCTTTGAATCCAAATGTGTATTCGAGCTTTTGAGACTTTGATAGTGTTAGCATATGGGGTTTGAGTTCAGGACACTGTAAGGCTAAAACTCAGTCACAATCTGCAGATCCAATATAAGTTTCTCTGGTTCTACAAAAGGATAAGCAAAACCATGCAGGAAAATTACAATTTACCCAAACTTTAATGCAGACTAAAGTCAGGTAGGAATCCTGGAGAGTCTGAGTACATTTCACTGCTGCTTTCCATCTTGATCTGGAATTCAAAGTAAATAAAGCAAGTTTGACCCCAAAAAGATTTGCAGCTAAGAGTGAAAGCAGAGTTCATTTTTTTAAAAACTCTTGCAGTCTAACAAGAAGGCTTTTATCCCAGAACAGGTAGCTCAACTGTGTGGACCAGAAAGCCTCTTTTCCTAACTCTGTGGAAAGAAATGAGAAATTTGCCCCTTATTTCAGAGTAACGAAACTTTAAACCAAATCTCTGATGTGTAAAAGATAGGCAGACACCCTTGTATCAAGTTACAGATTGCATGGCAGGATTGAAAATTGCCAAAGTATCAATAAACTTTTTTTCACAAGATTTGGGAGAAATTTTTTTTAATGGCAGAATGGCTTAGCTTGCATTTCCTAGCCTTCTCCTCAAGTCAGTTTAATCTCCATTTTCCTAATTTCTGACTGGACATTTTTGCCAGATTCCAAATGGCTAAAGCCCAAGGTATGGGATTTATTCAAGTGTTTCTTAGCACACAAAACTGCATTATATAAGACTTCTTCTGCACAAAGATCTTCTCTTGTCTGCTCTAGACAAGATAAAGCCTCAAAGGGAGTGTTACAGCAAGGCTGCCTAATAACTGGACTGAATCTCACAAGCAACCTTGTTTATAGGGGAGGCATGGGGAAGAATGACAACCAGGAAATTAAAGCAGAAGAACCACCCACCACCATTTAAAATGAAGCCAGAAAACGGGAAATTTAAAGGATTTGAAAATAAAATGGGCTTCCTGGATCAAAGCATTGCAAAAGGAATACAGAATTTTTAACCTTTAGGTAGCCAGTTCAAAATCCAGCTGAGGTCAGGAGGGATGAAAGGTTATCATTCTCTAATGATTTTCACAAACTTAATTAAAGACTCCATTAAACTTTTTATGTCCAAGTGCACAACCCTAACTTCCACTAGAGAAAATAGCAAAACTCATTGACTCAGAAAGGAGCCAGCATGTATCCATAAATAGGCATCATGTTGATGACTATCCATAAATAGGCATCACGTTGATGACCAGAGATAAGCTTATTTAAAAAAATAAAAAAGATGAATACACTCCAGATGTAAACAGGTTTTGGGAGCTAGACATGCGTTTCATGATTTTAGTTGCAACTTAATGAATAGTCTTGCTGAAAAGAAAAAACAAGCAACAAGCCAGAAGGAGGTAAGACCCAAACTAAAGAAAAGCAAAGAATTAGACTGTCCACAGAAGGACAAGAATGAGAGAGAGAAAAAAACTCAGGTTGCTGGGTATAAAGTTGTACTGGATCTCTAGTGATGAGCATTTTTCTACCCTTGCACCAAAAAAAAACCCAAAAAAAACCCCAAAAAACCCACCACCAGGTCTTGATCTATGGTGTCAAAGGCACAAGCAAAAGAACTTGTCATATAGATGTGGTTTGCAGTTTTAAATCATGTTTCAGCTTGCAAATGCAAACCTCATAAGGAAATGCCATGGCAGTATGTTGATTCAGTAAGAAACACAGAGAGAACATTGAGCCTTGGATGAGCCATAACTCTTTGGAAAAAAAAATGTATTCATTTACACATTTGTGCACAAATGCACAAAACCTGCAATATGTAAGTCCCCATCTCATTTGGCTGACAAAATTTTGCACATCAACTCATTATACCGTAAAGGTCATGTTATGTCATGAGATCCTGATGAACAGATTTCTGCAGCCTCCTGGGACCCTACTATTACCACTCAGGTTTCTCTAACTGTAAGAGCTTATCATGGGCTAAACTTAGGCGAAACCAAGGAGGAAGAACCAAAGGACATTACTTATTCAAGAGAAAATTGAGGAACTTGGGAACCAAGACATCTCTTGAAAATTCATCTTTCAATGCATTAATATATTTACATTTGTTGCTGGGATTGCTTGAAAGGCTCATCTAAGTGGTGCCACAGCAAAGAGGAAGGGGTAAAAGAAGAATAGGGATAAGAATTGAAAATCTGGCTTTTAAAAAATGTAACATTTAACTTACTACCCAACACTACTGGTCCTCCTGCACTTCATGGGAAACTACACCTCTTTTCCCCTTGGGTTTCCCTGTGTTGTTAGATGACAAAGGACATACTTCACAACTCTTATCACTGACTTAAATTGAAGTAAAGGTATTCTTAAAGGCTCACAAAAGTAAGATCTGCACACAGACTTGTAACATTTCCTCAATAATTTTGTATAATGCAAGCACTTCCTTGAACACGATCTTGAATATGCAAGATAAAACTGAGTCCTCGACTGGTTTAGACTCAGGATTTATCCTCCATGGGAAACCTGAATATCCTGGAATTTGCCCCAAACAGAAAGGAAAACACATTAAAAATAATTTCCCAGCAATTTAGAACTTAAAATTTTAAAAGCATTTTTTCTACATTTTCATTTTGAAATCTGAGGTTATAATATCAAAATGCTGAAATTAAGAAACTGAACTTTCCATTTGAATAACCATGGTTACAGATTTGTGTGTTTGGTGCTTTTTCCCTGAAAAATTCTAAGGGGATGAGCACGTCTTTTGTTGAAAAACAACTCTTTATTAAACACCATACATCAATGGAAAAATATTTCACCAAAGAATTGCACCAATCTACCCCAACCAGCTCTTCTTTCACAGACAGGAAAGAAAAAAAAAACAAACTTTGTTGGTAGAAACCATGAAAATATGAAAATGTAAACTAAAATATCTTTTTAATTATTTATTGATGTTAGAAACTGAAGTATGTGTTGTCATTTATATGCTGAACTGTTTACAGTACATGTCTTTCCTGAGCATCTGAAGACCACTTGAGAAACCAGTGGGGGAAAACCAGAAAACAGGACTTCATTCCCAGCATTCCTTTAAGTTTTTTGTGTCAGATAAGACAGACCTATTTGTGTAAAATCTCACTAAAATCACTAATATTCTGTTGTTTTCTATGGAAGCAACAGCTCATAGTGATGTGAGTCATCTGATGTGACATTTGCATCACACCATGGGCTCCAGCCACAGTAACTGAAGGACATCTGAGTTGAATCCTTTCAAGATTTATTTCATCTGCATAACCTATATGTAGCTTAGGATGCTGCTCACCCAATTCAGCCCAGTAACCAATAGTCCAACAGAATGAATGGAAGAACCCCCAGAAATTCCTCAGATAAAATCCTACAACTTCTCTATCTGGAGAACCCCTGAAGCTTCCTGCCTCCGTTTCCCTTAGCCTTAAACACAGACAGTAACAGCAACTGCTCCAAAGGCTTCAAAAGCATAGATTAGTACCAGAAAAAAGTAAAGCTCCGTAGAGACAAAAAGCTTCACATCTTTTCCAATGCAGAGGAGTCCTGAATTGTCACTGTGATTTGGTCCACTTCATAGATAAGTCTCTCCTCTGTTCTCTTTCTGACCAGTCTCAGTCAGGTCGTTTATCAAACTAATTACTTTAAAGACAGACATTCTTAGGCAATCTGTTCCCTCTCTGTATTTCCCATTACAGTCATTGAAAGTTATGTATGCAGATGAAAATGATAACAGACCTCTTGCGCTCTCAGAATATTCCTTTTTTAAACAAACACTGGGAACTCCAACAGCAAACGTTGCTGAGTCCAGTCGAATCTGACAATTCTCTGAGTAAGAAAATACAATAGCAGTATCAGTGTCAAGCAAGTGATTCTAGTCCCCTGTCTATCCAAAAAGTTTGAGAGCTCATTAAACAGTCAGCTTAAGGTCAGGAAACATGTTCAGCAACAGCACCTGTGTGCTAACTGAAGACAAACATTGCCACCATCACCAGATCCTGCAAACAGTCCCCACCTTCCTTCTCTCTGCTACTGAGCGACAAAAAGTAATGTGACATGAATAAGTGTGAAGAAATGCTGGATTTACACAACATGCAATTCTCACCAAACTACCTGAAAAAAGTTAAGTAGAAATATTCTAACACAAGGCTGCAACTGCAGTGTATAATCTATCAACTGAAATATAGCCAGCATTTGGGCTTTTGGAAAGTACTCTCTGTCCTAGCCTTCAGCCTACAAGTTTTTACACTGTGAAAGGGAGTGAACATGATAATTGCCACCAGGTCTGGAACCCATCTGGTTTGTCCTCAGGTGTTGCAAACCATCACTTTGTCACTGTAGACAGCCTACTCCTTGACAGGACACTTGCCAACACCTGTCCCCTTGGGACACACATCTACCCTCCCTTACCCAGGGACCACATCTCCATTCACAGCAGACAGAGCAGCCTCTTGCAGTTCCATTGCTCCCTTGACATAGGATGGAGCAATCAGGGCTGGTGGCTTTCAAGGGGGATTACAAAAGCTTTGAGTAAAGGAAACCATACAGCAAGATCTTCCCTCTGCTTTCCCTGCTATTTATGCCTTGTTATTCCTAACAAACAGAGAAACAAGTGCTGAAGTCTTTGAAAAGGAGAATTGCCATGCATGTTAGATGACCATCTCTGCTGTAGGGCTCAGTTATGGACATGAAAACAAGACAGACCTAAAACTGCCTAAATGTGTAAGATTATACCACTGCCTTGCTCATAAATAAAACACAAAAAGGGACACTAGGTGTCATGATATTACGACTAAAATGTTCAAGTGCTGTATTTATAAATAGCAGATGAAAGAGTGCTTCCCTCAGAAGCTAAAATATTTGTCAAGATGTATACATCTAAACAAAAGATTCATCTGAATGTATAAAAGAACATGTGCTTTTTCGATTCATTCCAAAAGATCCAAATATACTCCCAGCAATACAAACATGAAATTATGTACCATATTTAGAACAAAAAACAAACAAAAAGACAAACAACAAACCAACCAAACAAAAACAAACAAAAAGCACCCAAACAAAGAAAAAAACTCACCAAATTATTCCAGTCACAAATTTTGGAAATTGGTACCATTCAACAGAATTCCACACTTTGCCTATAGTCTGTTACATTCCTGTATACTTTGTAGGTACTACAATGAGATGATCTAGTCCTCTTTAGTATTCTAAGCTTCCATTTGATGTTCAGTGATGTGAGTAGAAGGAATTCAGCTGATTTCTGTGACCCTTGAGATAGTATGGAGATATCCATGTGTATGAATATGTTGGTAAAATAAACCCTTAAGGACTTGCATACTGTTAAAAAGATTTACTTGAAGTTCAGAGAATGCTATGAAGTGGAATTATTAGTGCTATTCTATAATTATTGTAAGCTGGAAATAAAGGTCAGCTGCTAAAAAAATTAACATTTTTGGAGGACAAGTTCTAGACGTTCTCTAGAAATTCATAATTAAGCTAAAAAGGCACCTGATTAAAAAAAAAAAATCAACAATCTCATACTTTCAGTGTTTTTCCCCATCCTGCATGCAACTGAATTCATTCCAGTTCCTGTGTGAACACAACTTTTTTTTTCGTGAGTCCCCTTTCCAATAACCAAATTTATATCACCATTAAGCAGCACATCACACAATCACATCTCCTTGTGACTGATAAATCCCCTTGATACTTTTCAGACACTGAACAACTCAGTCATTTTGGTATATTTATATGGGCTTTGATGACGTGACCAATTTGCTGACAGCTTGCTTGTGTTAAACTGCAGCTCAGCTTTGAGTCTGCTGGTGTAGACTTTGTTCTGCTCCAAACCTTCAAGGAAATGGCAGGAGCCATTTAAACACCAACATACCTTCAGTGAGAAGTGTCAGTGTCGCCTCATTTATATTTACTTTCTTCATCACACACATGCTTCAGTGTTCTTTCCCTGCCGTGCCACTTAGTTCTCCACTGAAACTTCAATCTGCCCTGCAAGGCAGCTCCCTTTGTTCTTTATTACTGTGGCTGTTCCCATAAAAGAAAATAAAAAGTGTTTCTATAGGTACATCTGCAACAAAAAGAGAACTAAGATCTCCATCCTTTATTGGATAATGAATGACAAAGCCTGACAAAAAGACTGAGGCGCTTCATATCTTATTTGCCTTGGTGTTTAATAATAAGTAACACTTGTTCTGGAGGTACCCAGCCCCTGAGCTGGAAGGCAGGGAGCAGAATGAAGACCCTATAATCCAAGGAGGAAAGTTCAGAAATCTGATACACATTTTAGACATACTCAAGCCTATGGAGATGGATAGGATACACCCAAGGGTGCTGAGGGAGCTGGCGGAAGTTCTCACCAAATCACTTCCTATCTTTGTCAGCAGTCCTCTGTTGTAAGGGGAAGGGTGCAGATGATGTTTACCTGAACTTTACTAAAGCCTTTGACATGGTTTCCCATAGCATGCTCCTGGAGAAGCTGGATTCTCATGGCTTGGTCAGGTGCATTGTTCACTGGGTGAAAAAGGGGCCCGGTGGCTGGGCCCAGAGGGTGTTGGTGAATGGAGTTACATCCAGCTGGCAGATAATCACTAGCGGGGTTCCCCAGGGCTCAATACTGGGGCCAGCCCTGTTTAGTATCTTTATCAATGAGTGGGATGAGGGGATTGAGTGCATCCCAGTCAGTTCTCAGGCAACACCAGACTGGTTGAGAGTGGTGATCTTCTGGAGTACAGGAAGGCTCTGCAGAGGGGTCTGGACAGGCTGGATCCATCGTCCAAGGCCATTTGGATGAGGGTCAACAAGGAGAAGGGTTAAACAAGGGTCCTGCCCTGGTCACAACAATCCCATGCAGCAAACACTACAGGATTGAGGCAGAATGGCTGTAAAACTGCCCTGCAAAAAAGGACCTGGAAGTGATGGTTGACGGCAGATGAACATGAGCCAGCATGTGCCCAGGTGGCCAAGACCGCCAATAGTAACCTGGTCTGTATCAGAAATAGCGTATCCAGCAGGACCAGGGCAGTGATTGCTCCCCGCACCCCCCATACAGGGAACTGCTGAGGCCACACCTCAAGTGCTGTGTCTGGTTCTGGGCCCCTCACTGCAAGAACGATGTTGAGGTGCAGGAGCATGTCCAGAAAAGGGCAGTGGAGCCAGTCTCTGGAGCCCAAGTCTCCTTAAGAGCATCTGAGGAAACTGAGGTTGTTTAACCTGGACAAAAGGAGGCTCAGGGGAGACCTTATCACTCTCCACAGCTACTTGAAAGGACCTTTTAGTGAGGTGGGGGTCAGTCTTTCTTCAACAAGCAACAGGACAAGAGAAAACAGCCTCAAGCTGCACTAGGGCAGGTTTAGATTGGATATTAGAAAAAATCTCTTCACAGAAAGAGTCATTAAGCATTAGAACAGGCTGCAGAGGGAAGTTGTGAAGTCACCATCCCTGCAGGTGTTTAAAAGAAATGTAGAGGTGGCATTTAGGGACATGGTTTAATGGTGGACTTGGCAGTGCTGTGCTAATGGTTTGACTCAACAATCTTAAAGGTCTTTTCGTACTTAAACAATTCTGTGATTCTTTTGGTCATTTTATTCCACCTTTTTCATCCTCTGAGACCTGCAGATTATCTTATGCCTGTAAAGCAGGATTTTCCTTGTTAGTCACATATAAGAATTCCAGCACAGTTACAAAATAATGCTTTTAGGTGAATTTCTAACGTTACAATGCTCCTTATAAACACTTTGGATAAAATTTTAAAATATATTCCCTTAAGTTTTTTCACACAGGACCAGACATGTCACAGGGGCATTCTTAAATATTTATAAGTTATTCCAAAGAGATAAAAAAAGAAAAAACTGAAACCATCCCAAATGTTCCCATGCATGTTTGAGTCTACTAAAAATTCTTAAGATTCTCCCAGAAAACAGTGTTCTACCAATACAGGGTCATGGTCTTTGGCCTCTGCATTGCCCCAAGCATATTTACCATTATTACAAGACCTGTCATTCATCTCTTTAGATCTCTGACAGAAAAAAAAAAATGTTTAGCTGTTTTATGTAGTTAGACAATATCTTGATGCAGAAACAAGTACTCCAAGCCTGTGTGTGAGCCACAGAACAGCTGTGCTTTTGTGCTGGTGATTTTGTGACACTTTCAATACACAAAGAAAAATTTCTTCCAACTTTTTCAGCAAAGATGTTTTACATGCATCTTAAAAATATAGTGCATATGACATCCTTTATGTCCCTGGTGCTAAAGGAAATTTATGCACAGCATGTAGTGAAACAATATATTCATTGTACGAAGAATTTTTCATTATTCAAAATTTATCAGAGAATCAGAAGTTGTACAAAAAATAAACTTTTTTTTTTTCTTGAGGCAGTAACTGTTTCAGTTTTGTGTGCTTTTAGGCAATGATTTTTTTGGTGGGTCTTCTAAACACTCCTGCAATATAAATAACCAACACACCAACACAGTACATGTAAAATACCAGTCATGTCCAAGGCCAGACTCTTTCTCCAGAAATATTAATTAGAAGTAGAAATCTATTAGTTTGATTACTTGGCTGGATGCTCAGTTTCTCTAGTGAAACATACAGGAACCCTAGCTATGTTTTTCAAAGTAAATTGAATTACTTTAGTCTCAAAGTCTTAATTCTTAAAATTTGCATATATTCTTACAAGTATAAAGAAAGCATTCAAGTCTATAAGTGAACCTCTTAACTCAAAGCCACTGGTGTTTTATTTCTCTTGGGCTTTTAGTCCTGAGGCCATAAGCCTGCCATGAGCTCTGACAACATAAAGCGGACTTATGAAACTGTAGGTCATTCCCTGGATAAGTCAAAGCCAAAAGTCTTTTCCTGAAGGCTGAAATGAAGAAGATAGAAAATATTAAGATATCCCTTTTTGTCCCCCCACGTTATCACCAAGACAGCTCTGCGCATACTTCAAGATCACAAGATAGGAAAATTACCAACACCTTCAACTTTCCTAAATATCCACTGGATCTTAGCACCAATATAATCAGAGCAGCAAAATATAAGGAGGTTAATCCAGGGATGTAAGAGAAATTACATTCATTTATTCATTTACCTGGAAGTAACCTCATGGCCACTAGGACAAGCTGAATCAATCTCTGGGATTTAGTCGTGAACAATAATGGGATATTGCTTGTGGTGACTCCTTGTCCCAAATTCAGCTACAGAACTTCCATCAGCTTCTTCCCACAGCCACCTTTGAGTGTTGCAAACCCACCCTCAGAGCAGCAGAAAAGGTAATTTTGCAGCCTGCTAGCCAAAAACCCCCATGACTGCCATGCAACCCCACACACTCACATGCCTCTGCTTGGCATTTAAGTATTTCTGTGGCAGAAAGATGAATAAGGAGAGGAAGTCTATAATTTTTTTTTGTTATTGTTTAAAGGCTTGAGAGGCTAAGGAGACATCAGCTCTGAGATTATGGGACCCTAAGGCATGGTGGGAAAGAGAAGGGTGTTGCTTTAGTTCTAGCAGGAATAAGAGGTATCAGATACAATTTAAAAACATAAAAGCAAGATCATCACAAAAAGAAAACTTCCAAGTCTTAAAGGAGTAAAATAGATAATGCGATCTTCATCAGATTTCAAAATGTGAGGTGAAAATCAGGCAAAGTTAGGGAACAGCAACAAGTCTGCAACAGAAAATTGACACATATCACAGATTCAGAGAAAAAATGAGAAATAAAGACAAGCAAAACATGAAATTTGAAAGCAAAGAAGATACAAGTTAAATGGTCTTCCAAATTAATCCTATGGCGTTTTCTCAGTTTTTGTAAACTGTGAGGTAAACTGTGACACTTTAAGGCATACACAAGACTACTTTTCATCCCACAGATTCTTCTTTTAAAAATTACCCATTTATCTTCAAAAGATTTTAAAAGATTATTCATTTTTGTTGATCTGATTGATCTATCACTATAATTCTTAAAGGATATGTGAAAGTTACCGTGTGCATACTGATCCATAAATAACAGGAAAGAGGGAGCCACTCAGCTCCTATGAGTAAGTAGAGCCACATTAATGGAACAGAGAGAAGAAGGAGATGCCATTTCACCTCAGCCAAACTGTTATGCAATAGCTGGAATGATGCAAGATCAGGGTTGGAAGTGGGAGCTGGGCTTCCTATTCCCCGTCCTGAGAGACGCAGAGCACTGCAGAGGTATCTGGTGAATCTCCAGGGATAAGGTTCAAGTCTTGTCACTACAAATCACCCTCTGCCAAGCAATTTGTGCAGCAGCTTATAACAGCAGTTAAACAAAGGAGTCATGGGGCCATCCTCTGGACTGAGGGCAAGGCAGTTGCTACTGGGGAGAGGAGACTGGGAGATAAAAGCAAAGCAAACATGCCAAAGTTAATAGGGCAGAAAAGGCTCAGCCTCCCTCCAATCCTGGCTGTGTGGCAGGAAAAGACAGAGTGGAGGCTATGAATGGATAAATATGTGAGGGCATCTGCACGAACCAGTCGCCCTGAAATCTGTCATCTTCCTTCAGTGCTTGCCCGAACAGGTGGGGTTTTCAGCTGCTCTCTGGAGGCAGGATACTTGCATTCATGCCCTCAGACTGTGCAGGAGCAACTTTCTACAGACTTAATACAGCAAATGCAAATAGATTTACATGGGGAAAGCTGTATTTATTACAGAAATAGAAACTATCTCAGGTCAGGTTGCTTTCCATTTTCATGATGTAATTACAATGAGTATTATGCAAGAACAAACTTTTATCTTAAGGTCTTTAAAATAAAATCTTGGAGGCTGCTAAAAAGCATGGAAAAATTAAAAATGTCATGTTTTGGAGAATGTTAGCCTGTTGTTCCTGGGATATTCCCTATTCATTCTGAGTATTTTCCAAAGTGCAGAATACCATTTCAGAGCACTTGGGTGAGGCTTTCCAGAGTTTGATAACTGAGAATCAAGTTGTGATTCAAAAAATCAAAAAAAACCTCCAAAAAGTAAAGGTTGAGCCTGAGGCATTTTTACTTCAATAAACAAAAATACTCAGACTTTATATGTCATTCCAGATGCATTGCCTGTCTTTTTGCTCTTTTCCTTTCCTAAAAGACTGGGGTCAGAGAAGCATCTCACTCCTGGCAAGCAGAGAGTTCTTCCAAAAAACTTTCATAGTACAGTCTGTGATTCACCAGGCATACTTGGATGAAGCCAAGTGTCCACATACTTAGGATGGCATTTTGCAAAGTATGTGAAAATTAATATAACTTTACTAATGTGGCTAGTGGGTCCAGTTAAGACAATGACCTGCAGAGCTTACAGACAAAGCCAAATGAATCCTTTAAAGAAATTCCAGCATCCTGGGTGGACTGGTGTAACCTGTACCATTCCTACGGTACCAATTGCTGTGCTGTCAGGTACCCAACCAGATTTAAAATGCTCTCAGTGCCACCTCTGATAGCAGCTCAGACATAGGTGGTATCAATATAAGAAATAAACCCCCTAACACTATATAGAGACAGGAGAATCCAGGATGCACTGGATGGACCTCTAGGAGCTGCAGAACCCTTGGCTGACATGAGCCCTACAGCAAGGGTACTGTAGGCATCATAGCAGAGACCAAGTGGAGGAGAGACTCATCAGGAAGCTGGGGCTGAGTCACATTTATTCCTATAGATAGTCCATAAAGGTGCAGTCTCTGCATATAGGTAGGGAGCATTGGGAGCACTGGGAGCATCTCCATGCTTCCTCCCAAAGGAAGGTTACTTGCACAGTTGTAGGCAAGTTTTTTTGTGATTACCAAGTATCAGGTAGGAGGAGGAAGAGCTCAGGGGTCTTAGAGTAAGAAGGTATATTTTTTTACCCCTTGAGCTCTCAGGATTTACTTGTTTGTGAAAAGCAGAGATCACTCTAAGACCAATGGAGTGAAATAAGCTTGGGGTTTAAGGCAGTGGTTTCACATTATGAAGAGGTTATGAATGAAAAGCAAGGATTCCTGGCCTAAGCAACAAGCATACACTTTTCACTAAATAGTGGACCAAGATGGAAAGGGGTTGATAACAAAGGAGTTGCAAAGTATTTCACTACTCTTCATCTTAATATAAATAGCTGAATCTATGGGGTTTGGAGTGTAGGAGTTTTTCCCTCTGAAAATGGGAGGCAATGGGAAAGGTAGCTTACCTTTTTTGCCAGGGAGGCTTAGCAAGTTCAGTTCCTGCAGAATTTATTATCATGGTGCAGTTAAGGTTGCTAATTTCCTTCAGGAAAAGGGAAATTTCTAGGTACATTTCTTAAAGCTTCTAAGAACAGAGTCAGGGATACAATTTCAAAGTCATTAATAAGAAATGTCAGGAATTTTGACAGTCTTGTAGACCTTGATCCAATAAATTAGACAACTACAATGAGTATTCCTGTTTCCCACAGTTATTTTTGAAAATGTTTTAAAATAAGGATGAGAAACTGTAAAAACCAGAACAAAAATTCTAACCCCGTTTCAAGATTTACATGAAATCTTTCACTTTTTATGTTAATATTGACTTGCTCATGTTCTATTATCTTGATTCAACCATTTTGTTTCTAATTATGTGAAAAAACTGCAATGCATATAAACATTACCTACACAATTAGCTAAATGGTGATGCATGTGAGATGTTGAAACAGGAGATAAAATATTGCAAAGATCTCAGAAACATTTTCCATCAAACTTTGTAATAAAGGACAAGTTCTGATATATAAATGCATTTTGGTTTTGCTGTTACATATTGTGCCATAAACGTGGCATGTTCTGATAAACATAAACAATAAAACAGTAGCCACTTATTTAAATTATGCATTTAAATGTAATAGTTATTTAAAAGCAGAAAAGACTGAAAGTATTACATGAACTTTTAGCCAAAATAATACTTTTCCTCAAGGAACAAGAGTCCACAAATGGGTTATTACACATAAATATTTTTGAGTGTCATTTTAGTTATAAACTGTTCAAAACTTTTTCTGTGGGTCCAGCAATTCATTTGATCAATATTGTTATTATTCAACATTGCTCCAAATTCCTGTCTAAAGTACTTAATACTAACCCAAAAGCACTACCCAAAAACCATTAATGCATTATATTGTTCCAGGGATGGATTTGGTACCAGTTGAGAAAACGCGGTGAACCTCTAAGGCTAGGACAACACGCTTCTCAACAAGCTGCATTATTTTCAGTTATTTACCTTAGTAACGCTGTGATCAGAGGCAAAAACTATAATATTTTTCATTGGGATTCCACATATAATATTCATCATTTGGAAAACTTTACATTGCTGCTGTAAGCACATGACAAAAGCAACCAGATAAGAGTGTGTTATTTTCTAAGGCTGCTTGCACCCAACCTGTGATTTCTTGTCTACAAGGCATGGGCATAGCCTTTTTGTAGCAAGAGGCTGTTATACAACATGAAAATAAAATTCAGAAACTGCAAATAATCTCTGAGTGTATGTATAAAATTCTAAAGGCCAGTCTCTGAGTACATGAGTGCACTATTAACATTGACTGCAGCTGATGCTGTGAGACAGAAAGACAATTTAACCCCACAGTGCCAGGAGTTCTCTGCAGGTAAACTGCTGTAAGAGACTTTTGAAGCAAAATCTGCCTTCTCCGCCTTTACAACTGAATCTATTGATTTTAACAGCACTAAAACATCAAGCCCCAGCATGCAAAGCGTTGTAATCAAAGATTTCAGTCAGTGTTGCACTTCAGAAGGGCCTTATAGGATAAAAAGCAAAAAAGAAAATTCCTCCATAGAACAAACAAACATGCCCAATTCTTTTTCTGCACTGAAACATAGTTTAAATTATCCTAATTTAATTAGCACGTTACCTTGGGGCAACACAGCAGTTCAGAAAAAGGTACAAGGAAATTAAAAGGGCAACAGAGCAATCTTACTGAATATTTCTGTAAAGGAAAAACATTGAGTGACTTTGACAAAAATTTATCCTTTAAGGAGAGATAAAAGAATTTATTCAAGCTGGCTAAATATTTTTTTCTTTCATATGATAGCTAAAAATGAGACAAAATCTGAAGACAATCATCAGTTGTTTTACCACATGAAGAATGGTTTACTAGCAAAGTCAAAAATATAAAAATGTACAGATGCTTTTATTTTTGCTCTGTAGAGGCTATTTCTAGGAGAGAGGGGAAGATTATTTTCCTCAGAATGCGCAAGCTGTGTTTTCCTTTATAGCCTGAGTGTTTTGTTTTGTATTTCATAACACAGCACTGCTGAGCCTGCATTGCTTGTTTCCTGCTGTAGAACACCAGGGCTGACGCTTCCCAGCACCCTTGTTCCTGGGCAGTCTCACACTCAGACCAAGACTTTGAATCCCCAGATGTGGAAGCGTCCTGACCCAGGGATTAGCTTGGGGCCACCATGAAGAGATGAAATATAGACATGGATGGCTTCTCAGATCCCATCAGTAGCATTAATCTGTTTGCCTGCCTATTTATCCTCATTTGGGTTGGCCAACAAAACATCAAGACTAAGCAAACATGGAACTCCCGTTGCTACTCATACAGCACCAATTGCTACTGCCCTGTTGCCACTGCATCTAAATCTAAGATATTTGGCTTAACTAGCAGAATGGGCTATAATGAAAAGCAGATGTAGACGCTGCCACCTTTTGGTGATAGCCAATTGGATGATTACACATTCCCCAAATTCACTGATGTTCCACCTGTATCAGTCCCAAAGTGGTTCTGGCACACAGAGAGAACCTTCAGCTCCTGACTCACCTGGAAGGCAGACAGAGCTTGTCTTCAAGGAACTGCTTTAAAAATAGAGATATTTTTAAATTACAGTTTTTCTAAAGTCACCTTGCTGTGTCAAGGCACAACTCCAGTGCTTTTGACTTCTTTCTGACAAAGAGAACAGCTACAACAGCACAAGCCCATCCCAACCATTTATGTCAAGCCTCAGCATGAAGGGAAATTAAATTTACTCCTTAGACCTCTGAGCATTAGTGGCAACTTCTAAGAACAAACTTTGTGTGTTTTTTCCTAGAAGTTTGCCCACTGCATCACAAGAGGAAAGGACAGAAATACCCAGGTAGCAGAAATATGTTGGGGAGGAACATTTCCACATAAGTGAAGAGGGAGGACCCCCCACCATCCACATCCATCCCAGCAATGAGGGACGGGAAGGGCAGCAGAGCTCACAGGAGGCAGCTTTCAACATGCACAGCCAGGCCAGGGGGAGGTTCATTGCAAAGCCCTGCCAGCATTCCCACTCAGGACCACCCCAGTAACCCAGCATTCCAGAAGCTAGTGCTCCACCAGGTATCTTGCTCCTGCTTGCTGTATTTGGACTATGACCTGGACTGAAGGAACATCAGTACCTGAGCCGCCATGGGATGTCATGCAGCACCTCCTGATGAGCACTGAAGCTCAGCGCTCAGAAGGTTGACAGAGAAAGGGAGGAGGGAGAGAAAGAGGGAAGGTGTCATGCCAGCACTTGGAGAGGACACGTGCTATCTGAAAGGCTATCCATTTTCCTGATGGGTATCCAGTGTCCTGCTGTCAACAGTGTGCAACAAAAAGGAACGTGCTGCTCCATTCCAGGGCACGAGTAAAGTGCCCTCTGCCACACATGCCCTTAAGGCCCTGACAGATAATTCAACCTCTGCTGAGCATGTCCCTAGGGCACCCTGTGCTCCTCACTGCCTGGACTGTGGCCAACTAGGGGACACCACTCCTCCTTCCGTGGGATTTCCCTGCCTGAGAATCAGCAAATGCTGTGCTGGGTGGGTTGAGAAGAGCTGTCATTCAGCCACCACAACCAGGTAAACAAAAAAAATCAAACTCACGTAATTCTTGAAAAGCTAATATTGACCTAAAAATTTAAATCAAGTAGGTCATTCACTCCAGGCAAAAAGAAACCTGGGCAGCTTTCTGAAAGCATTTTCCTCTTACACAGCATTTATTCATTTATTTACCTTTTTTTTCCCACTTATATGGGTACGACAGGAAGAACTCAAAGTAAACCCTCATTTACCACAGGAGGAAATAATCTGAATAACAGAGAAACATGCAAATAGAGGGTGTCCCATATGGGTTACCAGGCTATTAGCACAATGCCTCTAGCTGTCACAACACATCACCCTTTGCTCCCTGATTGTTATACTTTGTCTCAGTTTCCAAGCTCTCTTTGCTAACAAACAGCCCTGTCCCAAGGCTTTGAACTTAATCATTACATTTGTAAGTGGTGATAGACTTTGTCACCGCTACCCGGACTAGCCAGCAGCAACCTTGTTGAACATTAAAATGTATTACTGCAAGCACTCAAAAGTTCAGAAATAGAGGAACGGTTAAGGATTTTGTATTTTGATCTCTGCAGACCATAAGGATGATGACTGATCAGTACTATAAGATGTAACCTTATGGAGGACTGAGGTCCAGTTTTCTTTTGAAGGCACACAGTCATTTTTTGTGTGATGGTGTGATAGGAAACACCAAAGTTCCCACAGATAAATCTAAATGTGGCCCATGGACAAATAAACAAAATTATATAATTTGGTGAGGGTTTACATTTATTAAAGTCAGTTCTTACACAATACAACTTCTCTCTTGAGAGCTTTACGTTTGGGCTACAGCTAAAGGCTTTCATTAGTTTTAAGTAAAAAACTGATTTATTTGGACAATGGAGTTTAAATTCCACTTTGAAAAACAGGTTTTTGAGACTTTAGCTACGGTTACTCAGCCATATATGAGTTATACAGTCATACAGTATGTATAACTGAGTATGTATGAGTTATACAGTAACATATGGTTATACAGCCATATATGATTGTACTTTTTTTAGACTTCATATTTGTTCATGATGCTGGTGAATTAATTCCACTGAAAGGACATCTAGTGCTAATGCTAAGTTTACAATAAAGTCAAGGCTACCATTTGTAAACAGATACATTTAGGAGCTAATATTGCTAGGTATAATAGGTAAGATGTGTTGCTCTCAAACAATGAAATATACTTAGTTGTGTGTTTTGTTAAAATATCAAAGGTATTTCTTGACTTCGTGAGTCTAACATGAGTCACACATACCATGTACAGATGATTTTTTTATATCTTTTATAGGTTTTTATGCATTAGCATCCATGACATGTTATCACACATGAGTGCATGAACCTATCGAATCCATGCTTCTTTAATTGTGCTTGTTTGCTATCTATTAAAGAAAACTAGGCAGTGGAGAGATTTGAGCAGTAAAAGCCTTTATCTTTCTTCAGTCTCTCTCCATGCTTTTTCCACCTTTCACAGCTTTAAATCCCCATACAGGACATTTTACGGTTACCCAAGAATGAGTGCCAGAATAACAAAGAATTGGTATCTGTAGCGTCTGGAAATATGGTTGTGGCAAAACTGAGCAGTAACTCCCTGCAAACTGCCTCAGCACAGGGATTATAAACATTACTTAACTCATACCAAAAGGTGTTTTAAGTGCTAACAAACAAAAAACTCAAACCAACCAAACAAAAAATTCCAACCAAACAAAAAATCAAAATAAACCAAAATAAAAAAATCAAAATAAAGAAACCCCAAACCTCCTGTTTTTCTAACCGATAGCATCTGAAACCAGGGCAACAGAAACCATACAAGCAGCTTCTCCACAGCATGCTGCCATCATATGGAAAGAAGCAAGAGGCTGGAGAATCAAGTGAAAGAAATGTAACACCCAGTAGGCAGGGAACAGCACAGAGCTCCTCTCTGTCAGCAGCAGGTGACAATCTAACCTGCTAACACCAGCCCAGTTATTCTTAGATATTGGTTTGTGATATTCATCTGGTACAAATTCAGCTGAACTTTGCTTCTACTGTGGTCTTTTCCCCCAGCCTTGACCATACCTTACCTGTCCATCCATATTGGCCATACTAGATCCCACAGACAGCTTAGCCACCTCTTGCACTGCATCCCTTTTGTCAAAATGATCTGAATCTCACCAGTTATAAAGGCTTACACACGAGGCTGATGAGGTGACTTGAAGCTGCAGCAAGCCAGGGCCCCTTCCTGTCGCGCTGACCACTTGGCCGCCCGGAGGCCTTGGCAGGCGACTTGTCTCGGTGTCCTGGTCGGGAAGCCGCTCCGTGCAAAGTCAGGTGGAGCAGGTCCCTTCAGGAGCTCACTGCCCTCAGCTCTCAGCTCTTTAGGGTATAGGCTGCAGTCAAAGATGTTTCTGTGGCAACAGGCGGAGATAAAGGAGAGAGAAGGACCTCTTCTTGTCACAGTAACCAGTTCATAACTGAAGGGGGCGACAAGAAGAGAGGCCAGGAGAAAGGATTGACAAGGGCTTTTATACTAGGGAAATCCATGAGTGGATCAGGGGAATAAACCAATAGGGAAATAATAAAGGATGACAAGTAACCAATAATACACAGTAAGGGGAGGAACTTAAATACATTAACCAATGATAGGGGGAACGGGGGTGAATTTTCCAGAACATATTAACACATCATTTATTTATCTATTTATTTATCATTAATAAATAATCATGAACACTTTAACCAATGAGGAATATAGAACCAAAGAGCTCTCTAGAAACAGGGTGGAGATGTCCGGGAGAATGACAGTTGAGGGGCAGAGCCTTCACACATCAGAAATATCCTTAAGACCACTGTTGTGGGACAGGAAACCGACCCACTTAATGTCACCAGGTCTACCAACAGTCTTATGCACCTCAACACCTTCCCAGGGAGCAAGTTGGCCAACTCCATTATGTGCTGCTATAACTTGTCTCACCCAGTGCTTTGGTTTCTGCTGGAAAACTTCGTGCTGGAAGCTCAACACTGGCAAAGGTTTTCTGCTAATAGCAGTGGAATTTATTTTACTGTGTGAACTGATATTAAATTTAATTACATTGCATACTTAGAGCATTCAGTCCCTCACATCACCACCACACTGACTACTACTCCTGAAAACCTGCATAAGTGAATGCCCTCAAGAAGCTGAAGAAGTCCAGAATTTCCGTTTTGGGGTCTATTTTCGTTCTGACAGGAAAGACCTTTCTGCTTCTGTAGGCAGGCAAGAAGATTCTGTGGAGTTCACACCCCGAGTTCTTCCAGGAACAATCTCGCTCATATGGGAAAGACTACTGGAAATTGTTCTTTGAAGTCTTTGCTATATTCCTGCTGCATTAAATCCTCTGATGATGGGAAGTAGCATAAGGCCACTGACATTCAAGGTTTACCTCTGTCAGGCTTATTGCTTTTGTAAGGTTTTTTCAAGGTATGGTTCCAGCTGCAATAAGATGATTCACAGACATTGGCCAATATCCTCTCAAAAACAAGTGGCTACTGTAACATCACATTAACTCAGCCTTTTTTGTCATTTGTTCCCTTAGAAAATACTGACCTGAATTTAAACACACTATGTTTTAGCATAAAAAAGTTACAACTCATAAAAGAGTATCTGACTTTATAAACCTACTCAAAGCCTTTTACTGAAGAGGGAATTCTTGGTTTCTGTGAAAATGATAGATTTAATGAATATATTCCTGTTATAATATGACATCTCATTTTTCTCTCTCATAAATACTTGTCAGGTTTATGATTTTTCACTCATTGGCCAGGAATTGTGTTGCACAAGCTCAGATTGTGGGTGCTCATACCAAGTTTAATTTCACTCACAAGTTGAGTTGACAAAAGATCACAGTCACTAAGCCCTGGAATTACCCTAGATATTGCCCTCTGTGCTCTGCAAATGAAATCCTACAGAAGACCCTTTGGAAAAGAAGAACACGATGGTTAACTCTCAAATCCATTTTGCACAGGGCAGTGTCAGTACACAGAGAAGCACTGAATGACAGGCAGATCTGCCGGTTCTTGGATGAGCAAAGTCACATGCTCAGCATTACACTCTCGCTGTCTGCCCGTCTCAGGCTGTTCCTTTCCCGCTTTCCCTTGTTCCTCTCTCATGCCCTTGATTAATTACCAGGTCAGATAAGAAATTAAGAACAGTGAAATCAGAACCAGACCGCACCTGTCCCCAGCACAGCCAGAACAGAACTGAAATAAAGCACTTATGAAACTGCTGTGATCATAACCTTCAAAACACCAAACTCCCCCAGCTGTCTGCTCTCATGGACCAGGCACTACAGTGGAGAACTGGGCAAGAAGGCCCAGCAAGCTATTTCTAATGAAATGCTGTCACTTTGGGAAAGGTTAAAGCAGTCCACAGAGTAAAGATCTGTTTCTAGCAACAAAGCTTCTGAAAATAGACATGGCACTACTATTTACTTCATCAAGTTATGACTCAGTAATAGAGGGATCACCTTACTGCTATTTAATTTGATGCTGTAAGGGGAAAAGATAACTGCTGTTATGAACGAAGCACTGCTTATCTGCTACTTATCTATTACAGCAGCAATTGTCATGGCCAGTGTTTATTGCAGTGGAATATGTTATTCTTGCAACTTATGGAGAATATTTCAGTCTAAGGATTCAGCTACACGAGTTGCATTGCTGGTCCTAGTCCTAAATGCATACATAGGCATAATTATGCACGTGTGCCTATATATATATAAGACCACTCATTTCTATACAGTCAACACTAGAGTCTTCTTTTTGCTAGTGGTACATTTCAGAAACAGCCTTGTTTATCTGATGAGGTGACTCTGAACCTTACCAGATTTTTGACCAAACAGGTACTGATGACAGAAAAAGCATCACTGATGCTTCAGGGAAAGCATATTCAACATTAGTCTTTAAACCCAAAGAGGTGCAGGAGAATAGCTGCAACCCAAGGCAGGAAACCAAGTTTACAGCTCTTGCAGTGGGTTCAAGGCAACCAAATTAGATCTCCAGCTCTACTCTGTGCAAGCAGAGAACAACATCTCAGAATGAAAAAGAAAAAAAATGTTAATAATTTGAGTCCCACACGTCTAGCACCATAAAATTGTAAATAGAGTAACAAACACAGCAGGGGATATCCTGGGCTGAGATGTCTTTATCAAGGAAGTTCAGAATCCAAAAACCAAAATATTTTTCTCCAGTATAACTACACTTTCTTTTGAAGAACAGGCAGGAATCAATTTTTTTCTTTGAAAGACACTGCACAAGACAACGTGGCAGCAGTCCCCTTTGTAAATCCCTCATGAGCCACACACTAACAAAAAACCAAGCTCATAATACAAAAAAAAAAAAAAACACAAAAAAAACCAAAAATAACCAAGAGCACAGGACAGAGAATGTCTTCCAAATAGTACTCTGGATTTCCCAAATTTAAATTGTTTTCATAAGTCTGAATATTTGCTGCTTCATAATTAAAGGAAGTTATGAAATACTCCTCCTAGCTGAAGAGAAATACTGACAGATGTGCAACTAATGTTACAATTCAAAGCAAGAATATAATGCAAACTTGTCTGTTCTGAGAGAAAAAAAATAAAAGTGACATTTCATTAGGCAGCAGTCTGGTTTTCGTTTGTCTGGTTTACAACCATAACGTAACCCCTTTGCTTATTAAATTGTCAGAGGAACACAAATTAGCACACAGATTAACAGGGAAAACATATACCTTTCTAAAAGAATTACCCATTTCAGTTAATCATTGAAGCGTGAATGAAGTCATGGGGCATCTACAAAGAATTTTCACATACTGTCTTCTGGCTATATGTACAGTTACAAGTATTAACATAACTCATTTGAAGATCACCACTGATTTGACTCTTCTTCTAAGTAAAAAGTACTAAAACACAAAGTTCTTTCTGAGTTTCCACAAAGAACAAGAGAAAATCCTCAATGGAAAAGCAAAAAAACCTGTGAAATACTATGAAGGAGTAAAGCAGAATTGCACAGTTAGATCCAGCTCAGGTAGTGTTGCTACGCAAAGCTTTTAACAGAAATTAAGACGTAGATGTCTGTACAGGTAGTTCCTCAGCAGATTGTTTGTTCCTGCTTGTTGGCAATAGTTATGGAACTCTACACAGGTCCTTCATTAGCCTAGAGTGTAATTATATATTAGACCACCAAACAGTTCCATTAGAAAGCCATTGTTAAGGAAGAAAAAATATGACACTGTGATGCCTCAGCCCTGATGCAAAAACCTCATTCAGGATCAAGCAACTGTATCTCAGACCAAAATCAGGATGGTATGGCAGTAATCCACTGTGATTTGTTATTCTCTAGGATTGTAAGGCACTCTGCAAACATGAAGCATTTTAAACAAATTTGTGGCTACTTAATGCTTCACAAACAGGTTCTTGAAACCTGCTATTGTAACATATGTCCCTGGCACCTAAAACAGAGACAACATCCAGTTGTTAACTGCATAAACCTCTGCCACAAAGCTGAGTGTTTCATATCCCCCCCCAAGCAGAGGACAGGTGCATGCAAGCACTACAGCTGGCAGGGACACTAAAGCAGACTGCTCACCACCACCTTCTGGGAAAAGGCCTGAAAGAAGAACATACAGAATAAAGCAACTTAGTTATAAATTATGTTTCTTTTCCACCCAGAGCAAAAACAAAGAGGCGAGTGAGAGAAAAATGTTAGGTACACTTTTCATGATAAGGGGAGCGCTTTGCTCCTAAGATCATCCACTCCGTATTAGACTTTCCATCCTTATCCCTGTGTGAGGACGCTGTGGGGAAAAAACTTTTTAGCATAAACAATTTTTTGTTTCATACTGATGTTTCAGAAAGAACAGCAGCAGAAAGGTTAATGGATGCACATAAAATTGTATTTTAAATTTTGGCTTTGGACAATAGAATTAAAATGCACATTTTAAGAAATTATGTGCACTATGAGATTAGCCATTATGTTTATCGATGTTCATCAGTTGTGGGACGGTATTGCTTAAAATGAAACAAGCTAAGCTTTCAGAAGTCCTAATACTTTAATGGCTTGTATTCAGGTTAGGAATATATTGCAGATTCTGTGTCATTTTAAAACAAACAATAGATTTAAAAACAGAAGGCTACATACTTGCTTATGGACATGCACAACTGCATCTGGAATAGTAAATTCCATTTTACACGACAATAGCATAGACCAACACCTGCAAAGCGGCTCAATTTGAATAAGTTCATTCAGGTTAATTAATATAATCACTCAGACCAAACTTGAATAAAATACAGACCAAAAAAATTTAACATGTGACCAGCTTTTTGCACCTTGTAATTTATCTGCCTTTGACTACTTCGACAGGACAAGACTAATATATACTTAAATCTTTGTAGGACTGTGGCTGAAACCAGCCGTGTAGTAGTTTCTTCTCTTGCTTCACCAGACATAAGCTATGACCATAAAATTCCTATAAAGTGTATCTTCTTGCTCTAATTGTGTACTGAACTGCATGTTTCTCTGAATCTGTCAAGTGAATTTTTAAACATCTCCATAACTTGAGTGCCAATACTGTTAACCATGAAATCTGTTTTGAATTTGAAATGGGGGAGAGGCAGAATAAGACAGGAGGGAGAGATAAATCCCGTATTTTTCTTTATATTTTACAAATTTTATTACTTCAGTCAAAAAATGTGACTGAAGCAATAAAACATAACTGTTGCTCAGTGTAACGGTATGTGTTTGAAATACAACCCATTTGCTCTTCATTCACTTCATCAGAGTTTTGGCAACTGCTAAAGGCTTCAAGTATGTGTGTCGAATATTCCTTATGCTATCATATCCATATTATTTCTCCACTTACCATTTCTTACTGAGCTATTTTTAACAGTTGCCCACTTATCAGTTTTCTATTTATGGCTATGTGCTTTCCTCTGTCTAAAAACATTTAATGAGATTTGTTTATGAAACCCGTTTGCAATGTTTTGAATGCTGGCAGCAGCTACAAGAGGGAGATCAGAGACCATAGGTGCAGCTCTTCTTCCAAATCCCTGTCCTGACTACAGACTGGTGGTCACTGCCAACTCACATGAAATATGGTCAACTATGCAATCCTAGCAATTACACAGATGACAGGACACAGCTTGAGTTTATATCATGACATTGCTCCATTGACCCTCTCTCTCTGATGCTAGGGACGGCACCTCCAGGAATCATGGAAAGCAATAGGAATGCTGGGGAAGTAATACACTCCAAGTTAAGCTCGTTATTTGGGGAGCTCCAAAAGGCAATGTGGCAAGCTGATACTTAGCTACTTTGTTTATCCCTTATTCTGGCTCCCTCATAGTTATCTAGCTGTTTACGGACACCTAAAAGCTACAAAAGCTGTTTACTTTGGCTCTGAACTACAGTCTATAAAATACTGCTCAGTAAGAGGATCATGTTTGTGTCCTTTAATACCTAGCCAGGTGCTCTTCAGAGTTGGAAGCAGTGTCTTTACTGATAAATTTGACTGCATTTTGTGTCTTTTCCTTTACAATTACAATGCAGACTGCTGTTCAGCTATTGCTCCCTCTAAATCATGCATGAGTTTGGCTTGTGGTAAAAGTAATTAGAAGACTTTCCTGCAAGCAGCATGCCCTACCTACTAAAAGCAAATGAACAAAAAAGCAGGGAGTATAGAAATTCCCATCTAATTAAAATTAGTTTGGATTTTCTTTTCTAACTTCTTTGGTACCTAGAGGGCATAAATTATGTTTTGCCAAAGTCTAAAAACCCTTCATTTCTAAAACTAGCAGAACAAGATCAGTACAGGAAACACTGCAGAGTGGACATACAAGAATACACTTGGGTGCAAAAATCAGTATTGCATTGCAAACTTTCTGGCACAGTTTGATTCCTACTGCACCATTTCTGTAGAACACTAATTGCTGATCTTGAATTTCTTTTTCTTAGAAGACCAAGACATAGCAATTTCTCAAAGCAAACCTCCTCAGAACAACAGGGGATGAATCTCTGCCCCAACATTCTACAAAGGACAAGGATTTTCATTCCGGCCAGTATCAGTAATTTTTTCATATCAAGTTCCCTGCTCACTGACAAAGTTCAGTGATGATCACAGCTTCCTTCCCTCCCTTCCCATTTCTATCTTATGAAACTGCACATTTTGCTTAGAGAGAGTTATGGCAAATAAGTTACCAAAATTTTCTCATATGTTTCTAGTTTCCCCTACCAGTTCATACAAAGAGCTCAGTGGATATTTGTGATATGTGACAGCTGTCAAGAAGGGCCATGATCCTGGAATGCAGCACAGAATGCCATCCACAGCACAAGGATCATCTCTTCACATAGCCAGAAGGGTACACAGACTTTGGCTCAGTTCAGTGAGAGCTGACACAACAGGTTATCTGTTTGCCAGAGTCACCTAGGAAAACTTGTGTACTATTACAAGGTCTCAGGAGGTCATTCATCCTGTTTCAAGAAAGCATTATAGGACATTAGTGCCTGGGAAACACTATAAAGGCATTTTAAATAATATCCGACAACCTTAGAAGAAGACATTAAGGTTTGGGTCTTCCAAGAATTGCCTGGATATTCTGCAAAGTTTGACATAAAGCTAATGTATATCAGTGGTAAGCAAATTAATTATTGACAAAAAGTGAATAAATTCACAAGGGTGGCGCCTAAGGCCAAATAGAAAAAAAAAATGCTCTGTTATTGCTTAAGAACAGCAGAAAAGTGAAAAATCATCCATTTGGCTTACCATGCATCAGTAGCAAGCAGTTTTTATTCCCCTGAACAGCACCTCTTTTCACTTAACAAGTATGGCATTCAGAAGGCACCTCTGTGGCAAGTAAAATCTCCAATGTATGACATTTACGTAAATGACAGCTTATGTTCAAGAAGACATGACAAACCTCACAGGAAATGAGAAAAGAACTGATTTTCCAAAAATTTTCACAGTATTTCTTTTCCATAGGATAACCTGTTCCACAAACTCTTTTGAACTGAAAAAAAAACCCCCCATAATTTATAAGAAATATTCAAATTTACTGATCATCTCCTTCACGGTTAAGAAATTTTCTCTAGAACAAAGCAGAACACAGATCACTAAAACCAGTACATTGGTGAAAGAATGCTTTGCATGACAAGACCAGAATGCTCTGCATGTTCGTAGCTATAAAAGCATAGATAAAAATGGCAAAATAGGTAATTTCTATGACATGTATACTTGGGCACTATCCCTTGCTGACCCTGGCAATATTTCAGAGGGAAGCTTTCAAGGATTAACTGTTCAATCTATCAGATTTTATGACATACGCCAACTGGCTTCACAAATGTACTTGCAATCAAATTGCAGGAATAACAACAAAAAAGGTTTAATCTATTGTTAGCTCTTAGACCAGAACACACAGAGAAAAGTTGCACACTTTGGCAGAAACAACCTGCATGTTTTAGAAACTCCTCATCTGCCTCAGTCTGTAGCAAGGGTAGAGTGCAGCCCTCACTTAAGTGTTTGAGGGATCTTTACATAGGAAAGTGCCTTTCTGTGTCTCACTCTCAGTGCACTGAACTAATGAGAACTGACCCTTTTGCAGCCAGAGAAGAAAACCCTTCTCAAGTGCATATCTATACCAATTACTCCCTTTGAGACACAGTAGAAGGCTATGTACATGCAAAAATTTGAGACAGAGAGAAGATGCAGCCTGAAAGCAACCTTGTGTGCAGAACAGGATTTGTCTTATTACTAGAATAATCAAATTGCATCAGTGAGCCCTAGTCAGGGCTGCATGACCCTGGAGGTTGTTGTTGTACTCACAGTCGTGCTATAAAAGGACAGTACTGCCCCCAAAGAGCTTAAAACTGTTGCAAACAGGTACAGATAAGCCAGTAAAACCCACAAATAGGTTCCCAAATAATGATGGTTATGAGACAGATGGAAATACAAGGTGAAGGACATGATCTTCTAACTAGCTCTTTTAGCAAGTAACAGTTTTAGCAGGAGGAGGGGAAAAAAAATCAACTATCAAGTCTGTTCTACAGTATTTCCTGGTAAGAACAGAGCCTGTCATGACGCAACAAGGTGTGATCTATTTCAATGCAATTGATCTAAGCAATGCAATTGATTCCAAATGATGTTATCTCAGATTAAGCAAATATGTAAGTGCTTTATTGAGTGAAAGGCAAACCCCACATATTTCATTGCAAAATATTTGAGTGGAATCAGGACAAACAATGATAGTCTTCTCATAGTCAGAGAATCCCACAGAAAGTCTCAACAAACCCAGTTAACCAGTGACAACGGCTACTCAGTATCACAGCTCAGCTACTTCTGATGCTCTTTTTTCTGCAAAAATAAAAAAAAAGATAAAACTGGTAAGCCTGCAGACTGCTGTGCATACTCCATCACAGTCTTTAAGAAGTGAAACCACACTGTACTTCCAAAAATAATATTCAGAAAATAAGACTCTAGATAACAACCCAATTTTACAGGAGTTCTGATAGTTTAGTCAAAAATGAAAAGTGCTGCCTTGTCTTCTCACTGTGCTTTTCTTGTCACCTTACCAGTCCTAAAGCCTTTGTTACTGAAGAGTAAATATTTTTTAATTCTCTCTATTATTCAAGACAAAGAACTGAGATTTGAGTTCTGCTGACAAATTCACTAGGGTAAGCAATCCATTTCTCTAGGACCATGCAGACATCTCTTCCTGTGGTTCTCCTTTAGTCTCCCTGATACATCATCATACACATGCACCTATTCTCTGCTTCACCTCCACAACCAGAGCTCAAGTGTTGTAAAAGCATCATTTTGCTCAATCATCCTTAGTTTTTTCCTTACATACATGAATAAAAGGAAGTACAAAAATACGAAGGCTAATTGACATGCCGTGAGTGAAGAAGAAATAAAATTTACTTCCTGACCCCAGACTTTCTTGAAGCCTCTTTGTACCCTAAAGGCATTTTGGGAAGAGAATAAACTGAAGAATATTATAACATAGTAGTTCACAAAAGGAAGGAAAGGAGGAAAAGGTTTGTAACTAAGAAACAATCCAGCCAGAGCTTGTATCAAAGCCTAAGAGGTCTGTGTCTCAGCAGCCCTGTAGTTTAAGGAAAAGCTCTAATACCTTCTTGCAAAGTGTACCTGATTTGGCTCTGCTGAGATGCCCGTGCACAATGACAGCCACTATATATTGCTCCATTTGCTTCAGTGGAAGAGATCTGAAGACTTTGGCAGAGTAGGTGAAAGGCATAGGTGCCAAAATGATATCCCTTGTTGGAGCTTTGCTTAGCTTACTTATGAAAAAATGAAGTCATATCACATTTTTAGCACATTTAAATGGCATTAAGGTTGCACAGTCAGGCATTCAAAGATGCAGGAAAACACCAGAGTTAAGGTTTTATGTGAAAATTAAATTAGTCTCATAAGACAAACATTATAAAACTTGTCTTTATGCTAAGTGCAATTTTTCATTGCTTTATCATTTACTTCTCTCTCCCCTCCCCAGGTTATGAAACGCCGCCTGCCAGATTTCAAGTGGAAAAGCATAGACTGTAAGGTTTCTCCCCCTGCCCCTCCCAGTGAAGCAAGATGCAGGACGTTTTCCCTTCGCAATATGAAAAAACAATGTCATTTTCTGTTGGCGTTTTCTGAGAAGTACACTGAGATAAGCCTGGCTGAAATCCCTCCCCACCCCTCCTGAATGAAGACACCCATCTGGAAAATCTCAGCCTAAATTGTTTAAGCTTTGGCAACATTAACACAGACGGTTAAAACCACGACCTTCTGGCTGAAAGCGTTAAGCAACCTTAAGCATAGGTAGCTTTAGCAGCCCTGTCCATCACACATAAACACAAACAGAAGAATGAGATCACAATATTCTGAAGTTTTTAGAGTGGGAAGGAGATCCACTACCAGAGCTGTGTGAGGAATATGTTTAATGCCTCTTCCAGCCAATGCAATGGCATCCTTCAGTAACAGGATTAACAATAGGTATTTGCACATTTTCCTGCGACATCTCTGCCAAAACAACTTAACCCTGGCCTTAAAAACTTTTTTCATACCCTCAATCTCTGAATTACACTACCCCCAGCTCCAAGAAGACATAAAATATTCTTTTTGTCAATATATGCTGAGAAAGAAGTGTATAGCAGAGTTTTTCTTCTGCCCACATACGCAGACTACACTCCCGCTGGAAGACTGTGTTAGCAGTATGTCCCTGAGACCCTCCTCTTCTCTCTTCCTTGCATCCATTTACTGTTTAGGTGACCCTTATTCCACATCAGGTACTGCTTTGCACTAAAACACACAACTACAGTAGTCATCCCTCTTCTGATCAATAAAAGGAGATTCCTTCTATGTGTTCAAAAACCACACTCAGTTAATTCAGTCACAAGTTAGTTAACCAGCTGCAAGAACCACCAGGGAAATTCACTGCTTTATGCAGTGTAATTAATGGCCCCTTCTGCCCTCCAGAACTATCAACCTCAGAATCTCTGTAATGAACAAATTATCCAGAAACTTGTTCTGAGGTTAGTGTTACTCAATTAAGACATATAAGCCTATCAATGTTAATAGGTGGTTTGGTTTTGCTGTTGCTTTTTGGTTTGGGTTTTTTTGCTTATTTTAAGAGAGGGAGTAGTGCTATTTTAAAAGCATTGCATCTAGGTGAGAGGTACAAATGTAATGGTAATGTTCATTGATCATCAAAACAGGATGCACACACAACATTTTTGTCGAGCAACACCATGGAGTAAAGCCATCCCCTTCTTGCTCCCACTGTCCCACTGCAGAATAGGTTCAAACCAGCTGAAATCGGCTGTCAGGTATTTACTGCTTGCAGATGGGGCAACCCAAAAGTTGCTGTGCACCACTACTGCACGGAGGAAGGCCACCCACAGCTGCTAGAGCTCCACATGGGTGACACCCACACATGGCTCAGCAGGTACTAGTGCACTGTGGAGATGCTCCTATGGCACTGCTCTTCTTCTTCCTTGTATTGGAAAGGAGCCAAGTAAATTCAGCAGTGAGCAGGGGTGAGTGATTTTCAATTTAAGGCTCACCAGAGTCTTCATTGCTGGTGTTTCCCAGGCTATGAATCAGACAACCACCAGCCTTCTCTAAAATCTGTGTAATTTATAGTCATTCCCCACTTCAACGTTATGATTAAAGTGGACAGGCTGATCGAGTCTGGAGACAGTTTTACAGACTAAAGTTCAATTCAAAACAGTTGTTGCCATGGGGCACTCCTGCCTTTTCCATCAGGACAATTCAAGTTCATAGCCTAGATGACCTCCTTGACTGCCTGTCTCCTGAGTCTGTGAGCCACATCACCTGACTCAGGACATCAGCAGAGGCCCATGAAATCATCCCCCTGCCAGGATCAACACCTCCAAACAGCCTCTGTGCTGTTTCATGCAAGCACTTCTAGGCTGCCGCAAGGTCATTTGGTTGAAAAGGAAAATATTTGGTTTGTGTTAGCTAAAATTAGTCTACTGGTGCAAAGTATTCTTTCACTTTGCTGTTAGAAGCTTGACAGTAGCTAAGTAGTTCTAAAGTCGTTCTAAATGGAAAGCTAAGTAGTTCTAAATGGAAAAATTATTAATATAACAAGGAAATATCTTCTTTTCAAAAGTCCTGTGTCCTCCATGAGGCACAGAGCTCTCAGTTGTCCTAGACAGAGTGGGGTTCTAAACACAGCAGAAGAAAGGCTTTGGGTTTGAATTTTTTTTTTTNATGTATTTTAACAAGCTACTGTATTGGGTTTTGTAACTATTGTGCAGATAAAAGCTAACTGGGCAAACAGCTCTTGGAAAGAAAATATTAATGAACAAAAACTGATGTATTCCACACTTTTTCTATTTATTCCCCAACACTTACTTGTTAACTTCTTTGAAGAAAGCAATTATATAATAAACTGCATGCAGAAGTGAGGGAAAGAAATGCAGTTACCACGTAACAGATACAAGTAGCAAGCATTTATTTTCTTTGTGGTATGATGATGTCACTTACTTTGCCATCTGCAGCTAGCTTAAAATCAAGGTTTCCATAAAATAAAAACCCACAAGGACACCAGACAGGCTGTTGCAGTGGAGAGTCACTTTCTAGGCACATGTGCTCACAAGTCCTTAAGCTGGTTTAGGCCCCAGCAGCTTTTCTTCCACTAGCCTCCTGATAAAAAGCAAAACATGCCAGTGGGGCTCTCAGTAGAATGGCACTAATACCCTTATACTCTTGTATATTTGATTATGTGTTGAAATAAGCATAAATTCTCAGACCTCCAACACTCTGTTCCCTAAATGTACAATTAACAAGGACACAAAGTCCATTGCAAGCAAAGTTTGAAATTCACAATAAAAATTTCTTGTGATTTTGCCCATCACGAAGTCAAAAAATAGATGGGCAGCCAGATTTCTGTTCCTGCAGCCCACCCTTCTCTTGGAATTGTGCCTTCTCCCTCTCTTGTGCAGCCAGTTCCCTCAGCCTCAACAAGTCCTGATCCCTTCACTTTCCTGCTTGGCTCAATGGGAACACACAGCAAATTCACACCTATTTCTGTGTGTTCTTCCTTCGGATGTAGCCGATTTCCTCAGAGTTCAGTTCCAAGGCACTCCCATCCAAATGGGAGGCACAAAGGGTAAATGACAATTTACAAGAGAGTTTTAATCCTATTCTGTCAAATACCTATAGATTAAACTGATGATACTGCAGCATCATTATTGTCAGCAGGGATTGATAACAAGCATGTGGACAGATTCCCTACATTATAACAGACTCAGGACAGATTTTGCACATGGGAAACAAGGGATGTTTTTGTTTTCACTTAATAAAACATGAAGTTCAACATTCAGTCCATCTGCAACATGAGTTACTTCATCTCTCTGTGAATTTCATTATTCTCACTTAGAGGTATGTTATTTCAATAATTCTGTCCATGATAATCCAGCATTTGGGATTAAGAGTACTGAACCTTTGAGAGCTAGAAAACCGCTTTATTGTGAGACCACGAGATGAAGAAATGCAAAAAACCACAGTTTGAGAGACTGACATTTGTACTCTGAAACATTAGTGCACAATGTTGGTTTTGACATAATTTGAAGTCTTTGTGCATTATGCAACATCAGAAATTAATGACTTCCTATTTCTATTCATTCCCCTTCACTTCCAAAATGGTTCCATTAAATAGACAGATGCCTGACTTTTCTCTAATTCACCAAACCACACTGACACAACAACAAAGAAATCTAAACAAGTCAATCTATTACCTATCATTCAATATACCTATTATTTAATCAATTTCAGGAATTTGCTTGACCTCTAAAGCATATAACAAATACCCAAGCAGCAAGAGCTCTGAGGGAAGAAAATGCATGCCTCAGTCTTTCAATGTAAGCAGAGCAGTATGCCTCAAAGTAAAAGTTACTGCAACATTGACATGATTCCAGCATTACATCAGTAGCACCAGTTTCTACAGCATGGAAAAATCAAACCCTGGCACATCAGTTCACCCTTATCAGCCACGTTATCTCCCCAGGTTTCCTCTTATAATAAATCTCAACCCCCAAAATACAGAAGTTAAAGGTGCAGTCTTCCTTACACAATCAACCCAGAATTTGGCAAGACTTGGAAGGCCTTAAATGGTTAATTCCACATCTGCTTTTGTTAGCATTTTTAAATTCTAATTGGAAAAATGAAAAGCTATAAACTGGATGACAAACACGGCCATCAACTGTTAATATTTCTGTTCATTTGTCATGCAAAACAAGGATTCCTATTTACTACTTTATTTTTAGTACTGCTTGCTCATAAGCAGCTTTGTATCTTCATCTGTCAGTTTTGAACTTGAAAAAAGTTCCACCACAGATTGCATTTACACTTTGCAGATGGTCTAGGTATAACATTTTTATATCACTTGAGAGGATATGTTTTCATGCATCTTTACATTCTATCAGATGCACAAAAACCAGAAGAATTGTGCATTTCTAAATTTATTTTTTTAGAAGAAGTGTGTTAGGATCTTTTTCTGTGTCAGAATTATGCTTAGGAAAAAAACAAATTAAAAAATCATAACAACTAGAAAAGGGAAAAGGGAATAGAGAAATATTGAAGTGTGGATGCTGTTCTCATCATCTTTAAGGTTGCTAGATGGAGCTATAATGGACAGCTTGACATATGTTCTTAAATGCCAGCCTGCAGGAAAGCAAATCTGCGGGTTCTTATATGGGGGGG
>VZRO01005377.1:281559-313602 GCA_013397915.1 Daphoenositta chrysoptera
TGTTTTGGTGGGGGGGGGGGGGGGGGTGAACTTGACTTTTCAAGTTTTTCAAAACTGATCTTAAAATACTGTGCATACTGGGGAGGATCTCTAACAGGGCAGAATCCTCAGAATGCACAACAAGGTGAGTGACCACAAGCTTTCTTTTTCCACTCTGAGAATATATTTAGAGTCCAAAATTAACCAAGTCACTGAAAATTATAATAGAAATTACATCTGTATGTTGAAGGAAAACGAATTGAAGCGAGGGCAAAGACTTTTTTTTTTCAAGAGAACTGGTAGTCAACCAATAGCACAGTTACCTCTTGGAATCTTCCCACACAGACTAGGTAACTTTTTTTACACTAAATTAGGCCACCTGAAAAGGTACGAAGCTCAATATTCATAGAGTGAAGGGTTAAAACATAACCACCTATAACAGCTAGAAGCTCAAGAAACCTTATTTAAATAGTCTCTTTTTGACTTTCCAGTCTTTGAATAACCTCGAGTTCAAAGAATGAAATAAGAAATAGTTAAGGACAAGTTCTTCTCTACAAAACTATAACAATGATGTTTATTTCTTTTATTATTTAAATGATTTTCTCCACAGAGCATAAATAAGCCTGGTCCATAGCATCTAGTCATAAATAGAATTCCTCCAAGTACAGAAGTAAAAAAGTCTACTAAAAACTGAAAAGCAACATCCACACCAAATGAAACACAGGCTAGCCATCTTCTCTTTAAGAATTAAAGAATGTTTTATTGTTATTTTTTATGATCTAGTCTTATTATAGCAACATTCTTTGCACATTTTTTCTGTGTCAGAATGTTTAATAAATTTTATGTATTGTCAAACTATAGGTGCATGGTGTCAATAAACTGCAGTGAATGTAAGCTTTCTCTTCTAACCCATGTTGCCAAATGACTTTCTAGGGCTTCACCGAACAGGGTAGAAATGCACAAACTGCCACACAGTAATGCAACAATTGGATCCTCCAGTCTAGAATACAGCAGAGACTCAAACATATGAAAGGAGCTACTGCAGCTAGTTAAAATAATCCACTGAAGATAACTAACATTTTAAAACATTTCATCTGAGAATACATCTCATTTCATCTGTGGGCATGCTTGGGTTCAGAAGCCGGTTTCTAAAGTAACAAAGCAAATATATGAGCTAACAGAACAAATTTAAAAATGCACCTAATTGAATCCCTCATTGTTGAAACTAAATAAAATAATCTTAATCATGCTGATGCCTATGTTCACATTCGCTTTTGTATCTTCTGAGTCTAGATTTTTTATGTTAAATACCAGCAGTCAGCCACAGAAAGCTCATCAGATTATTAAAAAAAAAAAAAAATTAGATTCTAATCAGAAAACAGACACCCTGCTGTAGTATCTCTGTAGAGATTTTATTATATTATCAAAGTAAAACTGAAGGGCCACAACCTTTCTCTCAAATTATTCATGAAATTGTCAGTGACTTCTGTTAGGACTCAGTGTACAGCAAAAGAGCAGGATGTAGCCTCACAAAACAAATTGCTTCAGAGTGGTTTACAAACAACATACCAGTTTACAGGCAAATCCTGCACCCCTTGCTCATACAGAATCCCCACAGGTCAGCAGGATAGTTTAGTCCATAAAAGGGCTTCAGGAGACAGTTTTTTATGTGATTAAAAGACAGATTTAAAAATATGCCATTTTGGACTTTCATTTATTTAAATTAATTTACACTACGAAAAGTGCTTTCCTTAAACAAAATCTGTGAAAGGTTATAGTACTGGGCTATGTCTCCTTTTCTTGTACTTGGTAATTATTAAATGCTGAGTAATATGAACCTAACCATAGTCTTTCCTTTAAAGCTAAAAAAATCTGGATATTCTCTCTATCAGCAAATAAAGATAAGAGCAGCATGCTGAAAATGCCAATTTTACTGCATATTTCAAGAGGTGATAACACACTTTTCATGGCAAATTCTCTTTTCTCCATCCAAAAATCAATAACTTATCCATGCTCTTTTTCTTGAAAAAAACTCTGACATTTTCTGAAAATATCAGTTCCAATGTCATCTTGGTATTATTAAAAATTTAAAACATCTCAAGAGCACAAATAATTTGTAATTATGGCATGGTGGGAAATAAGTAAATAGCCAACCATTTATGGTAGGAAAGATTTCAGGAAAATTTTACTTTTGCAAGTACACATGAAAATGATGAAAACTACTTGAAGAATGTGAAACTGGAGTGGTTTTATACCTATGCAAAGGTTCACATTCAGCCAAGAAATCCACTTGAAGAGATGAAGCCTACAATGGCTGAATACATGACATTTACAAATAAAAGCAGCTGGCTATGAGGAGTCTCTTAAAACTAATCAATTTTCCAATACATTTTATTATGGTTGTCAAAAATCCAATGATGCAGGTTAGTAGCATGGAGCTATAAAAACCCCACACACCAAGCCAGCTGCATAATCTTCACTTATTTGAAAGTCTGACAGTTTCCCTTGATTAAAATAAGGATACTTCATTATGAGTATTAAGCATTGCTTTATGAGTTATGTAAAGTTTATGCTTTTTCATTTATGCTTTAGAATTTTAACCACATTGTCTCACTTATGCATAATCCATCAACCCAGGTGACAAATAGTCTTCTATATTTACACACTAGGAATATACAAGGAGCATACTGTATTAGCAGCTGAAACTACAAACGCCACTGTCAATCAAACTGGCTAGCATAGGACCATATTTCTTGTCACCAAGAGGCTTAAAGCAAAGAATCTGTGCCTAATTCTCTTAAACCTTGCAGGTCAAAAGGTTTTAAAATTATTTTTGACACCATTTCTTTGCTTTGTCAACAGGCCTGAGTACTTTTTAATATGTAAAGGATATCAAAAAGCTGCTCATCAGAACAGTCTGGCATTAGCAATTTATGGGTTTGAAGTCTGGAGTGCACAGTCTCAAGACACAATCCCTGTGACCTGTCAAGGAGCAGAGGAGACACACCATGGAGCAGGCAGCATGGCACCTCTCAGAGAGCCAAGAGCTCACAGAAGCAGGGGCTGACCCACCGCTAGAAATTACTACATAAACCACTTCCCAATTTGTCTAATAAAGCAAGGCTGCTGCATCCTCCCAGCATAGTGAAAAGATTTCTGGCTGAAAACAAAGACAGCAGACTGAGGTGGAAGATGATGTAAGCAATGAAAACACACAGTGAAGAGAAATAGGGTGAAAGTCAAGTAACAATGGGGAAAGCTTGAACTTGGCGAAGCAAATAAAGATTTGAGAAGGAAAAAAGGACAACAGAATAATGTGAAGGAAAGAAGGAAAACAGATTAATGTGAAGGGGAAAAAAAGACAGGATTTCAAGAAGGGAGAAGAACAGATTAAGAATAAAGAAAAATACATTGTGTTTTCACTGAAGAGATAATCAGGACTAGAGTTCACTGCCCCAACATTACCTTCAAACATCAGAATAAAAACAAACAGCAAAGGAAGCTTAAAAATTCTGGAATACTAATGCTCGTCAGCCATTATGGAATCACAGAATAATTTCGATTGGCAAAGGCCTTTGAGACTGTTGAGTCCAACTATTAACCCAGCACTGCCAAGTCTAAACCATGTCCCTAATTGCCACCTCTACACATCTTCTAAACACCTGAGGGGGGGGTGACTCCACAACTTCCCTGTGAAGTCTGTTCCAATGCTTGATAACCCTTTCTGTGAAGAAATTTTTCTTAATATCCAGCCTCAACCTCCCCAGGCACAACTTCAGACCATTTCCTCTCATTCTATTTCTTGCTATTTAGGAGAAGAGACCAATCCATACCTCACTACAACTTCCTTTTATGTAGTTGTACAGTCAGGTCTCCCAAGCCTCCTTTTCTCCAGGCTAAACACCCTCAGCTTGCACAGCCACTCTTCACAGGACTTGTTCTCCACATCCTTCACCAACTCCACTGCCCTTCTCTGGACATGCTCCAGCACCTCGATGTCTTTCCTATAGTGACAGGAGTGGACACAGCATTTGAGGTGTGGCCTCACCAGTGCCATATACAGAGGGCAATCCCTTCCTAGTTCTGCTGGCCACACTATTCCTGTTACAAGCCAGGATGCCATTGGCCTTCTTGGTTCTTCCCAAAACTTGTCATGAGGAGGGCTCCCTCTCTGTCAGGGAACAGGTATTTGACATCCTACAATGCTAGGCTTTACAAAACTATGAACACTGTAAGAAAATCAGGTTTTTGGACAGAACAAAGATGATGCATCTGTGCCACTGAAACTGGCGGTGCTTTGGGCAGGGTAAAAGAGGTAGCAATGATGAGAAGAGGTGCTGGAGCCCCTTCACCTTTGCTTTACTGCAGAGCTACCATTGCCAAAGACTACATTCCTCCTCTATATTCAGAAGACTGTACAACACTAACATACAATTGTCCCCAGGCTTTCCCAAATGTTAAGCTTAAAACAATTATTATAAATAGCAGTAACGATTATATGCACCCTGGAAGACCCCAGCCTTGCTGGAGTGGGTTACCTCCACATTCTTTCCCAGCCTTGTAAGAGTTAATTCTCCTGTCTGCCGAACTTAATTTAGACACTGAAGCAAAGGGAAGAGGAGGGCGAGGGAGGAGAAAACAGGGGGAGTGTAGCCAACAGGACAACTCTATGCAGCCCCTAGAAGTGCCCTGATGCTGAATTTTGGCCCACAGCCCAATGCTGGTGAGTACCAGTGGCTTCAACTGTATTAGATGAAATATTATCATAACGTTATATCCATGTTCCTCCCTGCACTGTGTGTGTGCACTGAGTCTGGTTTTTATTTTGGTTAAGGGCAAGGACTGCATTCAACAACCCAAACTGACACTCACCATTAAAAGAGTGTATTTAACAACAACATATGCACTGGCACATAAATATCAAGGCTGTTTAGATAAAAATTGTCATGAACCAAACCAAAAGAAAGACAATTTTGCTATGGAACCCTTGCACACAAGGATCACAGCTCAGCCTTCCTTAACTTTACCCTGTTGGAGCCTTGTGTCAGGACAACAGACTGCTTACCTGTTACACCTCCCTTCTTTTGCCCCACTGTTTTGCTATGCAATTCAGAAATCAGCACAGCCACAAGCTTCTCATCTCTCTGATGAGAGAGATGGACACAAACCTCACCCCGAGGTCTGACCTTTGTGAGGGTTTGCAACTTGTCTGTCAGAATAGGATAAGCGATAGATAACAGCCCATCATAAGGGGCAGGAAGAAGAGAGGAAATAAAATACGTTTTCCATACTGAAAAGCAAGAGAGATGAAAGGCAGAGATAAAGGATTCCCATCAAGAAACAAGCTGAAAGATATACACATATCTTGGAAGCAGAGATGCAACGTTTGTGAAAAGCCGAAGAAAAGGAGAACCTCAGTGAGAACAGAAACAGACCAGAAGAGAGAGCAGCCACATGATGAACCATTCTTGTTGCGGTCCGCCGCGTCACATTCTAACTTCAAAAAAAGGAAGTACAGGAATTTGAGCTGTTACTGAAGAACACAAAAATTTTCAGATGTTTACAAGGTGAGGAAATAATCACTCTTGATGGTGGATTACAAAATGTAGTTCAACTCAAATAACTTCTGAGCAGTTTGACATTTCTACTCTTCTTCTTCAATACTTGTTTTTTTATTATCTTTCTCTTCCTAGCCCCAGATCAATTACATTTTCCTTTTTTATAAAATTAAAGATCAAGTTGTAGAAAAACAATTATCTCTCTTTCAGTGAAATTGAAACAACCCTTACTTTACAACTCTTACTTTTCTCTGTCCCCATTAACAACTGCAAGTTCCAGTGTACTCCTTTCATCCATATGAGGTAGCATTACAGATGGTTCTGCTTTAGTGTAATGAAAGTGTAAACTTTTCCACTGATTTATAGTTGAATAATACTTATATTACTTGCAATACTACAGTTTTAAATGTGACATAGAACTTCTCATGGTTCTTCAGATGTCTCTTCAAAAAAGTGAAGTAGATTACATTTTCCATATTGAACAAAAGGGTAATGCCAATCGATAAAAGAATACCACATAAGCAGGCATGTTTAGACCTGAGAGAAAATTCAGGGAATTTCCAAGAAACTGGGAAGTAGAAGAACATTGGTAATGTGACGCCCTAGCTCAGCCTTAGAGAATTACAAGTTTCTTCCTTTTGTAGGTGTGTCGTGCAATTCAATGCATGTCACGCTCAGTTGCTGACTTTATCTGGTGCCTTCCAGGTTTTCCCTACCAAAATTTATCTTGCTAGGGAGCTCTGACTGCTTTCAACTCTTTCTGTTGAAATAGTTGGAGCCTAAGGTGCAAAATTCCTTGGAAACATTTCCCTTTGTTGAGAAACGTACTAAAAAGTCTTACCTGCAAGAAAAGCAAGTTACAAATTGGCAACATCAGGTTTCAGTAATAATCCCTTTCCATTCTCTAACTAATTCCATCTAATTCTCACAAGTTTTGCTTGTCTGAATTTGAGATACTTCAGATATGGATCATGCAGAAGAAACTCCCAAACACAGAAGATCCAAAGGTAGTAGGCAACACAGCAAAGCTGTCAGACTTGTTAGGACAGATTCAACATTGATTCAGTGTGTACTCTGAGGAGGGCCCAAGAACAGGCTTTCATCCAAACCTATTGAATTCTGGTTTAATTTCACATTTAGGCTGAGGTTTGGACATGTTAATATTTTTTTGAGAGTGATTCATCCAAAACTTTAAGTTATCCAGGAAAAAATGTGGGATTAAATTAATCCTAGATGTTAGTATTTAAAAAGAAAAAAGCATGTTTAATATGATCTGAATAGCAGTAGAAACGTGAAGCCACAGAAAAATGATACATCTATGGAACAATAGCATAAATTACTAAGATCAGTCCATCTTAAATAACAAAACGTATTCAGAAACAGTCTCCAGGAGAGGGATCCTATACTGAGCAGAATTGGCTAAGAAAGTAACTCAAAACTTGCCAGCACCAGGACAAAGCAGCAGTAAGAGGTACTTCACCAGTCGTACTAAATTAGCCCCCCTAATCCAGCTGGGTACTCCGAAACAGCTGCTTTTGGTTGCACATGCAGTACAGGCAGGCATGGAAACCCAATTCCATTTCACTCCTCTACACCCAGCCCCCAATAAGCCACACAGCAAAAAAACTGCTGCACTTTCTTGCCAAGACCCAAGACTCTGGGATTTTAATCTGGAAGGGAGGGAAGAAGGAGAAACAACGTGAAACCTGCAGCTGATTTAGGTCTTGGGTGGGAAAATAAATTGAGAAGTCATAAACTATTCCATTCTTCAAGAGAAGATGGGCTCAGGAGTTTGGAAAGAAATTTCTGATTGCATTGAAAAGATTAAAATGGTGATAACAAAATAAGTTTCAGAAATGGAAAATGGTCTGGAAAAGAAGTCTCCATATCTGCATATCTGATCTGCTTTACTTCAGCCGTCTAACCAAATGGTGATTCTGCACTGTGGGTTCCTATTAGAAATAGCATATGGAAAGATCGGGTGCCAAACATTTATTTCCACAGTGAAAGGCACATTAGGTGCTGAAACAATCATCAGTTTTGTTGATGTTTACATTGTGCATATTTAAGCTGTGGTAAAGTCTTAAGTGATCATTTTTGTTACGAAAAGAAATGACAGGACATTTGTATTTTGAAAGCATTTGAGTTTATCAGATTACGATTTTTCACATATTTGTGGTCTTTCCCTAAAGCATATTGTTTGTGTGTGCCTGTGGAGCTCAAGTGTTCCTATCCTGCTACCCAAGGCATGTATGGAAGAATGCACTTTTATTTTCTAACTGGGCCTGTGCTACTGTATATCATGAGCCTCTCTCTCACTCCCCAGAAGAGACCCACAAGCCACAGGACTCCAAGCTGGGAGCAGCACTTCTCCTGACCAGATGAGTGACAGAAGGGAGCCTTGAAATCCACCTTGCAAGGGGGTCAAAACCATCTTGGTTTCCCTTCCCACAGAGCTCTGACCATAAGTTTGCCTGAACACTTGCTTCAAGTAACTCTAATTTTCAGTGCTTTAAAGATAAAGGTTTAGGAAAAAAACCAAAATACCGCTTCTCTGACAGCACAAGAGCTTGTGCAAAGCATTCAGGGATTCAGCAAGGCAATGCAGCAGAGCAAAGCATGCAATAAAGTGTTCTAAGAAGCCCAAAAGCACAAAGTTAACATAATATTTTCCTCCATATGCTGTCCCTTCAACAGACTGCCTGAAATTAGGTATTGACACTCACCAGGCTCAAAATCCTGGTACCATGTGAGACTAAGAAAGATGCTGTCATATTGCCATCATGTGTGCATGTCTGAGGGAAGGAGGGTCACCTAACAGGGGGAACCAATAAAGCAGGGCAGGCTGAGGATCATCAATACCCCTTTGCAACTTGCCTCAAATGCCTCTTCCTCTAAAAGTGATACACCACTGTGATATAGGATTTTTTGCAGAAAGACTGCTAGGCACTGCATGCTGACAATGCACAGGGACAAAGCCCAGCTGCTGCATAGGCTTCTTGCGAAGGAATGCATTTCCCTGAACTTTTGTGTGCACACCCAGCAGGTCTTAAAAGCAAAGGGGTAAAACCAAGGCCATTCTTCCAACCTGTCAAGTCACACGCACATTCAACATGTGATTCTCTGATCCAATTCCTTCTTTGGGCTTCCCCTCACTGGTCCCAAATCTTACGTATTTCCAGCCTACTGCCGTAATTGCTTTGTTCCCCACTGCAAACACACGCATCAAGAAAACTTCCCAACAGACTCCAGAGTACCTAGTATATCAGGTCACCTAGTAACAAAAAGGCAATACCTAAGCAGGACCCCACACAGACAGGGATCTGGTTTTCTGTTTCCTGGAAAAATCAAGAAGTTGCTTCTCTCCTTTGGAATTCAGCCATTGTTGTGTTGTACTCACCCGAATGACCAACTACTTTCTTCCAACTTAACTGATTTTGACTTCCCCTCCCCCCATTTATTTAAAGATTGGAATGAAAATATAACTTCCAAGAGTACTATTTGTTTTAACCTAAGTTCCATTTGGCCTGTTTCCTCCTCACCTAGATATCCAGTATTCCAAACGTACAGTGGATTTACTACTTACTTCCACACAATCCCTCTATTTTTAAAAAATATTGCAAAATCAGAGGGTACAAAGACAAAGCTGATGAGAATGGGGGAATACCAGGGGAAGGACTTTCCATTGGGTTGGAAGCTGAAGCAGTTGGACATATTTCAGACAAGAAGCGAATAAAGGCAGCAACGGGAAAAATGTTATGGAGTGAGGTATGCAGAAGATGGTCACAATCACTGTTTTCCTTATCTAAATTCAAAACCAAGAGGCTTATTCAAATTTGTGAGCAACTGGAAAATTCAAAAATCACTCAACTGAAACACCATCATGCAGTATACATTGTATGCATGTATACATTCCCATGTATACACCATCATGCAGTATACATTGTATACATGCAGTATACATATACATACATCATACAGTATACAAAATATATACATTCCCACTAGACCAAGGAATTATAGGCTGCAGGAATCATTCAAATAGAATGAGGTAGCAGGATATATACAGGTGAATATAGAGTTAGTACTGACAACTAATTTCAGAAGGTTATTAAATCACATCCCATAAGGTCTAAGACAAATTCCAGAAAAGAATTTGATGAAACCGTGTTTTCCACAATCTGTCTCAAAGTTCTTATCAAAAGCAGTAATCAACTCTCCTAAACTCGAACAAAAATCAAATTATTTTGGTAACGGAGAAGAAAAACCAAGGCAGGACAGTAAAAAGTTTTGCTTCAAATCATAATGCTGTTGAGCCTTTATCTGGTATATCTCTACTAATGATGACATTTTTTCCATTGCATGTCATCAAATGGAAGAATCCATGATAGAATGACACATTAAAAAACTTCACAGACTATGAAACAGTTGAAGAGGAAAAATCAAGCCAAATTCCTGTCTAAGAAACACATCCCCCCTCACCTGCAATGAGGTGAACAGTATAGCTAGTGAAGCTGAAGATATTGGTAGCACAGATCTTCACATCACAGTCCTGTTGAAGAGATTATATGAATGGAAAATCCCATTTCTCATGGATCATATGTTGGAAACTGACTCGGCTCGCGGGGCCAGCCCGGGGAAGCCCCCTCGCTGCGTCTGCAGCGGGTGTTGTCAGCGGACCTCCTACCGGCGGAGTGCAGCAACACCCCGTCAGCAGGGTAGTGACCACAAGCCAGGTGGGAAGTGCGTCGACGAGGGCAAGGAAGAGAGGGAGGCTTCCATGTGGAGTTCCGAGAGGTTTTATTGTTCGCTCAAAGGGGTCCAGGGACGGAGATTGCCAGGATTCAGGGTGGGCAGGGGTTCTTAAGGGTAGGAGGTACCAGGGACGGTAACAAATATAGAGCCAATAGGAAGGTAACAGAGGAGGGTCCAGGGCATAACTGACATTACATAAACTCAACTGATAGGGAGAAGGGAATGGGGTAACTTACACAAACCAATAGAATACTGAATAACAGAGAAGCATCCAGAAGGAGAGGTGGTGCAGACCTCAGGGGAGGGGACACGGCAAACTGAATGACAAGGGGAAGACGGGGTACAGAACTCAGCAATGAAACAGAATTAATAAGATCAAAAGCGGTCCGCAAAAGGAAACTGGCTGAAGAATGTTAAGGTTGCAAGGCACACACGCAAAAAAAATGCAGTAGGGGTCAGTTAGTAAAGTAAAATATGGAGGAAGAATTAAGCAAAGCACAGTCCTGTCATTGAGCTTCAGAATGGCCAGTTCCCCGAAACTGAGGAAACTGTAAGATAACCTAATAGAAAGGAATGATCTGGGCAGAAATTACAACTGAAAATTGAAAATCCCAGAGACATAATTTACAAATGAGTTTAATTGTTTGCGAAAACAAGTTCTGCCAATTCAAAAAGGGTTGGTGGATTCAGAGAGAAAGAAGGGGAGAAAGGTAGGTTTTTCTGCTTGAAACCGAAGGATTAAAAATATTGCATAAAGATCTGGAATGCAGATTATATTTAAAATTTGTTGGAAGTTTAAGTGGATGGAGGAAAGAATAAAAAAAAACATTTTAAAGACTGAAGAAAATGCTCAGACTTTAAAGGTTATATCTATTTAGTTTATTAAATCAGACTATGCTGGTATCTCCTCATGAAAAGTACTAAATCCTAAATAACTTCTTTGAACCGATGCTAAAAGTTATAGATAGTACCTCACAAGTAAACCCAGCAAATATAGATAAAATAAAATAGTATTGCTCTGCTTTCTGAATAGTGAAGTTGATTAAGCAACTAAAATACAAATCCAAAAGTTTTGATTGTTTCAAATCAAGACTGGTATGGGAAGATGTGTTTCAACCAAAAACAAGCAGTGGGAATCACTGCCTGTGTATTGTTTCTTTCAGGTTTTCTGTCCTGATGAATACAGGTAGATCAGATGAGATCATAATCTCTCCTGGCCCTTAGTCCTCTGCATCTTGTGCTTGCAGTTCTGGTTGCATGTGCCGTAGGATTCCAGAATATATTGCATTTAATCATACTTATGCCTAAGACTAATCCACATTTTGTTATACTTTCTTCTCCCTTGCAACTGGCAGATGATGTATTACCATTTTCCACTTTCCACTCAAACATCACTTTACTCTTTGTATGCAGCTCTTTATTGTGTAAATAGCACTACCAGATGTTTTACATCTTCTCCCTCTGGAAACGAAGATGATATTAGCACAGTTACACCATCCTGCATCTATCCTCTGCTTGCATGTGGTTCAAACATAAATTTGAAACTCTATTAGGAACCTAACCTGGATCCAGCTTTTGAAGTTGCTGTATACAGAAGCATAAGATCAGGAGTGCATTAAATCATCTTGGCAAACACTCAACACTGAGGCAAAACTAAGTATACCTAAATTGTTGTGTTTAAACCACTGTTAAGGCTTACAAAGAGAAGGGACCCCAGAGCCTGCCAGGTAACCTAGTAAAGAATAAAATTAAATTACTGTTGATCGCTAACTGGTGTAAATGAACACTAAATTGGTAGATCAAAGAAATCACCCAACTACATGAAAAGGTCTGATACAGGAATGATTAAGAAGCCTGCCATCCCAATAACTTCAGTCCCAGAAGACAATAGAAGCATAAGCTATTGCTGTAACTCTTTGTAGTAACTCTGTCGTGATGTGTTCCCCCACCAAGCAAACAATGAGGATGATGAGCAAGATGAGCAATAAACGTCTCACCTGCAAGCCCATCAGCATCTTTCAGGGCTGATATTTGCACAAGCTAGCACTGAATTTCAAGCTCTGTGCATTAAAATATGCTATTCAGGAGTGGCCTCAGCATTTCCATTTTCCAGTTTTGCATATTAACTTTCTCTGTAAAACATCCAGGCTCTAACATTATGTTTCATAGGGTGTGTCATTTCAGTAAGCCTGACTGACGCTCAGCAGCACCTGAGAGGCAGCCAGCTATTCTTATCTGTTCACTAGACTTTAGTGGGAAGGTCATGCTATTCAAAAGACAGCTACAACCACAAGAGTTACTTTTGCAGCTCAGAGAGAGGGTTTCATCCAGATCCATACTATCCTGTTGCATGGTGCTCCTTTCCCTCACTCTAACTCACCCTGTCAGCCAATACATCGTCCGCACACGACGTTTTCAACTGATTTAATTTGTGCCCCCACAATGAATTAGAAATGCAAATCTGAATGCTCTTGTTCCTAATTATCCTGTCAGCAGCAGCAGCCAAAGAATTATGGATTTAGGTGCTCAGATTTATACCAGACTTGAAAGCAGCAAAATTGAGTGAATTGAATGAAACACCTCAGGAAAGCAGCAAGTACCAACCTACGAAAAGTACAACCAGAGCTACTGATCTAGAGAATGCAGCAGAACAGCAGTCTCCAACATGTGTCAATAAGGATATACAAGTGTCCTTCACAGGATTTACAATGTATATATTAAGAAGCTAGAAGGGTTTAACGAAGTTGTTGTACTGACAACCTTAAAGCTAACTGCATATATCTTGACATTATATATGGTATGGGAGGATACCACCATGAAGAGGTGATTCCAGACAACTCATGCCCATGTCTTGAATAAGATATGATTTATTTTTAGTTTTGTTTTGTATTCTTACTAGGAAATAAATAACAAAATAAAACATGTCATATTTTGTTTATTCTTTTTTGGCCTTTCCAGCCAAGCATGCTCTCAGTCTGCAAACATTTAACATTTTCAGCATCAGTGCTTTACCACAGAAGACATCTGAGGGTTATCCTCTTCCCCTAACTCTAATAAATTATATAACTCAGAGGTTGATCAAAGCACTCTCTCAACTCAAGCAAAGTAATGAAAGAAAAGTTTAAATTAGAATCATTTAAATATCCTAAGTATTGAAAATGTGGCTAGGCATGGCAGAGAGAGGAGCGAGTTGGTGTTTGTTGTTGATTTTTTTTTTTTTTAAACAGCCATAATCAAATCTTCTTTTAAAGTTGCAATTAATTCCTAGCTGGGAGAGGGTATAACACATATGGAATTCAATTCCTCTTTGAAAATCACGTGTTTGCATTCCTCCTATATGATGATTTTTACCACACCAGAAACTCTCTAATTAATTGCAACCTACTTCACTATACTGAAACAGATGTAAATAAGAATTTTTTCAAGTCACTATAATCATATTCACTACACATGTACATAAAGGAGAGCACTACTGGCTTTGTGCACCTACAGACTAAATTGCATTTCAGCACGGGCTGGGGGATGAATGGATCAAGAGCAGTCCTACCAGCTTGGGAGTGATGGTGGAGAAGAGGCTAGACACAGACCAGCAATGTGAACTTGCAGCTCAGAAAGCCAAATGTGTCCAACAGGTCAAGGGAGGTAATCCTGCCCCTCTGCTCCACTCTGGTGAGACCTCCCCTGCAGTGCTGCATCCAGCTGTGGAGTTCCCAGCACAGGAATGACATGAACCTGTTGGAGCAAGTCCAGAGGAGGCCATCAAGTAGATCAGAGGAATGAGAACCTCTCATATGAAGGAAGGCTGAGAGCATTGTGTTTGTTCAGCCTGGAAAAGAAAGGCTTTGAGGTGGCCTAATTGTGGCCTTCCAGGACCTACAAGAAAGATTTTGCGAGGGTGTACAGTGACAGAACAAGGGGGAACGGATTCAAACCGAGAGTAAGTTTAGATTAGATATGAGGAAGAAATTCTTAACTGTGAGGGTGGTGAGGCACTGGAACAGGTTTCCCAGAGAAGTTGTGAATGCTGTCCCTGGAAGTGTTCAATATCATGTTAGATGGAGCTCTGAGCAACCTGGTCTAGCAGAAGATAGACCAACCTGTCCATAGTAGGGAGGTTGGGACTGCAGGATTTTAAGGTACCTTCCAACTCAAACCATTCTGTGATTCTATAATCTCCTGCAGAATATCAACAGCTGCTTTTTTCCCATTGAATAAAGGAGCAAAGTAAATTTCCATAACATTTCATTCATTCCTATTCTCACTCTACTCCAAGGGAAGTCAATGCTTAGGCAGAGCTCTTTGAACAGCCAACCTGAAGCAATTCTGACTTGTAACAGAAAGTGGCTCTAAGGGATGAAACATAAAACGTTACTTGAAAAAGTCCTCCCTCGACATATTTTGCTTCAGAGTCGGGGGAATATTTTCAGAACCTGAACATTTGGGAAAATCTGCCAAGTGACTGAGGTTGGTTTTAAGTAGAAAAAAGCTGGCAGAATCACAGGAGAGCTAAAATTATTGGAGAACTTAAAAGTGAGAAAATGCTAAAGCAGTAAAACCCAATGAAAACAAAATATTAGAGACTGAAACATGCCCAGGAGAGGCAAACATGGCCTAATGCCAATCAACATCAGCTTGAAAGATGGTACTTATTAAGAAGAGAGCTTCATACTCAAGAGACTGTTTTGGAGTAAGCCATGGAATAAGGAAGAGGGTAGCTCAGATGATGGATATTACCAGTGGAATACTCACAATAGGCTTGCTAACAAAGACCTCTGAAAATATTAAAAGGCTAAAGAGAAATATCCAATATTCTCTCAGTCCAGCTCTATTGTGGCATCTCATATTTTATTTAGATATCAGCAGCTGTAAACTAATCCATTGTCCCAACAGGACTTTCTTTGGGGTTGGAGGCTGAAGGTCTCCATAATGAAGAAGAGCTGGTGTTTTAAAGCTAAGAAGCACTACTTTCATTGCATAATCACCGAGGTGGTATCCTTAGCTTATGCAATATTATAAAAAGTAAAGCCTGACTTGCAATATCATAGACTTTTTTGCAAGACAACCCCAAAAGGAAAGAAACCTCCTGTTATACAGCCTACAGCACCTCTGAAAGGACCATTATTAGGTTAGGAAAATTCAGTCAATGTGATTTGTATGAATATCCAATTTTTAGATCACTTAAGCACTGGATCAGGATTTGGGAAACCTACATTCAACTTTTGTCTCTAGCAGAGACTTCCTGGGGCCTTGCAAACACTTTATTTTGGGCCTCTTTGATTGCTCATAGGAAAACATGGAAAATAATTCTTCCCCACTCTGCTAAATTTATACCAATTGAAAATTCACCCTGTAGCTGTGCCTGTCACTGACACAGCACCACACACTTGGTTGTGTCAGACTCTATGGTGAACATTAAAATTTGTTTTCACATCCATTGTTTAAAAAGTTTCTAGCCTTCTGAAGCTTCATTACGTCAGGAAGGGGATATCAGTCCTACAGTGGTTCAGTAGCTTGCAGGGGATTGTGTCTCCATGGGTTTAGCATGTTTTAAAAGGGCAGGACTGCCTACCAAGGAAAGAGACCTTCTTTCATAACACCAAAACCCCTGCACCACACAAGCTTTTCCTACTTCTCTCCCCAAAACTATCTTTTTTTATCATACACAAGGGATGTGTGAGAACAGGAAGATAAACTAAAACTCCTTTTGATAATAAAACCATTAAATGGTGGGAAATAATTTTTTCGGTTGAATATCTTGCCTTGGCTTTTACCCAGTCCCTTGTCTCACTGATTATCTTCAGGACTCTTTAGGGTGACCGCAGTACCTTGTCTCCTTCTCTCAATGCAATCGGCTCTCACTTTCAAATGCCAGCACATCTCATTCCTCATTGTCTGTGTCAGGTACTGTATAAGCCTCACAGCAGTGTCTTCAAAAAAACAACAACAAAAAAAACCACACCGTATTTAAGAATATCCAACTGTTTCACATCTGCACTGTACTCGGCCAGATTGAAAATGTGTTCTGAGTAAGTGATGGAAACAGGTCAGTGTAAGTACTTGGCAACAACAACAGACGTGGCAGTTTCCCATATTTTATTTCAAAAGCTAGCACATAGCCTCACTAATGGAGAAAAATCCATAAAATCGTCACCAAGGACAAGGTGATTTGCTCCAGATAGACATTGAGCAAGCCTGTTTTGATGTTCAGCCCTAGAAAACTTTCATTATCTAAACACACCTCCCCAGAGGTAGGATGCATATTTCTTCATTTATTTGATGATCAAAAGGTCAAATACACTTTAATTTCTTCAGGTGACATTAAAACTAATGTCCTTTCATTAGCATTTTGAGCTGCTGTTGCTGAAGTCAAGCATTTTAATAGCACAGTTACTCCTCTCTTCCCCACCCCTTTTCTCCTAGGATCCCCCAAAAAAATTACATCAAGAAAAGTTATCTGTGTGATTAACTTGTACTTGGAAGAACCCTAACTTATTTTTCACATGTAAATAACAAGACACCTAAATTATTTTTCACACATAAAACTCACTCAGCTTGTTTAAGCACTCATGACAGAGAGCAAAATCAGATAGAGACATTTTGCTTTTTGGAGCAGCCTTAACAATGTATAACTTCATGGTAGTAGGGGGATATGGTTTCAATTCTAACCTGGATCAGACTCTAAGTATTCTGACATGTATCAAGCAGAATTGCCAAAACATATTCTTCCCTTTCAAAACATTCCATTGGCTCTGGCCTCTTTAGGTGGTTTAAATGCTATTTCATTTTAAAAAATTAAAAATACAATGTTAAAAGGTTTCATTGAAATAGAGAAATTATGTGGAACCATGGCACTTTATTCTACTTTCAAAGTCTTTGGTGTACCATAGTGTTAGCTATCAGATTAAATTTAGGCATTGCCCAGCCTACATTTACTTGGTCCATTTCTACTGGTTATTCTGGAATGACTAAAATTAAAACCATTGTTTCTCTCTTATGTGGCACATTAAGCATCTTGCTATAAGCACAATTATGAGAAACACTTCAAGAACCACAGAGTAGGATTGGATGAGGTGTCTTTCAGAGATCCTTTTCAACATAAAATGCTCTACAACATCCTTAAATGTCTTTTCCACTTACTTTTCAAATTAATTTCTCAAACATTTTCTTGGTTGCACTAACAAGTAGATTACATTATATCACACAGAGTTTCTGCTGGCCACACAAGTTGCTCAGTCACATTTTTCATCAACTCATTCAGTATTTAGCATCCCAATGGTATTTCAGTGTCACATCTTACCTTTCCATTTGGTTACTGAAGAAAGCAATCCAAATGATGTTTTAAAAAAGGCATATCATGTCTATATTTTCTTTAAACAAAGGTGTTAGAGTGTTCTGGGATAATAATACAACACCAGACCCACACTTTCACCCACTTTCCTATAACATTTTTTTAGATTTACTAATTTCACATTTGCCTTTTTGCAGACCTAAAAGGGAAAAAAGTCCTTAAGGTCAATACCACCACAAACCCATCACGTTGCTAATCTCCTACATTGCTCTCCCATGTGAAGGCACAGTCAGCACAGTTCTGTCTTCAATATCTTGGTATTCCACAACCTTACTGTTAAATCCTAGATTTAACAATTTACCTCAATGAGAACAATTTACCTCAATGAGAACAACAGGACCACACTGAAGTGATTCAGACTGAAGGATGTAGCTAAAAAAGCACAGGGAAGTCGAAACAAACAAAAAAACCCAACAAAAACAACATAAAAACCCCACCAAAATCTTTATCAGTGGCAGATTAACCTGCTCACACATCCACAGGTAAATTGCTCATATAACTATATGCCACTCATGCCCCTGATTGTAACATCCCTTACATGATGCTCTGAAGAAGCCACACCTCACAGTCTGAGATTTCTTACTTTTTTTTTTAAGAAAATCAGGGTAGGTAGTTTACTAATCAGCTTTTACTGCAGAATCCTACAAGATTTTATGTACAATGTTATGCACATCATATAAGTAAATAGCCCAGAAAACACTAAGTAGCAAAGTGACAAAATACGATACCTACTTCAAGATGAGCTTTATATTCATTATAATGATTCAGAAAAATCTGGTGGGCACTTGTAGAAAATCCATCCAAACATCAGCTGAACAGTGAGAGCATGAGCTGAACTTGGCAAATGATTAGATAATTACTAGCAAACAAACAGAAGTTTGTGGTGGTATGAGTGAATTTATAAATTTAATCTGATAGCTAACACNACAAATGATTAGATAATTGCTAGCAAACAAACAGAAGACTGTGGTATGAGCTCAAGGTACAGTTGTTGAGAAAGCAGGCAGGGTGTATTTCATATTTATACTATTACTTATAATTCTGCCTATATGCAGCTCAGTAGACTTGAAGACATCAAAAAATCCCAAATGTGGCTTTCATCTAGGCCACAATGCTCATCCTTAAGTCTCTGAAGAGTTAAACCACCAGCAGAATAAGATACTTCTCTGACTTATTTTAGCCAAGTCACATGGCAAATTGTAATGATGAGTTTGATAAGCAACAGAAATTATATTTCCTTCTTTTCCGCATAGCCCAACACATCAAACTAATCCCATGGTTACATAACATTCAGTCACAACAGAAGCCACATAGGTATGTTTAGAGATAAATGTAGAGGTAGTAAACGAACAGATTGAAAGTTGTCACAAAAAAAGCCCTCAAAATTTCACCATTTTCATAACAACACAGGTTTAAAAGCAAGAAAATAAGAAAATACAAAGAAAAATTCTTAGCTTTATTATACTTTAAATGGCTACTACATGAGCTTAAAAAAAAAACCAGTAGAGTAGCATAGGCCAGCAGAACCAATTCATCTAGTTAAATGACACCAAGATATGCCATTCATATAACTAATGAGGATTAGCATGCTGATGATATTCTAAAGATAGCATTGTTAAATAAGCCAAATATATCCCAGGAATCAAGCTTAATATATAAAGCCAATCTATGTCCATCAATTAGGATGACACAGAGTGCTAAAAATACACAAATCTGTAACAACCATTGGTCCTCTGAACACAGTCCAGCTCTCTAAACTTTCAGCCTATGGACACAGGCTGGTATAGGTGGCCTGTAAATAGTACTTGTAGACAGCTGTGCTCAGTTAGCACAGTCTGCCTGGAGCAGAAAATTTTCTTTCATTATCTGTATCTCTGTAAGGCACTTTGATCTACTAAACAGCTGTACATAAGTGTGTTACTAGTTTTTCAAAGGCAATGCTTTCACTTAACTTAAAATTCATAATGGCAAAACAATTAAACATATCAACCCTCTAAATCAGCTTTTACAGGAAAAAGAACTTCTGGGAAACTAGATTAACAAGCCTCTCCTGAGAAGCCATTTGCAACAGAATGTTTCCTACAAGGAAATACATCCTGAGCTGCACAAGCACTGCAAGTTCAACAACATTGAACTGCACATGACCAAAATTGCCTATAAGGGATGCAACCTGATGAACTCCCTGTCAAAGTTGTAGGTGACAGAGAGTCAAAGGAAAGAAGGAGAAAAGAAAGTCAAGCAAAACAACTTGGGGAAAAAAACACCTCACATACTAGTTCAATACTTTCTAAAACATTTTGTTTTCAGTCAATATACATGCAGTAGTGGGCAGGGAGAGGAGGGGAAATGAATGCAATACACAATTGGATTTTAAAGAAGTCTGAGTGATTTCGTTTGTTAGTAATGAGACTACCACAGACAGCCAACAGTAAAGATGGAAGCGCACTGTTAAAAACCTCACTTGTAGCTGGTATCAGTATTATTCTTCCTTCCAAAATCCAGCAAAGTGACTAATTCTAGTGAGAACAACATAAAAGAGATGTAAGCCAAGAGACAGAGCTGAGTAGGAATACCTGGTGTGTTTCCATTGCTGGCGAGGGAGGAATTTCCTTCTGGTTTCCATGAACCACAGTGTTGCAGCAACCTTGACAACAGCTTCTAACTGCCTGCAAATCAGTATTCTCAAGATCCTTTTCCACCTTTGAAAGGTTTGAGTAGAGATGCCAAGTGTATCTCTGGCATATCCATTCTTCCTCTGACAGGCTGCAAAAACTAACTTTGTTCTGCCACCTTTGTTTGCAGAATAGAAGCCTCTAATAAATGTGCACTCAAGAAATAAGCAAAAGGCTAAACATCCAAACTTACACTTTTTTTTTTTCTCCTTTTCTAGCCTTGTAAGCAAATACAACCCTGAAGAAATTGCTCCACAAAAAATAATGTGTTTCAAAGAAAACTTAGCAAGAGTTTCAGGTAACAATTGATCACCATCTTTAGCTGGTCACATGCTCAATTTTATCACTTTGGGATCAGATAATACAGCACCTATCACTGAAACAGCAGCATCACGATCATCATTCATAAGCAAATCAAGAACACAGCTGTGCATAAACCTATCAAGATTTAGGGTGATTTATAATTCTAAATATGTATTTTTGGACATCTATTTAATATATTGCTCCTCTTCTGCTTTTGGTGTAATTTTTTCCTTATTTTCAGGGTGTTTCTCTAACATATCATTGGTTAAGATTTAAGTTTACCTGAGGCCTGCAAATATGCCATACTTCTTACAATCTTTTGTTATAAAGATAGCAAAAGAGAAGCAAAAAGCCTGATCTTTGTGGCTTCAGCCATCTGTGGAGCTAGCACCAGTCTTTTACCCAAGCCAGTTATAAGCATACCAACACAAACCTGAGAAACTAAGAGCAGCTAGACCAAATAGAATACAGGCATAGCAAGGTAAACAGTGAAGTGCATGACCAAGTAAAAAAGATGTAATTAAAAAAGGGTTGCAGAGAGCAACTTTTGCCCCATATGTCCCAGTGCCTTCAACATTTCCAGAAGTACACCAACACTTCATTCCAGCCACTGCATCCAATAGTTACCCATGTCTCTAACTTTTATTGATGCTTCAAATCTCTCTCAAAGCATCCTTTGCATAGTCCCATGACACAGAACCCCACAACTAAGCCATGTGCTGTCTTGTAGAACTGATCCCTTCTGTTACCTTTTCAACCTCTTGCCCCATAATTCTACATCTATTGACTATGAAAATTTCATGCCAAAACCAAAGGCTTTCATGTAAAGTATATTTTTGGAAAAAAGTGATTGCAAACACAAGGTATAGACTTGCCTTAATACATCTGTATTTCAAAATCATTGAGATACTTTTTAAAAATTATTTTTACATGTACAGAACATAAGTACAGTTCTGGAAAATCCAAATAAATCCAAATGTCTCATGAAGTGATAGACAGTAGAGGCCATATCCAATTGGATATATTGTATATCCAATTAGTGAAACTCTTTGCTATGACAAGTACATATTCAACACATTAAGATTATACTGTCATGCGTGTTTCCTTGCATACAACTCAAAAAGGAAATCTTGACCACCTGATTTTACTGTAATCCAAAAGCAGCATTTCTAAAGAGAGCATTACCCCAGCACCCTCTCAAAACAGACTCCTGCTACATTTATAGTCTGTAAAAGCTCTGAAGAACAAGGTGCATTACTCCCTGTGTGTTCTGCAAATACTCTGATACTCAAAAGGCAAGAAGCAAGCAGACATCTCACAATGAGGGGGATGTCACCTATATTATGACATTTCTTTGTAAAGAAGTCTTTGCATCTTTGTCCTGCAGGAAGTTGTTTGGTTTTTTTATTTGTTGCACACAAGTATTCATGTACGCATCAATGCAACTCTGTAGCGGGGATCATGTTTGATATTTAAAAATGGAAGTCTAAAAATAAACTGAGATGATATAACTTCAGGTTCTGGAGGCAAGTACATGATTAAATAACCTTTCCTCATCGGAAAGAGAATTTTCTTCCTCACAGGAAAGAATGAGACTGCATATATTCTCATTTCAGTTAATTCCTTAGATCCTGCTCACTTTTTCTTAGATAAAATACAAATGGTGTAGCTACCCTACTTGCTGATTTCAGGTTTGCTCACTAACGCACAGTGGAAAGATCTGCTATGGAGAACACTTAATGCTTCTATGTCTGCATGTGGTGCACAGTGGGACATGGACCCCATAGGAATTGAGATTATTCTATTTGAAAAGCCAGGACATCCATTGCCTCAACGCAGCTGGAAAATGCTTGAGGAAAAATGGAGAATACTTTCAGAGGTAGACTGTGGCAGGACATTTACCCCCCTCCCCTCTGGCTCTGTGTAGCTGGTGGGTAGAGAGATAACTATGGGTGGAAAGGCCCATCAGCAGTTATCTCTGGCGCCAAAGATGATGCACCCCTAGCTAAGAATTAACATCTTAGTCTGGCGAGCCAATGGGGGAGAGATAAGAGATATTTCTGACTTCAGAGTCACCGTTTTACAACTATAAAAGATACACGAGTTATCATTGAAGCAGAAGCCTCTTACATCCCGAAAATGTCGGAGACTTCTCCCCGAGGCTTGGACGCAGCTTCGCGGTTACTTTCCCAGGGATTGAGAGAAAGGATCTCAGTGTTACCAAGCGTTACCAGCGTTACCAACCTTCGATGGTAAGAAACATTGAATCCTAGGTTTATACTATTTCTTCGCTAGCTGTAACTGAAAAGTACCAGTATCGTGCACTGTATGTCAATCTACTAGTAGTATTTCTTTTGTTTATCCCTGTGTAGTGATAATTTGTTTTAAGTCTTGTCTGTTAGTTTTCTTGTCTATTAATAAATATTCAGTTTATAATAGACTGAATCAGCTAATATTAAAGAACTTCTGGATAGAGTGGATTTTTGGGGTGCTGGTCACTTCAATACACCTCCTGCCTGCTGCCATAGGCCTGGGCAAAGACAGGAGCTGAACTTATATCAAAATCCATTCGTGACATAGACTTTTTAATTCTAAGAAAAGTTATTTGGAAATTAACAACGAGTTACAAGGTTCGATTTTAAGTGTTTGAAAATTAAGCTGGCTGCATTAAGAGAAAGACATCAGGTTGGAAAAATTCAGTAATTTTCCTCAGTGTACAGGTCTGAGAAGTCACACATGACAGAAAAAAAGTTTGGAGCTGCTAGAGACGTTGTGAGAAAACACCAAAACCAAGAAAAATCTTAGTTTCTTTTGGATACAAGTTAACATCTAGTAAACATGCATAGACATATCTCCAATAGTGGTTGCAAAGGTAAGGATGGCATTTTGCAGCTATTCAGAGATGAAGTAGACACAGAGTTCTGTAAGACCGTTAAATTATGCAGAGACGGAAAAAAGTGAAGATTTGAGACTATACCATAAGGCTTATGAAACAGCACATTAGAGAAGATACAGTCAAAACACAGAAATAAAGTGCTTTCTGAACATTTGCTGCAAATGAGTATCAGATTTAAAACCAGCAATCCGTTCCTGCTCCTTCGTGGTGTATAGCTTTGCTGTGGACTGCTGAGTAGCTGTCATGCTATGCAGCCTGGCTGCTTTCCAGTCCTGGGTGAAGCAATCCCCACAGTATTTGCATGAAAGAAATGATGGGTTCCTTTGATGTGAATGATCTTCAGTGAATAAAAGGTGGGTTTGGGTTTTTCTGGCCTTTATAAGCGTTCCTTGTCAATGCCTCTTGCTCACAAGTAAAAACCTGTGCCAGGTGTCCCAGAAAGTCACGTAAATGTTTAAGTATTCTCTCTGAAGCCCCATGCAGAAAATATCCATTCCTCATATCTTATGTTATAACTACCTTTTATAGAAGGGATTGCCCTCAGCTTTTTCAATAGCCATTTTTTTCTGTATATTCAGGAATTGTCATCTGCAAGTATGCTGTGAAAAAGACAATTCCTTCACTAGATCACAAGTGGTTTTTATCGAAATGCATTTGTTGGTTTAACTTTACAGCTTTAGACAGTTTCTGCAAATAATTTCTGATAATTACTTAAATGTTATTTCATATGAAAGTCATTACTACTAAAATCTACAGTATCCCACCAACAAGAAAAAAAAAAGAAATGGGCAAAGTTGCAAGCACAGCTCATCTATTGTTTGTTTCTTACTCAAGCAGGGTTGCAAATGCTGGAGACTATTGGCGTTTTGAAATGTCTGGAGACTTCTGCAGATTTCTAGAATTACATGGTATGGCTCTTGGTGTTCCACAGATACCGCAGCTGATTCACTAAAAAAATAATTAAAAATGCATTTCTCAAAAATATGTGTATGCTGCATGCCTTACTGAAAACAGGAAATCCATACACACCCAAGCCTGCGTAGTCTAACATGCAGAGCCACAACAGTCACAGTGAGTTTAAATCAGGTATAAATTTTACACCCTAAACAACATATCAGAGAGAGTGTGATGCATGATATGCACCAAATTTTCTCTGGTCTACTCAAGTCCATCTCTACTCTGAAGTTTACTTGTCTGTAACAAAAGTCCACTAACATTAGAGGTTTATAGAAGGAGAGGAATAGCATGTCTACGATGAAAACCAAGTTATGTTAAAACAAGATTCAAACCAATAATCTAGGAAATCATTAACATGACTGGGAAGAACTTCCACCCTATCAGTTTAGGGCCCCTGATAATTTACTCCTGGCTGTGACACTGGCAAACCCATGCAGAAGATTTTGAAAACAAGGGGACCTTGAATAATTCCATGTCGAAGTGATTTGGTAGCAAATCAGTAAAGATTTTTAGTATCTGCAAAAGACCTTTGACCTTCACCACTGAGGTGGGAGGTAGGGACAGCCTCACCCCTCTTTCGTGCTGGCCAATGATTATATCAGCCTGTTTGCATCCTGACACTAGCAGAATCACTTTGGGACTTCAAGACTTGGTCAAGAACAAGTTAAGTGTGCTTTTGACTTCCTCACCCTTGATCTTCTTTTCCACAGCTTGTTTTCTGCCCTCCCACTTTTTTTGTCTCACATCCATCTACATCCATGCTGTGTCAAGATGTGCACCATGCCAACTGCCCAAGTAGAAGGGATAACAGCTGAAGTTTGTTGACAATTTGCTTTACTTCTGTACAGAGAGCAAGCGGTTGCAAAATAATGCAACCTTTAAGGGAAGACTTGGAGTGCCATCACTATTTATAAGGTACTTTCCCAATTTTTTTTGCAATGAGGTTGAAAAATAACCAATGTAACTAGAAACTGTGCATGAACCCAAAATATTAGAAAAATACAGAAAAGGTGTTTCTCACAGTTTGGGAGCATGTGATTATTTTATAAGATGAGAAAAATACATTAGATCCTAAGGCTTTCCCAGAAGTTTAGATCCAAACCCAGCAAAATATTTTGGCTAAGAACAAAGCATTATTTCAGTAAAATAAGTCTTCTGGTAGATGCAGTAATTTCTTAAGGTACAAAAATAAAACATTTGAACACAGATCTAATATTTAATGGCTTACAGTGATTGGAAAAATACCGGCTGGAAAACAGATAAAATATCTTTCTTTCTTTTTTTATATAGTCTATAATTGCAAAGGTTACAAATATTAAAGCTTCATATAAGTGTGAAAATTCCCATCAAAGACAACAAACCTTTCTTTAGGGCAACCACCAAAACCTAGGAAACTTTAGTCTCCTAGCTCTGTGACCTACACAAATATCCATCTCTTCAACAGGAGCTACAGAGAAAACTGCACTGGTTACTCAGGCACCATAACAATTTTGGTTGCTCCCAGAATTATTGCCAAGACTCTTCTGGCTTTAACAAGCTCATTTTAGTACATATTAAATCAATTGAGTTAAATTTAACTGCTGGAAAATTATGAATGGGATATCCAAGCAGAGCTTGCCTCATCTAATTTTCTTCTCAAACAACTTTAAATTTAACCAGGATACATTTTTGTTTAAACAAGACATACAGACGTTTCTGGGATAGCTTAAACACTCTCCATTATTTAACCTTTATGTTTTGAAATGCTGTAATATGAAAAGCCTTCTTAAAATATGTTGGGGCAGTTAAGTTCCTGTAAAGTGTTCACAGTATTTTTGCTCTTCCTTATTCAAAATAGAAAAGGTGGAAAATCATTGGCAAGTTTTTTGGGGGGTTGTCTTTTTGATTTTTTTCCCCCATTTTTAATATATGCTTACATAGCCTTACACTAGTACTCTGAGTCAGTTTTCTACAATATTATTGCTAAGACTCAGCCACAAATGAATTTCCAGTGCAGAAAAAAATTATTACATACAAATGCATTTTTGAAGCAAGAAAATGAGGTGAAAAAAAAGAAAATAATTTTCCAGACTTATTCCTCCACATTGCTTACCTACATTACTCTTCTGATATGCTACTGGGGACACAAAATGTTCTGTTATATGAAAGTTATGCTCCATCATACTCAAAGCTTCACAGTTTTACCCTCCAAATCCCTTTCTAAAGCTCTCCTGTACCAAAACCTTTCAAAAAAAAAAAAAAAAAAACAAACCAAAAACAACAACCAAAAAAACCCCCACAACCTTGAGGCCAATGGAAGTGCAAATTTTACATCGGTGTCTACTGTGGTCATTCACTATATTTTTCTCACAACCACTGAGACCTTTTTTTAAACCATATCCATGAAGTATCTTGTGTAAGAGGGTCCTAGGTTTCATAAAGTGCTATGACTCTGATGAAAAATACATTTAACCAATTACACTCTAAGCAATAGGAAAGAATTCAAAAATGGGGAAAATAAGGAGGGTTACGGGTAGAAATCAGCCAGATACTTCCACAAGAGGTTAGAAAGGTTGCAGGATTTTGTGTACCAAGACTTCATTGTAAGTACCATTTCAGTGCTGAAGAAATCAAAAATGTTTATCCTAATAAGCTTGGTTTTTAATGGTATCAAGATATACCCTGGTCTTGAAATTAATAAATTCAGTCCATTTCAATAGTTTATACAACATATTCCATTTAATTGCTGGATAAAGAATGTGCTCTTTAATCATGTACAGAGACAGCCAGGATTTAACAAAAAATAAAGTGTAATCCAGAAACTGGAAATGGTAGGTGACTAATAGCATTTACATTTTCAATAACCCTGGTCAAGTTATCTTTGTGTAGAGCTCTAGGATAAACTCAAGAGATGATTACTGTAATAAAGGAATTTACATATCTCTTTCTTTAGAGACAATCTATTTGGCAAAGATTTGCAGTCTCTTGAATGAACTCCCTCCAAACCTCTGAAGTCACTATCTTCAGCTCATTAGGTTCCCAACTAGCATGCACGTGCAGCTGATACTGGTGTCAGCCAAAGCCCTATCCCAGTCAAATGGTCCTTGAAAATAGAGATATCTTCTGGCATCTGAGTTCTCAAGGTATGTGAGGCCATTTCCATTCCCAAGCGAAGGGACAGACTCCAGCAAGACCCAGCCCACCAGATGCCAGTACCACATGACACAGCCAACCACTCCAGTTATAGTCCCAACTACGTCCAGAATTATATAAAGTAATGTCCTTGAGAACAGAGGAGGAAAACCCAGACTTACACAGATATAACTGAAATCAGACTATTTCTTCTCACCAAAGAGGTTCCATCACTCCAGTCCAAGTCTGTGTTTTACATGACACAGCTGGATATATCACAGATACACAAAAGCAGATTATCCACTCACAGGAAAGATGGGTTAGAGACAGCACTCAAGCTTGCTTTATGAAATACCTTCCTTACTGACAACTACAACTAAGGTTTCACCTGGGAATGAGAGCATCTAATCACATGCCCTAGACTTTGAAGCAATCTAAAGATATAGCCCATTTAGTAATCCAGGCCTGTTACAAACAAGTAGTGAAAATAGCTGTTCTAGCTGTAATATAGCATCCAAGTCTAAAATAAAATTATATCCCGATTAAACCCACGTTCACTGGAGAAGTCACAGAATCAATGGAAGTTTGTAAATCAGTGATTTGGGGTGCCCAATTTGAAATACTCAAGAAACAGGATTTTGAGAAGATGGGTGTGGCAGAGGTGCTGAGCCTCTCAGACTGTATGTACAGACAATAGTTAGGTTTATCACCATAGTTAGACTATCCTCAGTGAGAAAATATGGAGATAGTAGCTGCCTTCTTACATTGTTATTTACTCTGTGAACCACAATATGGTGTGCAATACATTTGAGAAGACTGATGCAAGAGGAAAGGGAAGATTCAATTAGTAGAAGTTAAGCTGATTTTATCACCATTCATGCAATTCATTGCCACAAGTTTCAAAAAAAAAAAAAAAAAGAAATCCAAACACTACTATCCAAAGGCAAATCAAGTCTGTACACAGATAAGAATATTCAGAGGAGTTAGAGTCACCAAAATAAGAAGACTGCTGGAAAGGATAAAAGCTCCTGCTTCAGTTTTAGCTCAATTTCTCATTAGAAGGGATTAGAATGAAATTTTCATAGAAGCCTCTAATTCCTATGGGGTCTACCATCCTCATCTCAAGCATCTGGTACGGTCATCAGAGAAATGGTAGTACATTAGACAGACCACAAGCACAATCCAATATGGCAATTACTACATGTTTTCTTCTACTTGATAAAAAGTTAAACAGTCCATCTGATGCCGCTGTCAAAATGCAATCTTGGAACAAAGCACCAAATAAACATTTGTTTATGGACAAAAGAAAGACCAAATATGCTCACTAGCAATTTAAATTCAATTCCAGAGATGCAAGATTACCTGCCCAAACCACAGTATATCCCACCAAACCCTTTGAGTCTTCTTTTTTGAAAAGCTACTATGTGAAATATTTCTTTAGATTGCAGGGAAAACAGGTATCATCGCTGGGCTATATAGTTGGGTTAGGAAAAGGCAGAGTTCACTGTTTTATTTTTTAGATCAATGTGGGCATTTCAGTAGGATTTTGCTTCTCAGTGAGAAAGGGCAAAGGAACAAGCAGATGATTTTCTTCTAAATATCTTTTCTGTTCCTTTTGGGGCAAGAGGTACAGCAATCATCTCTCAGAACTAAATGAAAGAGAGAAGAAAGAATATTTCTATAATGAAGTTACTAGGAATATGTTATACTTAAACTCTCCTTTAGCCAAATAGAGAAAAAGGGAGGGGAAGAAACTGCTGTTTCTCTCTTCTTTATCCAAAACAATCACTTTTAGTGATATGTTAAAAAAAGAAAAAATAATACTCACATGACCTCTTTAATTTCTTTTCAGGCCAGCACAACAGTGTAGGGATTACATCTTTTATTACCTGTCCTATCATTTTTCTTACAATTTAGCAAAAATATGAGATAGGTCAAACACCTTGTTCTTAGAATTGAAGCTTGAATTCATGCTCAGACCCTTAGAAACACAGACCAGCATCCTATATCAACCTTCAGAAAATTCTCTTAAATGCAGATACTGAAGTCTGCCAGTCGCAGCAGACACACGATGCCAGTGGTGGATTTTCTCTCAAGCACTTTGTCAGGTAAAATTAGTATCATACATTACCAAATGTTAACACGAGATATTACATTATTGAAATGGCAGGAGCAATAAACCAATTTTTAAAAGAAATTAAAAAGAGGGCCTCTACACATACCAATTGTATGTCATCCCTGACACTGTACTTAGAAGTTGAAATGAAATCACTTATACTGAAAAAAAAGAATGGGGTAAAATCCTATCAGTTGCCTCAGACAAGAAAACATGAGAACCTTTTCTAGCTCCTTTTTGCCTAAGAACATGCTAAACCACGAGAAATGTAATGGCAGGAAGAACAATGTGAGGACACTATTTATCAAGCAGATGAAATAACATTACTCACTTAAACTATACAAGCCAGTACCTATAAGGTGAAAAAAGTCTCTCTGGCTCTTGATACATATGGAACAGGGACAGTCGTGCAAGAAAACACATTTGTAAAGATACTTTAATATTTCAAATCAGTAAGAAGCAAAAAGAAAGACAACAAAAGTGAAATACAGTCTTTCACAGCATCTTCTCTAATCAGAGCCTAAAGAATGGGACTCCACAATGAGAGCTCTGAAATGATGACTTCAGTTTTACACCTTCACTCCCCAGCCTAGGCAGAAAAATTATACTTGTCCAGTGTTAGAAAACTATTTGAAATCTACAGGTAACAGGCGACTTTAAAATGTTGTTCTACAATAACTACCTTATTACAGACTTAATGAAAGATATTGTTTTCTCTCACTTGGTTAGTGGCTGTTTTTCCATGATTTCTTTCAAACTATTCAGTGACCAAAAACATTTCATATCATTTTGCTTGGGTGCCTTATCTTCTGTTACTTAGTAAGAAAAAAATATCTGATTCTCCTAGCCCTTACCTTTGATCCTATCCAAACAGATATGCAGAGTTCAGTGCTTAGCAGGAGACCTCAGGAGTAGGATGAAGTCAGCATAAACTAAAGTAGAAACTTCCCCAACCCTGAACACACTCAAAAAGTACATTCTGTGCTGTTAATATCGTGCATTTCAGCAAATGCTAACTCTGGTGGTGATTAAGGTACTTTAGAAATGGTTTCAATCACATGAACGGTTTTACTCTTAAACAAAATAAGCACATAAGCTTGAAGACAATCTAGGGCTCTGAAAAACTGCTAAGTATGCCCGAAGCCTATTTAGCATCATAGAAAGCTAAAAACACAGTGGATACTTGCTTAGTCTTCTCTACAATAGATTCATTTCTTCATCTGCCTGAAGTACTCTTGCAGGAAAAAACAAAACAAAACAAAACAAAAAAATTGTCTGGACAAGTTAGAAAGACATTCCTAGACTCCAGAAAGCATTCAGCTCTGAGGAGAGGAGCTGGGACAAACTAAAAATGGATAGCCTTCAGGAAAATACAGTGCAGCTGAAAGGGATATGATTAGTTCCATTTCTTGAAGAAAGGATTCAGCTTTCTAACATATGGGGAGAAATGGCTTGTATCAGGGGAGGGAAAAGAGCAGAAATCAGAGCTTCAGTCAATAGTCTGATTCTTGATCTAAGGCTACCTTTTATGTGCATATTCTGTGGTAATCACCTAAAACTTTAATGTGACATAGACTTTACAAACCTAAAATGTAATTTATGATTTTTATCTAGGATGATCCATCAGAATGAAATTGATAGCTAACACCATTAGTTTTGATATCCATTAAATACTTAAACTGAAAGAAGTGAAAAGGGAGATTTTGTACCCACTAAGCTGATGGAGCTCTCACTGAGAAATGTGAAATTATGTAAATGTGGACTTCAAGAGCAACAGAGGAATTTTCTTCTATTATGCACACACAATTATGAACAAAGGTCACCCAGTAGTTAGCTAAGCTTTACAGCAAATAGCTTATTTAGGAACCACGCACAGGTATAATAAAAATTTGATATAAGTTATCAACAGCTACATTAGTGATGTAAATTTGTGAATTGTAGAACTACGGTTAATTTTAGCTGATTTAAACAGAAATAAGCTGCTGTTCCTGGCCTCAGCTGAGATAGGAAATAGCAGCACAACTTGGACAAAACATGTTCACTCTGAAAAGACAATTTGTTTCTCAGGTCAAAAGCAGGCATAACCATAACACACATTTAATAAAGGTATCTATCCATATTTCTCCATATTGAGTTATTTATACCCAGAGCTTTAATTAATGTCTACATTTTTTTATTTTTAATCACATTTTTCTGATGAGCAACACATGCAGCTTCAGGCCCATGCATATTGAAATGTTTTTTATTACCCATTTGCTCACAAGATGAGTTAGAGGACAGTGAAATTCCACTAATTCAAGTTACAAAATCTGGGAAACTAGAACAAGCAGAAAAGAAAAAAAAAAAAA